>QUSF01000001.1:38842627-38856402 GCA_003676055.1 Chloebia gouldiae | reverse complement strand
TAAACATAAAGAAATAGTATAAGAGTAAGTTAAGAATGGGGAGAAGAAAGGGAAGACTCCATTGTAACTTTTGGGACCAGTTGATGGGCTGAACCTGTCTTCTCCGCCATTGGGATGTCTATTGGGTAAAAACCATATTCTATGCTTGCTAAATTATTACCTTGAGCTAACTTTTATTGGTGATTAGAGCATGTTTTTATACTGCTTTGAATACATTTTACAGTCACATAATGTCACCTTTCCAAACCTTTCCAAACGTATTCAAACCTTTTCAAATTTTCAAATTTTCAAATTTTCAAACCTGTCTCACATTCCTGTTAACAGTGTGTATAAATAAAAATAACAGTGTGTTATTCCACGCATGGTGAGTGCTCATGGCAGTCGCTGGCAGTGGGTGACATGCTCAACTAAGAGGGGAGACCATGGAGGGGTGCCTCTTATGCTGTAACCCTGATCTGAACTTTATGGTCCTTGACTGATTGGTTAATTAATTGGTTAATTTATGGTTATTAAACATACTACAGAATATCAATGAGTGAAGAACTACCACAAGCCCTTAACTTCTCTGTAAGGAACTGAAAAATGTAGTTTACCTTGGTTTTTCACATATTTTCTCTTCATTGTCTGAAATTATCTTCAGTGATCATACACAGAGAGTAACAAACTGATATGCTTGTTGTAATGTTTCTACTGCTCTGAGTTCCAGGTAACCATTTGTAAACATTTGTTCATTGTTCCATTGTAACCATTTGAAATCTGATTTATCTTTGAAGGAAATCCCGAGATGTCTTACCAAGCTCTGAAAACATGATTGATAAAAAAGTAATTCTTTGGTAAGCATTTCAATCCACTAAAAGAAACATGATGCAGCACAGGTAAATTGACGAGCTGATGAAAAAGAATTGATGAAAAAACAACCCATATTAAATAACATTATTTGTAAGCCAAGATTTCCTGGTGAGGAAAGTGATTTTAATGAACCTCCTTGTTTTTTCCCATTAAAAAAAAAAGCCTGTAATAATATTTTGTTAGTGAAATAATCCTCCTTACTTAAAAGACTGTCCTAGATCTCTGCAAATCTAGTTTCAGACAGATACTTGATTTTTGGGAATTAATTGGATTTATCAGAAAACTATTAATCAAATCTGGACTTACAGTTTGCCAATTTTTAAGCACTTTAATAGAAAACCATGATTTGCATTGTCATCTTTTCATGCCTACAACAAAAATATTTTACTCTGTGTCAGGGCTCTACTATAGTTGGTAATTCTTTGTAGTTGAAAATAAGCTAAACACTCTTGTTTCTGTCTGTCTCTTTCCCTTCCTGGACTGCTGAATACAACACCTCATTTGTATTTATTTATTAGTTAGTACTACTTCTCTGTCTTTTTATTCTGGCTTTCTGCCTTCTTTTATATGCCTTTTTAATTAAGTCTTATTGTGTCCTTTCATTACTTATTAATGTTTTCACTGGCAAACATCGTTTTCACTCTCCTCACACAGCAGAGTCAATTTATTTCAATAACCTTACTTAGACCTAGTTATCAGCAATAACACAAATAATCCATTTGTTAATTATGTGAATTGAAGTGACAATTTCAGAACACATATTCCTAACACAAGGTCAAATGGTCCTACCTGGAATGTGGCTCATGCTTCATTAGCAATTGCGCTGACTATTAATGTGACAGCATCTAATAGAAATTATTTACAACTTCTTACTAGGAACACTTGAGGTAGGTAGCTTAGTAGAGATGTTTTTCCTATATATCCATTGTGAAGGAGACTTTGAACATCAAAGTTAACCTTCTTATTTTGGCCAGCCCTCTAAAGCAGCCTACACTGACTACAGGAGGTCAGACTCCTAGTCTAGGTGCCTGAAGTCAGGCAGTGCAAATAACCTCTTCTCAATGTCTCTGCAAATCTCCAAATCTTTTTTAACAAAGTATTGACAAAGACACAAGTAAGATCTTACAATTTACTAGTAAGGTCTCCTGCTTTCAGAGAGGCTGCAACACAAGCCCAAGGGGCTCTGTGTGGAGGGCATAGACACACTTCTGCCAAACAAACACTGAGCTCAAGTACCATCAGGAGCTTTACAATTGTAATACAAACCAAAACACTCTGTAGAGTAAAGTATAAAAGTATCTCACAGCAGTGAAACTTGCTGAGTAGTAAGTGGATGGGTATACAAAAGGAAATTATTTGGAAAACAAACTATTTCAGTGCTTGCATGAAGGGAAAGGTGAACTTTTTCAGAGAGGTTATTGGAGCTTTGAACTATCCTTTCCATCTGACTCAGTGCTCTGCTTCAAGCTTCTCTTCTTCTGTAGCTTACTGGCTCTGGACTAATTATAGGTTAATACGTTAAGAAGCAGTTACACAGAATTGCCTTCTGTGTACTGGATGTTACACACCAGCCTTTGGCTGCCATCCCCACCACAACATCAGGCTGCTTGTGTAAGTGGTAAAATAGACACAGGACACTGAGGACAAACAGGCATCACCACAGCAGCCACAGCCCCACAGTGGCACAACCACAAAACTAGCATTCATAAAATAAGGAACTACATACAAAAAGCTGCCTACGCTGAAAAAAAAGCTTTTCAGATGGAGTTGTTAAATATAAGTGAGAGCACATTTTCACCCTGGTTCCACAGGAGTTAGCAGTGATATCTCTGAAGCTAAAATACTGTAATGACATGACATTTTATGGCCTACAGCATCAGAGGACAGCCCCATTGACATCCTGAAAAACAGATGTAGAAAACGGAATATTGAGAAGACAAGTTGTATTTGATTGCTGTATCTGAGAAAAACAATTTCCCAGAGAAGCAGCCGCACTTTACTTATGGATTCTGTAGTGTTCTCACTTTCCCAGAGGTTCCTATGCAAAAGACTGGACACAGTGGGTCATGTATCAGTTACAATTACATGAACACGGGGTCCTCCGAGCCCCTTGGCTGTGTATAATGTCAGGCATGCTTCAGCATCACCTTGTCTCTTATCCCGAGGCACCGTCTCTGGGGCAGGATTTTGGGTAGGTGACTGACCCATCCAGGCAGCTCTGCACTGGGGTGTGCTAGTGTGGATGAGAGAAGAATTGGAGATACAGTATCCAATGTAGAGTGAATGTCATAGAAGATAAACATGAGAAGAAAATCAGACAGATGTTTCCCACACCAAAAATCAGTGGTTTTTATTATTTTGTCCATTATCACAGCATCAAGAAGGTAATATAAGACACATAGCCATTACTTTTTCAGTGTAACTTTTTCTCATGCCCAAAACATGTTGTATAGTCATCATGTAAGCAAATAAGATTTCTTACTGCCTTTTTCTCTCTCTAATATATATACACATATATATATATCTCCATGTAGAGAATTTCTGACAAAGGAGTAGAGCAATAAGCCCCTGGGAAGCTTTTTACTCATGTATATTTTACATTTTAGTCATGTACATCAGCATCTGAAACCAAGAAAACACAAAGTACAGTGTTAAACTTCTGGATTTTTCAAGGGAAAAATGCATTGTACCAAAATAGTATTTCCATTTATTAATTCCTTAATAAATTGCGAATGCAAATAAAGAATTGCATCAGTTTTGGAAGGACTTTATATGTTCTTTTAGCAGAACTATCGAGCAATAGCTTTACTGTTATTCTTTAACCAAATTTCCTTAGTTGTTTATACAGCTAGGACTTTTTAAGCTTAGTTCAAATTAGTTACTTTTTAATATTTTCTTGCTTTGATATAGACATACCTCTCTCTGATTTATATGTTTTTTTCCTCAACCTGTACAGTGTTCACTCAAGCTGAAATTGTATATATGTATTTTCTTTATAATCAGAAGGAAATGGCACACTCCACCCTGGATAATTATCATAATCATCATCATCATAAAAAAAAAAAAACAAAACAAAAAAACAAACAAGGAAAGAATTTAACACCTCCAGATAGGTGTTGTTATGGACTCAAAAAGAGAGTTGACAAATTCACAGGGGAAAATAATATCAAAAGAGATCAAATAAAAATACATCTCTCACGCCTGAGAAGCCCCATGAGACACAGATGACCAAAACCTGGGAAATTATGTTGAGAAGTATGTACAGGTGCCTTGCTCTTTTGTTCCTCCTGAAGCACTCATGATGGCTATTTACAGAGAAGCAGTAATGAAGTAGATCCATCTCCCTGCTCTTTATGTTCTGCATAGTATGCAATAATGTTTAGATACCTAAGATTTAGAAGAAAAAAAAAAGTAGAGAAAGTAATTGTCTCATAAAAATATAATGTAATGCTAATTTCTGAAAAGCACTCCAGGAATCATATAACAAGGCAATGAGCCATATGGCATTCACTGTTTGAGATCAAAACCCACTCCCTGAAATGCTAAAAGTTAATCATGTAGATTATTTGCTGTTGGCTCTTGATGGTGATTTGGCATTTGACCAATGAGTAATTCACAGATCAGGAGGGAGGTTTGCTTCCTGATTAAATGGATAACAAACATTTTAAACAGATTCTCAACATGAATGCAAACCAATAATAATGTACTTCCACTGTGAACTTTTGAAATTTATGGATAATTTCACAGATACTGCATAGCAGCCAAAATGCTTGCTGGCAACAACTGATTAGATAGCATAGATAAAGAGAAACAGCCATTCTAGTTTTATGTGTAAGGGAATACATGAGGACCCTTTCAATGTCAGGGTCCTCATGAGGTCCTTCCCTCCCTGGAGTAGCCTGATAATGTGTAGAAAAACCCATGGGTATGAATTTAGCACCTGAGTTACTTTCACTAATTTCTGGTGAAAAGACACTAGTTTTACAACATTTCCAACTTGTCCTCCACAGAGTACCATGTATTATCTGCAGGAGTTGTTAAAGAAATCATGCCTGAATGGAGATAGTTAATATATCTCTTACAGCAACAGCATTGTAGGGCTTGTCTCGCCTTGGGCAAGATTGTCCCTGAGATTTTGATGTGGTTCATGAGCTTGTAGCAGAGAATTCAAACTGCATAATTATAAATTCTTACCTTATTTTTTTGGGGGGTTTTTTTGTCCATATTAAATCTCAGAATTTTTCACATAATTGATATTTCTCTCCTATACAATCAGACCTGACTACATAATTTCTAAAATTCATTAAGACCTTACTAAGCAAAAATGGGAATAATGCAGATTATATTATTTACTATGAGCATTATTACAGAAACTAAGATATATGGGTAAATTATCCCTGAATTTGGCAATTCAGTGATATGTTAATTTTGGAAAAAAAATTCAGGGTCGATGAAGTGGAAGGGACAATTTCAAGTAATCAGAGCTGCTGATTACAGCCACTCAAATATAACATCCTAAGAAATTTTCCCCAAAACTGAAAATAGAAAATGATTTTTATATGAAAGAATAAGCTCTGAAAAGATAACCACTTGCAGTAATCAATATTTCAGAAGGAGATTGCCTAAATGTGTATAAATTATTTCACAATGAAATGGCATAGGAACATCTAATATTTTTTTTAATTGTTACATTTAAAAATAAGGAGAAAAATGTGTTTGCAGGCATAATTTGACATCACTGACAAAAGCCAAATATGTAGGAAAGGAAAACTGTCATTTAAAGAATATTCAAGTAAAGGTAATATTGCTTCCTTCTAGCATATTCAAATTAATTCACAAAGTGTTCTAAACTTAAAACATTATCTGAATCAGACATTGCAAAGAAATTTGGAAGATATTGGACTCCTTCTTATTCTATGATTTTAAAAAAATGGGACATGCATCAAGAAAAATAAAGCCTGGAGAATAAAAGTCTCCAGAAGGACCTTTATTAATGTCTATATACCCGAAATGAGGGGGCAAAGAGATCCAGGCTCTTTTTGGTGGTGCCCATGACCAAAGAAAATGCACACAAATCAAACACAGGAGGTTCCTTCTGAACAAGGAGAAACATCTTTTCACTGTGAGTATGACTGAACACTGGCATGAGTGTTCGAGGGAAGTTGTGGAGCCTTCCTTCTTAGAGATATGCAAAAGCCTTCTGGACATGGTCCCGGGCCACTGTCTCTAGGTGGCTCTGCTTGTAGCTAGAGGTTCCTTCTGAGATCCTGAGATATCTTGGGTTATCTGGGATATCTCAGATTCCTGAGATATCTTGGGATTTTGAGTAAGGAAAGGCATTGGAATAATGAGCAAGTAGGAGGTATTCACCAAGCAGGAAATATTGTCCTGAGAACTTGGACAATGAGGCTTCTGGCATCAAGAAAAGATCTTTAAAAGATGTAGGATACATTTAGAAGACACTTACATGAACTCGCCCTTTGGTTTAGTTCACAGCTGAAGGAAGGAAGGAAGGAAAATCAGATGAATCAAGAGGTACTTAAAAGTGAGAGACGGTAAGAGAAAGTGAATATGTGTCCCAAAATTAATAATAAGAGCAATGCATTTACTGAGAGTATTATATTTTACACAGCCATAAAAAAGTGAAGACAAAAATTAACAACAAATACTTGAAATATTTCTATAGCAATGAGCTCTAGCAATAAATATTACACTCAAAATAATCACTCATCAGATGAAACTAGATACAATAGAAATAACAAACCTGTGTGGCATACTTGCCTAAATGCCTTATCCCATGTAATCTAGAGGACTTCTCATTTGCAATTTCTGCAGCTGGCTGTTGACTTCCAGCTCTGCAGTTGCTCAGGTTGCCCTGGCTAGTATTTTCCTGAGCTTCTCTGACAGTAATTTTGCCTTGCTCTGGTTCAGTTGCACCTGCAACCTTACACCTGCAGATTTTGTAGCTATTGTTAGTGCAGGCTGCAATGGGAAGTCACCCTGCAAATGCATCTCAGCATCCTTCGTGCACCAAATGCACGCTCATGACTCTCAGGAAGGTCTGTCCAAACATAACCATCATGAATGCTGACAATGACTTACCCCCATGTGGGATTATGATGGACTGAGAAGCAAATGAAACTGGTGAGAAGTCCCAGAGATCTTGTGTTTGTCTGTGAAGGCTGTGAGGATATTGTAGGCAAGAAAAAGATTGAAGAAGAACCGTGAAGTCTGAAAGGCACATATTAAGATTAATCATATGGCAAGAGGTCAGTGAAGAGACCTCTGCCTGGAAAGCCAAGAAATACTGAGATAAATTGAGGATTTTTGAAAGTTAAACTAAGCTGTATCTTTAAAGAAAACAAACAAACAAAAAAATGTTAAAACAGATAACAGATTTCCTAGACCTGTATCTGTGTGGGAAAAGAGGTCAAGGAATAAAGAATCACTATGCCATGCTGTGATGACTAGGTACAGTTTAAAGATAACCAAAATATAGTCTCAGACTAGATTAATATTTTGATTTCCTTCTCAGTAAGAATAATTATACTGAACATAAGGGCAAAGACAGGATGGAAAATGGGAAATGGGAGCATGGAAACAAATAGGACTTCAATAAAAGTATAATCAAACTTAAAGACAGCCTGCTGTTTTGCAGTGTGCTTTATGAGAAACCAGTATTTGAGCTGGATAAGGAAGAGATTAGAACAAAAGCTGAACGACCTTGAGGACCCAAGTATTACAGATGGGGAGAAATTCAAGACTGCAAAGTGTAGGGTCATGCACTTAGAGACTAATAACAGGAATCTCTGTTATAAATTTGGGAGCTAATCATTGAAAATCACAGAAGAGGAGGAAAACTTGTGTATCCTGATCCATCTCAGGAAATCTGGATGATGTGATGTGTCTGTGAAAAGGGCAAGGAAGGATCTATCCACACAGAAGGAGTGAAACAATAGTTCCTTTATCTGAATCATTGGTAAGGCTCCATGTATAACAGTAGTCATCCATGTCTAGAGAAACAGGATTTAGAATGGGACAAAGGCACAGAAGGTCCGTTAGAAAGACCACAAGAATTAAGTAGTTTTGTATAATAAGTGACAGCAACTGTATTTTTTTAACAAATCAAAGGTTGAAATAGTCTGTCTAAAAATGTCTTTGGGGTGCTTTTTCATTCAACATGAGGAAGATAATACAGCTGCTTAAACTAAATGACAGAGATGAAACAAGACAAAATCATAAATTAACTAGGATAATACTGAGGCTGTAAATTAAAAGAATATTTTTAACTACAAACATGAGAGAATACAGTAGATTTTTAGTGAAAGTTCTTGGGGCAAAACTTAAATATTTTTAGTCAGACTTTCTGTAATTTATAAAAATAATTATATGAACTTGCATTATTCTGGGCTTTTGTAGTCCATCAACTTCCATCATTTGGAGGTTCCTTCAGTCTTTTAGGTAAGATCCAAGTAATCTAAACAAAGAGTAAAACTATTGTTCACCCTCATTGCCTTCTGTGAGTGATCACAGCTAATCATGGCATCAATGAACTTCTGTCAAAAGAGATCTGTGTGTACAAATATTTTGCAAATTCTGCTGATTAGTTATCTCTCAATAAGCTGTTTTGGGCATGAGGACAGCAGCAGAATTTAAAGAGAAAGATTAAAGGTAGCAAATACCTCAAACTATAGCTATGGGTAATACCTGGACATCTTTCCTTCAAAGCAGAGAGCTTTCTCTAACCTTTTAGAAAACTCTGTGCACAGTGCTGAAATATGGCCTGTAAAGGAAATGTATTAGACACAGAAGTAGTTCCATTAGCAAGTTGCTCAGATTTCAAAGGTAGTGCCATAGATTTTTCTCCAATCCAAAGCTGTTGTAATTCCTCCATCTGTGTGTCTGTGCATCTATGAAAAGGATATTCTACTGCTCTGGTTGCCACATGCCCAAGACTCTGGTAAATGCTGAGTGGCATCGTAAAGAAATTGTTCTTGACTGTGGGTAGATAATAGCAGAGAGTGTAGTCCTTTCCTCTTTCCTATGTCTGCCCAAACCTGTCCTGCTGACTTCAAAGACAACTTACACATTCCTTATCTTTTGTAAATTCCTTTGGGTCACCTTTTTCCTCCAAGTCTATCACAAATTCTTTTTGATTTCTAAGATAAGTTGTTGGCAAAGACATGCTTTCTGAAGGGGTGTCCCTGGACCAACCAGCAATGTGACTTTTCAAAATGATGGCTGATTTTAATTAATAAGCTATAAAATATGTTTACAGAATCATATAGTATATCCAGCTGTAATAGACCCATTATTAAATACATTTTTATATATTTGAAATATGAACTAATATGCCAACTATTTAATATAAGTAAATAAATAATATAGTATCATAAAATTATCAGGAACCTGGCAACCAAGTGACAATGAAGAGCTGCAAGTAGCAATCAGCTCTCCCAAGTCACATCTCAATGATTAGATTAAAAAAAAAAATGGATTGGTGTTTAGAGTATTTCCTGAGGATAAAAGGTTTTCTAAGACAAGAGGAAATCGGAAGCAAAGAGTAACCTCTCTTTTTAACACTTGCCATCTCAAAATGCACTGAGAGGGATAAGGTTACTTATCTTTTTTGTGGTGCCTTTGTCCAAATTTCAGTTGTTATCCTACAGCACAAATAACAACCTTTCCAAACTAATTAATTAACTGACATTATTTGCTCTGTACTCATTTTTTTTTTTTTGCTCAGTGCTCTTGACCTTTTATTCACCCATCATCATCTGGTTTAGAACTCCACTTTCCAGTTTCTAATTTTGCTTCCTCCGCTTTCTGATGTTGCTGCATCTGGAAAAAGCACAGGGAGAGGTTGTAAAGGGTGAGCACCCAGTGCTATATTTCTACTTGGCAGAAGCTATAGCTCCTCCTGCCTTGGGCTGCTCTGATGGCAGAAGGCAACGGTGCATGAGGAGCATTTAGCACAGTCTTGACCCTGCTAGCAAGGCGTAAATCAATTAGCTGTTGAGCTAGCAGCCTGAGGCTACAGAATGAGGGAGAAGAAAATTATGGCTATCCTGATTTGGATCTTAGGATGTTGTTTAGGTTTGATTTGTTTGCCAGGGAGATGTTTTTATTTGTTGTTTGTTTGCTTGTTGTTTTAGTTTCAGTTTGGCTCGGTTTGGGTTTTGATTGTTGATATTTTATTTCCCCCCACAGGGAGGACTCTCCTGGGCAGCAAGCCATCAATTTTCAGTCCTAGTTAATAGTATCAATGCATCTGATATGTAAATGTTTCCAAATGAGGGGCTAATTCTGCACAGCACCCAATTCCTTCAGCTGCTAGCAATTAAGATGGATAGTTCAACATCTCAGATGTCTTATTTTGTGAAAGTATGAGTTATCTCATCTGCACTGATTAATTAAGATACACTGAGGATACAGTACTGAACTCTCACACTTTTCAAAGTACTCCCTAAGCTGAGTAATGACTATTTTCCTGGGTAAACTTTGCCAAGACTGGGTATATAATAAAGAATTTAGGGCACTAAAAGGCAGCATTTACTCATATGAATTATGCCATTTTACAGCAAAAGTTTCAGACTGCTACTCACATGAGTAAGAATTGCAGTTCATCCATCATTAGGAAAGTCATCAATAAATAAATGTTAAAATATAAATACATGGTCACAGCCTTGATACTGCAAAGAGTACCATTTTAAAGTGTACTAATAATTTAGCCTGCCAATAAATGTTCTTAATGAAACCCTTTGGACTAGTGTTGGAATAATTTTGCTTGATACAAGTGGAAAACCTGTGCATATTAACCTGATGGGGGAGTCACTTGAGGCAATGTGCTTGCATGGGTGTTTGAGAGGCTCTTCATGTAAAAGAAAAATATTCAGTAATAGAAAATTACAAATATAACTTACAACATTAAAAAAATCAAATAAGGAAATACATTTGAAATATTTGCAATTATGATCATCCTACTGTTTTAACACATTTCTTTTGTGTGAAGAGTGTTGTTGAAGAACAGAGAGTCTGTATGTGATCAAATTTAAAATGCTTTTGTAATTTAATGCCCAGGTATATTATGAAACATATGCAAAACAAAATGCTTATTACTTTCCTCTTACCGTTAAATTTTAGAATTATATTGCCTTTATTTATATAAGGGCAATTTTTCTACTCCACACAAGAATTTTGTACAAGAAACTTGCCAAGACAAGATGGTTTTTTGTTATGTTTAGCATGACCTTATAAAATGGATTGTAAAACAGTTAGAGAGTTGTCTACAGAAAACCATGAAGCAACTGCTCCTACTATTTTCAGCTTTGCTTGCCAGGCATCCCCTCCTTCAAGACTGCTATTGCTGCAAACTTTTTTTCAGGATATAATTGAAAATTACTTTACAAGTTACTTTCTTCACCCGCATAAAAATTTCCTGCTTCTCTTCCTTCTGTGTTCATGCTCTTAGACACAAAGGAAACTGTGACAAGTGCCACATTTCTGAAAGAGACAGAAGTCCAATTCCTGCCTCAGCTGTTAAACAGGATGGGTTATGAAACTCAGGAAAGGATGGTAAACGCTGCAGGTCCATGGGTAGATTGCTCCCTCTCCTGACCGCCTCCCATACTGCAGAACAGATTTTTATCCAGCTAAAATTGAGGCCTATTTAAAACATTTACTATTGATTTTTACTTTTGATCACTTCTTATTAAAAATTCGTAAAACTTAAGAAATATTTCATCATAAGATCTGATCTCTGGTGCTGCACTTTACTGGGTACAATAAGGAAAAGAGCTTTGCTAACATTTGTGACTAAACACATCTGATGATATTTCTCAAGGCCTGCCTACAACTAAGCCTGCCATTTTTTGTGGAGAAGGCTCTGAAGCAGGCACACAAGATTTTTTACCTGCTTCTACAGAGGAGAAGAAAATAAGCTTATCTAGGGTCTACAGATACTGGAATGTCATTTTACAAGGACATCTATTATGTACTCCATTTCATAATTTCAACCAACCCAAGGTCACATTTGGTTCTCGGAGTTTGCTGTGCCCAAATCAAATCTGAGGCTTCCCTTTGCCTTACTTATGATCTAAAACTAGTTAGAAACATCTGGTTCTGCAGAACTCACAGTCAATAATGCACCAGTAGAAAAAAACACAAACAGTATTTTCATTGTAGCCAGATCACCTTCTACTGCCAGAACCCGATGCTGATAACTGGCTGAGCACTATGCTGACCTCCAAGGTCAGGAGAAATGTCTGCTAATGCTAACAGAGCAATGTTTTTGTGAGAAAGGGATAATTAATATATTTTTCCTTACAGTTAAATACATGATGGGGAGACCATTTCTCTTCCTATTTCAAGTTTGGTCATCACAATTTCTGTTGCAATTCAGGGTGTGTAAGAATGGCTCACATGTATGTACAAACCTCTGAGTTTAAGAAAAAGGCATGAATCTGCATTTAAAATATACAACCAAATCATATTAAGAAAAAATGATTTAGTTGCCATTCAGAAATTTGATTAACATTTTACTCCCAAGAAAATAAAGCAACTAAATGGTTCAGAATTCATGATACTTTATGGGAGTGGGAGAAACTGAGGAAATTCTTTTCAAAAGCTGAAATGAATCATCCATCCTTGATTACAGATTAGACACTTTAGCCAGTTTCAGGAGATCAGAAAGTGATTGGAGTCAGGGATTCAAAGATAAGCAAAAGCCTCTTGGAAGGTGTAAATTTGGCTTTGGGGAGGGATCTGTCAGGATGCATACATCTCTAGACAGAATGAAAGACACCATGATGGAAATCAAAAAAGAGAGAAATCAGGAGGTGGTCACACCAAACAGGAAAGAAAACTTGAACAGGAAAGGATACAGGAAAGGACTTAGAAAGAACTAGAGGGATAAAGATACTGCAAAGCACAGATTATTGTAGCAACACAAGGAAAATCTGATATCCAACACCTTACAATCTTAGCAACATCTGAGATTTTCTTCTCAGTGTTCAAAATTAAACAGATTCTTGTTGTGAGTAAAACTGGTTTTTTGTAATGCAACCTCTGCTTCCAGGGTATCATAAGCAACAATCCAGTGAGAAACACTGCAGAATTGAAACTTAAGTCCAAACAATAGTGGCACTTTTTGCCAGGAGCTAAGATAGCTCAAATGCCGTGGGCTTCTATGGAAACAACTCTGAGCATCATCTCAATAAAAAAAAAAAAAAAAAAGAAACAAACAAACAAAAACCCAACCAGAAAACCAGAATCTTGTGCCTCAAATCCCTTTCCCCTCTGCTGGGAAAAGTTTTGCTCAAGGGAAATATTTGCATTTGACATAAAATGTCAAAAAATACACCACTGTTAAGAACTTTTAAAAATAGTTGAAATGCTAAAACCAGAACTTCTGATAAACATGCCTTTTTTTAAAACACCTAAATCTATTTTCTGAGACAAATGGAATAAGAGTCATCTTGCTTCTGTGTACTTAGGGGTTTTTTCTTTCATTCTCATGGGTCCTCCAAGTCAAAACCAAAACCAGATTTGTTGTCTTCTATAATTAAATTTAAACAGATTAAGATAAATATTTACTTTCTTTAGGTTGCTTTAAATAATTGGCATAAAATGATCAGAGGTAGTGTTTGAAATTCATACCACTTAGAGGAAGTGATGAAATTTCACTCTGTGCTGTTGCCTGGGCAGACTGGCAACAACTTAATAGCATTATGACAGTGAGCACCAGAAAGTAGGAGGATCAAGATACATCTATATAAAAATTTAACTCTGACAAACACAGTAAAATCTCTTCCGCTAGGTTTTTAATGTAAGAATACATTTAGGATGCCTTCTTACAAGTTTTTGAAAATGAAACATGATTTCCTTCCTTCCTTCCTTCCTTCCTTCCTTCCTTCCTTCCTTCCTTC
>QUSF01000001.1:38826024-38842617 GCA_003676055.1 Chloebia gouldiae | reverse complement strand
TCCTTCCTTCCTTCCTTCCTTCCTTCCTTCCTTCCTTCCTTCCTTCCCATTGCTGCAAATATTATCACAGCTGTATCTAGTGCTGCATAAAAATAAAGTTTCCTTTTCAAGGAGCTGATTTGTTCTATTTGCATAGACATGTAGAAAACCGTATCAACCTGCGCATGAAATACAGTAGAAAATTTATCAAAAATGTCTCAAATGTTCCTTTATAGAACACCTGGACTATACATGAAAAGTCTCAAAATCTGTGACTGTCCCTCATGAAAAATAACTACATTCTTTCTCTATTTGTTAAATGAACAATTAGCTGCTTTCATGGTTTACATAAACAACAATTTGAGCTCTGTGTGGCTTTTTTGTATTCTTGTATGATGTTGAATTCCCCACTCTTGATTTCTGCACTGTTTTTCAAAGCTTTTTCAGGCACAGTCTGTTACAGTTCCTGATCTTCTAGTCTCAAATAACTTCTTTTACTTCTGAGAATATATTGCATGTCAGTGCAGTGAGATCCACAGCAGAGCACCTGGCTCTGCTACAGTGAGTGAGCCAGGTCTGTCCCATGCTACTGTCAGTCATCCAAATCTTGGCACTGACCACTCTTACTCCTAGTCCTCAGCACATAAGTACCATTTTTCAAGATGAAGAAGTAATCACTGTATTAGGAAATCTTTATGGTCCATGTCCCAATTCTACTCCCTGGTGTTTTTCCACCGTGCTATTTTTTTCTCCATTGCAAACTGGCGGTGCCATTTCTTCACATGCTTAAACAACTCTCCTTGTCTTCGTCTAACATCCAAACCAAGTGTCATTGGAAGTCATTCTCACTCTTACACTTGGAGAAACTTCAGTACTTTCTTCTCAATTAAACTTTGTTACATTTCTGAGTAAGAAACCTGCAATTGCTGAAAATAAACAACAGCATTTACTCTAAATAACTCCTTATCCAGGTAAAGGAAAAGGCTCCAGTGGATTTCTTTAATGGTAAAAAACTTGCTCTAGGTCCAAACATCTCATGGAACAGAGGTCCTCGACTTTGAAAAACAAGAAAAATCCATTTTACAGAGAATTATATATTCTGTGCTGGTAACTGTCCTTGCTTATTCTGTCTATTTAGTCTTCTTACCAACAGGGTCCTGATGTAGGTGTAAACTATGTTCATTCTAGTGCTATTTTTCATATGCTCGTCCTTGAACAAGATGATTGTAATATAGCCAAGCCTACCTAGTTGCTGTGTGACCAACAGTTTCTCATTGCTTATTTTATTGGCCAGCTTTACTGCATGAAATTATTCTTTGCTTTGTTTCTGTCTTAAATTAACATAAGTTATTATAAAGGAAGAACTATTTTCAGCAAAATATGTAGATATTTTAACAGCAGCAGTGTAGATATTACAGTGTAGACAAATGGTAAGGAAGGTGTCTGCCCAATAAAGAAAAATTTCATCCCTTGAGAATTCAGTTTACCCTTCTAGGCTTAAACTAAAAAGTGCTTAGATTTCATTCTGATGAGCCACAGAAACTGCTATTTGTAAAAGGTAGAAATGTTATAGACCTGTAGAATAATTATTTGCAGGCTCTTTTTAACTTCCGTTAATGCAGTTTTCTGTTCTTCCTTGCTCCATTAAAGGATATGACTGAAGTGTGAATGGAGCTGAATCCTGAAAAATCCCAAGGGTCATAAAGAGGATAGATATAAATCAGTTGTTGACTCTTGCTTCCTGAATAAGATCTGAGGAAGGAGGAGCATTAAATGAAGCCATTCAGCTGAAGCTGCTTGTATGGAGAAATATAGGTACATTCACTTTACTGGCATCTTAACGTAGTTTTGTGTCTTCTGTGCTTCAATTTCCTGGTTATCCATACCTGAGGTATCTATTTAACATCATCTACATCTGCTGTAGAGTAGATATGGCTCAAGAATTTTTTTTATCCCTATATCTGTTAAAAAATAGTTAGGCATATCACAAAACCAACAGAAAATACATATGTGATAAGGGAGATGTTATCTTTCCTTATGGAGGGGTATTTATGAACATCAGCCCTCATTTTTTTTCATGTGGCCACTAAATTTTATTTCATAAGGGGAATATGCTACCAGCCTTACCTACTCCATCAATATGATATTCATCATTGTCTAGAACATCCAGATGCAGTCTTAAATTGTGAAGTAAGGGTTTAACTCACTTTAATTCAACAAAGACTAAGCATATACATGGCAGTTCTGTTCTTTCCTTCTTAAAAGACAGAGTATAAAACATCATAAAACACCTCTGAGCCATTTACTCAATCCAGAAGAAATTTTGGAGGAGGCAAAAGGAAATCTACCTTGAGAAACTGTGCTGGTCATGTTCCAACCTCCAGCACATGTAAATAGAAATAACCTCACTGTCAGGAGAACACAGGCAGTGAGGCTGTTATGTTTGATCCTTTTGAATAAACTATTTAAAGAGGGCCAAAGCATCATAAAACAATTAGAGGCTGTTTACCTGTTGGTTAGTGAAATCTTTGTATCTGTGGGTTTTGCTGCAATAGGAGAGGAGGAAGTGGTCATTTCTACTACCAAAGACTGCTAGTTTCTCTTCTGGATGTAAAGAATAATTTTTTAAAATATATTTTCCAAATATGAATATTGTCTAAGCAAAACATTTTAGAAAGTTTTCTTTGGGTATTTTGAAAATGCATAATCCAAAAAAAATAGCTATTTTCAAATTATGTTTCCTGTTCAACAGCATAGATGCATCTATGAATATGATAGTTTTGAAGGTGTGTGTTTCTGCTGGGAGTGAATCTGCTGATGTGGGGCTCCAGGCTGATGTGGGGAGATGAGGTGTTGGGTTCCCACAAACACACCATGAGAAAGAAGTTTTTTACTTTTTTTACAGCCCAGATGTATGAGTTTATTATTCAGTGCACAGAGCTCAATGCCTCTTCTTTCTGTCTAGTCTTCAAGAGCTTCAAGTTCGGTCACTATGAGTGCTCCAGCCCAGTGAACGACTGATGCACATCTCTGCAAGCACCATGGTCACTGAAGGTGCCAGGGCAGTGGGGTGTTCTCCATCTGGTAACAGGATGAGCTGTCCCAAATGCCTTTGTGGCACGCTGTGGTAAATTATCAGACTTGCTACAGAGCTGCCTTTGGTCAGTGAAGAATTGATAAGGCTTCGTGAGGACTCGAGCTAAGGCACCTGCTTTTCCTGCACTAGGCTGGAGCAAGGCTTAACAATGGAATGGTGCCTGGGGTGAGGGAAAAGTCTCACAGCCAAGACCCTCATTAAGCTCTATTTTCATATTAGCTTTCATACTCCTAAGAATGCAGATGAAAAGAGAACATGCCTTACATGTTCTGTGTAATTACATGCCTTACATGTATTATCACAGTCACCAAACCCCACCTATAACATGCAGTTGTGCCATCCCTTTGTGAAGGGACAAAAAATTATCATATAAGAAGCGAGTTTTGGGAGCAAAACAAAGAAAAGCTTAAATTATGTTATCATTTTGACAGCCACACTTATGCAAATACAATATAAATTGATTATCTGTCTGCTTGTCAACCAGTCCTATTCAGCCCTATTTATTTTTCCTTTATAGATCTGAAAATGAAAAAGATATTTGAAAATATATGTGACAAAATAATATTAAATCGCTTAAACTTTTTAGGCCAGGAAAATGCACATTTAAAATTCTGAAAAAAAAACTTCTTGCCTTTTGTTTTGTTTCCAAAACAGATGAAAGTACCTCAAAGTACCTCATAGTTTTCCTCCTTGGCCTGGGGAGTATATGACTCCTTCCATTCTTCTCAGGAATGTTTCGGCATGTACTAGATGGGTTTGCTAAAAATAATGTTCAAAAATCTTCACTAAACTATTTCTTAGAAAATGTTAGGAATGCTGAATAGGATGTTGCGTTTCCCAGAAGTCTGTCCATTTACCTCATTTCACCCCATTATTTTGCTGTCTTCTACTGATGACAATTGGATTGACCTATCTTAAAAGGCAGGCTTAATTATTTAACTGCAAAATGTTTTAACAAAAAAAAATCTTGTAATGATTATATTGTTTTACTTTTGACTGGTGGGTATGTGGGTGGGTGTATTCTGCTATAATATTTATAGAGTTGTAATTAGTCAGGAAATTAATTTTAAAGCAGATAACCTCATTAATGAATGTATTGGAGTTGGGGTGAATGAAAATGAAATGTAACTCTTTGCTGAGCAAAATTTAGCAGGTGCTCAATCTCCATGAGTTTGAGAGTCCTGTACCAGATATCAGTATTGTTCCAAGTTGACATTTATTGATGAAGAATATCTAAAATGTAGTTTGCCTGGACAAGAAGTGATTTAGGTAGATACTCACAAAATTATAATTACAAGACAGAATAAAATAAAAGGAACTTAGAAATTTGTTACTGTTATATTGAGAGAAGGATGTCTATGACTTCTGCAAGACTCAAGGATACCTACCCTAATGAAGGGGAAAATTTAAATACATTCATAAATATTTTCATAATTCTATACTTCAGAAATAAAACAGAAATTAGGTGTACTGTGTCTGCTCTGAGGGAAGTCTGTGAAAAACAGAATGTTTGTGTTTGGTTTTTGGAAAGCTTTTCTTTTACTCTAATCAATGTAATAAAAAAAACCTAAATAAATAAACCCCATTGCTTTTACTGTATTTTCTTGCTTTGATCTCATTCTAAATGGGAAAGCCCCATGTTGCTTAACAGGGAGACTATTCAAAAATGCCTCATTTTCCCATTCTCCTGGGGCTCCTTCAGCTGACCTGTTTCTTGACAGACATAAGAATTTCAGATTTAAGGTTTTCCCCTGCATTTCCTACAATATCATTACAATTTGGAGGGGTGGAGGGTCCGTGGTCCCACTTCGTGGAGAGTTCATCTTTCATGAATGATATTGATACAGAATCACTAATTTGAAGTTGCTTTGCTCATTAGCTTTCTTTAATTTTTAAGAACACTCAATACACTTCATGCCCAATAGATGGCAATGAAGGACTGAAAAAGGCACCAGCTTTGTTCATGATTTTCTTTTTTAAATGTCTTCTTCAGTGAAAATAATGTGCTAATGCATTATGGCCTAATGCTTCCACTGAAGGGCAGGCAGAATTTTAAATTCCCTCTAAATTCTGACCTGATGTTTCAAAGGAACCTGAAATTTTCATATGCATCCAGACTTTGCTTTCTGATTTTTTTTTTTTTTGGTGACTGTTTCTGTTTCTGTTCCTCTTTTCTTACCTCTTAAAATACCTTCTTAACATACACAAAAGTCTGTGCCTCTTTTTTTAATTAAATGTCAATCGTTGTTGACAAGGTGATGATAAATTCCAGTGCTTATCTCTTGGTTAAATGGCATAATCTCTTCCATGTCTCCAGGATAGTGACCAATTGAACCTAAGTATATAAACAAGATTTTTCTGTGTTCACACTTCTGAGAAATACTGAATGTTTTACTGAATTACTTGAAGTTTTTATATCAACTATATAAAAAGAGTAGGTTATGCAGCAATCAAGAGAGTGAGTTGTGTTTGGAGTTTAGAGGAGGAAAGTTGTTTTCCACTGTATGCAATATTCCAGGTTTCATTATATAGCAGTGGGATTTTTTCAGAAAACCTTAGAGCAAAAATATCACATGTCATTGACTGATTGTTTGTAAGGGCCTTGCTGTCTTTTCACCATAAGGCTTCAAGATAAAACTGATAATTTATTTGCACTTCAGAACAATGTGAGCTGCAAAAAATGGTGGTGCCCTCTTTTATGATTGTACTTTCAGTCTGGCAAGATAGTCAATGAAAAGTACCTGCAATATTTGCTATTTTAAAACTAGGTGAAAGGACAGGTGTGAATTATTTACAAAAGGATGTACCTGATATCTGATAGCCACAAAAACTACATATCCACTGTATAAACATGATTTATATTTCACAACACATATCTTCCCCTTCCCTTCCATGGAACAAATGCTTCCTTAATAAAGAGCTTGTATTTATAATTCCATTTACTAAAAAAAGAGTTTCCTTATAGCTTCTTGCAAGAGTATGGAACTTCTCTAAGGTTTCAAAATTTTGTCCTCACTTTTTCAGGTGGTTGGCCAACATTATAAGATGATGTGCACACACAAAAGAGATCTTGAGAAGACCAGTATGAGACAAAGAAAGAAGCAAAGGGAAGATAGTATGAAAAATTCCAACAGAAGGTTCCTAAGCAATGCTTTTACCTGTCAGGTGATTAAATTCTTTGCAAGAGATTTCTACCTAACTAATTTCACTGGTTGATCTCTGCTATTCCCTTAATGACTAAATTTAATATCTGCTTTGTGATATGGAATGCTTCAAAACAAACTCTAAGCAAATATGTTGGGGATTTGCCACTAGTGATAGGTTTCACTGCTGCCTTTCTAGCAGTAAAAGCCCAAAATACAGGCCTGCCATTTTGTGCTCCCTGAAGTGAAGCAGCTATTTCACACAGCCCATAAAGGGTGCAGTTTGCAAAAGAGAATCCAATTTTCTGCTTTGGTAGTAGAAAATTAATAAAATTTAACATGGCTTTTTGCTGGGTTTTTTATTTGTTTTGTTGTTTGTTTTTTTTTTCTTTTTTACCATCAGTTACTATGTATTAATTTTTTCCTAACTTCAATATTCATATCATTTTGGCTCACACCTCTTTCCTGTAACAACATTATAATAGCTCAGTGGTTTGGATGGAGATGATACATCTTTAAATATCATGTCAAAATCAACCTGAATAGTTAAAAGAACTGTTTTGGCATTGGATCAAAATTCACTCAAAAAATGTAAGCTTTATTGTATTTATACAATAAACTGTGCTAAACAATGCAATTGTGGTTCATCATGTCAACTTGAATAAACTTGAAAGGTTTCACTATTTTTAATGCCATTGTAAAAATGTACTAAATGTGAAAAACTGAATACTGTGTATTTTCTATGGAACCACAAAAGAAGTCTAAGTCCAGATAATACTAAGGGTCTCATTTAAAAACCACAAACTCCTGAGAATTTAGAGTTAATACCAAAAATATAGTCTTAACTTATTTTGTTGCATTTAGGTACTGAAGAGGTGGAACTACCTACACAGAACGGGGTTAGTTAAGGATCCTAAACAGAGTTTGAAAATATCCACAGACGCACCATTATATGTCGCCAGTCCCATTTACGGATACTGCTATATTAATGACACAATATTTGTTTTAGAGGCCACCAAACATCTTTGCCAGATTAAACATTTGTAATCTGGATCCAACTTTAATATACCCTTTCAAATGGAAAAGCCACAAACAGCTATAGGCAACATCAACACAGTCTCCCTCAATCTGTTAATTTGTCAGAATTACAGACAGGGTAGAGCCAATAATAATAAGCACCTTCCATGAGGACATTAATTAGAATGTTAAAATAATGAGACTCCTTGCTATAAACAAATCTGAGTTTAGTGTGTTGGAACAAAAATCTTGCACTATTTCAACAAAAGATTGGCAGTAAACAGATCAGTCCAGAGAAATAAGAAACTATAGCACCCTATAAACCTCCGTCCCTCCTTTTATCCAAAGATGCTCATGATCTGCAATTTTTGAATACACCTGGCCATATTTTCTTTTTATGACTTGGTCCTTGCTTACCACTTTAGGCATATCTGCAGAGTATTTCTGCTCACCTAAACATAGAATAGAACTCTCTTAGAAATGTCCACTTCCCTGCCTTAGGTGGAACTAAAGGGATTGTCCTGTATTTTCCCTGCAGCCGCTGGATTTGCTTTTTCAATTGCATGAGCTTTCAATGACATGACAATAAGGCAAATGGAGAAGAAAGTGGGAAAACAGTATGAAATACAACATTTATCTGTACCAATTTCAGCAGTAGAGACCTTTTTCTGAACAAGGGCTGTGTTCTGGACTAGTGGGCTAGATTAGTGATACAAATATGGGACACCTGCCCATGATACTGAGCTCAGTGGTAAACAACCCTTTTTCTGTGGAACTCTTCTTTATTCCCTCCCCTCCAGTTCTGTCATTTCTGCCCTCTGCTCTTAAAGAGGAATTCTTCTGCAAAAGCAAAACATTTTCAGTGAAAAATTGTCTTTGTAATGAAATGCTAATTGTTGAAATGTTTGATCAATTTTAAGGTTGAAAAAGTGGATATACATTTGGGATCTATGCATATTATGGCTGAGGTGCCCATGTGGAATAGGAATTTTATTTGTGTCTGGTACCTGCCTCACCAGGTATAAATGTTCAAAAGCCACTGGGACAACCTTCTCACAAAAGGCAAAGAACAAACTAACAGCAGATATTATGCTGCTGTTTAGATATTATGCTGCTGTTTTCCATAGAAATTTGCACTGAGATTGCACAGAAATATAAGAGAAGCTCAATCTGTAAAGGGTATTTTGCTTTCAGTCTGATTACTCAGTCAATATATTATAGCCCAAAATGGAGTCACTATACATTTTTTTTATTACTATTTTGTCTTTTTTCTGTTTATCTCTGTGTTTCCTGATGTACTGGTTTTGCATGGCCTGGATTTTTTGTAGTGGGGGGCGCTGCAGGGGTGGCTTCTGTGAGAAGCTGCTAGAAGCTTCTTCCATGTCCAGCAGAGCCAATCCCTGGTGGCTCTAAAGATGGACATTCTGCTGGCCAAGGCAATGAAATAAAACCAAAAAGTTGGTTCACAGCTTTAACTGCGGCCAGAGAAGAGTGGAGAGAGAACACTGCAGACCAAGGTCAGCGCAGAAGGAGGAGCAGGAGGTTCTCCAGGCACCAGAGCTGGGATTCCTCTGCAGCCCATGGCGATGGCCATGCTGAAGCAGCTCTGCCCCTGCAGCCCATGGAGATCCATGGGGATGCAGAGACCTGCCTGCAGCCTGTGGAGGAGCCCCACACCAGAGCAGGTGGGTGCCTGAGAGGAGGCTGTGAGCCCATGGGAGACTCTGGAGGGAGGGGCCCTGCTCCTATACTGGAGCAGCCTGGCCTTGAAGGACTGCACTGCATGGAGCAATCACCCATGCTGCAGCAGTTTGGGCATGGACCGTTGCCTGTGGGATGGACTCACATTGCAGTAGGTCACAGGGAGCTGTTGCTTATGAGATGAACTCACATTGGAGAAGTTCATGGAGAACTGTCTCCCATACTCCTATGGGAGTATGGACCTCACAGTGGAGCAGGGGAAGGACTCCTGAGCAGCAGGAGAAGTCATGGGTGATGAAGTGACCATAGCTCCCGTGCCCTGTCTCCTCATGATGCTGGGGTAAGAGGTAGTGCTGAAAGGAGGGAGGGGTGGCGGCAAGATATTTTTTAATGGCTTAACTTAATTCTCATTATCTTGGTCTAATTTTATTAGTAATAAATTAATTTCATATCTGTAATTTGAGCCTATTTTGCCCATGGTGGTATTTGATGAACAATCTCTCCCAGTTTTTATCTCAACCCATGAACCCTTTGTTCTATTCTATATCAGAGAGGAGTGAGTGAGCAGCTTTGGTGGGTGCCTGGAATCAAGCCAGCCTGAACCCATAACACCTGACAATGCAGTCAGTATTATTTTTAGACAGTACATATTGACAATTAGGGGCATGGTTTTGGCTGTGCGAGGTTGACTGTTGCACCGAATGACCTTAAGGATCTTGTCCAGCCTAAATGGTTCTGGGATCCTCATAATCCCAGAGAGAACAAAGAGGTGGGAGGTTGCAATGTATTGGACGAGTGGATGGTTGGAGCAGTGGATAAATAAGCAGAAAATGGGTTGGAGAAGGGGCTGGTGGGACTGAAAGCTAGGAAACAAAGATTGAAGTTTTATAGGTGCGGCATTTTTTAACATATTGAGAAAGAGAAAGGAAGAAGACAACAGGGAATGAAGAAACCTACTTGCAGAGCACCACAAGGAAAGCATTAGTTCTGTCTTATTTAGCCCACATACAGAAATCTGTGGAAACTACATGGTGTAATGTCACATAAAATACCTGCAAACATAGTGAAGCATTTTCATATTTGTTTGGGGGAAAACTCCAATGACCACAGTGATAGTTTGCCTGTCTCCAAATTAAGCAAAGCAATGCCTATATCTGTAAAATCAGAGGTTTGGGCTGATCTAAGAGCTTCGTGGCTGGGGCACATGTGTTACAGTACAGGGTGCCCTGTACTGCATGGGGGTTTTAAATCATAATTACAGTGGTTAATTTTTTTCATTATTTGATGTTAAAATAAACTTGCAGTCCACTTCCTTATCTTTTAGACAGCACAAGATCCATAAATCCTCCCTTTTCTGCCTCACTCTCTAACATCTGTATAAGGATGCCTGTGTTCTGTCAGTTCTTCAGAGGCATTGAACATGCTCCAAAACTGAAGATGCTCCAAACAGGGCAATTGAGTCCAGCAACTCAGAACTGGCATACCCAGATGTGGGGACACTCTGTGAGTGATGGTAAAATTATTTGCCTCCGTTTTCAAACTACACCTTCCTACTGCATGATGCTGCATGAAGAAGTGGAGCACCTGGAAGTACTCAGGATAGTCAGGTGCCTGTACAATACCAGTCTAAACACTAAGAAATGGAGGGTAGCAGTTAAGCATGTTTAGAAGAGCGGATTTAGACACACCCAGATGGAAAGACAGAGGGCCTCCTAATACTGAAGAGAGATTTACTTCCTTCCTTACTGTCTTGCCTTACTCCTTGAATAATGTACATTGGAAATTTAGGAAGTGATCAGAACAATAGGCAGCAGAAAAACAACTGGGATATTTACCTGCATTCAAATATTGAAGTATGCAAATCCTAATAAGGTTCTTTTCAGTATGGGAGTCAGTGCTGCTAAAATGATGGCTCCCACCTAAAAGTCCATCTTGTAAACAGAGGAGCTACAAACATGATTCCCTAATACAAGATCTTAACATTAAAATGAGCAAAATTTCTGCAAAATGGAGTTTCTTCCATTTAGGACAATGCTAGAGGCCTATTTGTGTTGTTTGCTAGAAAGCAGTGAAGTTTGGAAAAAAATTTATGTGTGAAAGCCACTTAGTAGCAAACTCACTAAAACTGTTCAGATTTGTCTTTTTGGAGTTAAGAGGTGTTCTTGTTCTGTATAATAGTCTGCAAGCATACAGTCCAAAATATGTTGACACTGAAGTACCTGGGGTTTTTGTTTTGCTGCTGGGTTGTTTTACTGTAGTTACTTTATTAATGGATCCATACCTTGGATCCAAAGCTGGAGGGAGTGACACTGAAATATAAAATTAGTTTTGAGTGCTGTTATTGATATCTCTTCCAGAGCATATGTTTAAATGAAGGCGCTCTTGAGAATCCTGGTATACTGGGAAATAAACTATTTTATAGGTGTGCATCACATTTTTTTAATTTTTCATGAGCTCAGATAGACAAGAGATTTCCAAAATCACACTCTGTGTAAGTTCTTCGAGCTCCAACACATATATTTGCATCCAGTGGTTAAAATTGTATATTGAAAAGTATTTTTAGAAGAAGGAAAAATGCTCTTCATATTCTGTCTTATTTCCTCATTCATGAAAGAAGCTGGTTAGTGTTCTCACATATGCCAGGCCATTTTTAACTAACATTTGTACATGTGCAGCCAGCAATTACAGAAAGTTGCAGGACATCCAGAGACACATAAGAAAGCCTCTGCCTCTTCTAGTAAAGCAGAAATGGACTCCAACAAACAAATATTTATTCAGATCTGTGAGTCACAGATGCTTTAACTTCAGGCTACAGCTTCGTTTTCAAGCCTGCAAAGTTCATCCACTTCATATTTACCAACTGCAGCACTGATGTGTGTGCTCTTTTGGTTTGCTCCAAAAGCAGAATGATTTTGATTCCAATTGATTCAATGTCTTTTTTAGGTAAAGATATAGGAACCATTTATGTAGAGAATTTGATGATAAACGTTTAAGAACTTAGTTAATTTTTCCAATATATGATATAATGGAAAAGAGCAAGCTTTGGCCTCTTTGTTATTTTTGTGCCTGATCGGAATTTAACATATTCTTTTACTCAGGGACTGATCCAACACCTGCTGAAATTAGTGGAAAGATTGTGTTCTTTTTCCATAATAGATGCTCTCAAATGTATTTGTTTGTGGTGTGCAAATGTAAAACAATTTCTCTTGGGTTCATTAAAAAACAAGAAAATTATTTTATTTAGAAAAAAAAATTCTTAAAATGTGACATTTTAAAATTAAATTTTTAAAATTTTAAATTAAAAAACCCCATTTTTTCCCAAGGCAATTAATATAAACCGTACTCAAAAAATTAGTCATTTCAAATATTCAAATGGTTCAGAAGCATGACGGTGTTCACAGGGTATAATCTTTGGTGATGTGGTATGAGAGTTGCTGTCTACGGGGTGTAATGATCTGTGACCACAGACAAACTGACCCCAGGATCATCAGCCAGCCACAAACACAACACTGGGATTTAAATGTGGCTTTCAAAACCACAGACCTCCACCCACTGACTTAAAACAGCAGCTCTACTAGATCAGCTAATAGAGGTCTGATGAGCAAACACACGAGGGGATGCATCGTGTTTTCACCGCAGCGCATGTGTGCTTCAGTGATCACATCATTAACAGGTACCAGGAGGTTAAGCAAAATAAAAGCTTCTCACACAGATCTATATTTGACAGCAGCCTTGGGATATGCTTGGTCTCTTTTGAAATAGATGAGCATTCTTCTTGACTAATGGCTCCTTTGCAGTCTCTTCTCAGCCCTGCCTAATTCATAAGGCTTCAGTGTTTTCTGTCTCTCTAACTAGAGGTGGAGTGCTGTGATAGAGCCAAATAAACAGGAAAGTAATGGGTGTACTGTAGAAAATTGAAGATTCAAAAGGCAAAGTAGCAAGTCTGCTAAAACCATGATTCTTATCTGATGGAAGAAGAAGAAAAAATGAAAACTAAAGAGGGTGAAAGGGTATAATTTTCAGTACATCGTACAAAGTTATCAGCTCCAACAAAAACTCCTCCCCTGACAGGTTTCCATAAAAGCATATTAAAACTGAAGAAAGCAAAATGCTTCATCTGGATAGCCTTCATCAAGAGCCTTTGTCATTCTTCTCAATTCACTTGTGGAACTATTACAATAAAGTTACCCAAAGACAATATTTGCAAATATTCAACATCAGCATTAAATATGAAGTGAGAAGGAAGGTGAAAAACAAATCATATTTGGTGGAAACTCTGAAAGACTAAAAGCAAATTATGCCATATTGCAGAAATGTGACTGACTGGAAATCTAAAAAAATTAATAAGTGTGCTCACATTCTCCCTTGATGTTTACATTAAAAGTTTAATCTCAAAGGATTTGGAATGAGTTTGTTCATCTTGTTCAATTAGCTCTGTTCTGAGTTTTGTTAAGAGACATCTGTGTTCCTTAGATACATTTTTTCAGAAAGCTTTCAAGTCATTTTAATGAAAAACATAAAATCACCAAGTAATAGCCAAATCTTCAATGGGTATAAAATCAGATCTCCATTAATCCTGTCGTTCCACATCAGAAGAAGAATTACTGTTAAAAAATAAAAACAATTCTTTTTTTTCTCCATGCATCCCAGTCTTTCGTCTGCCTGTTAAACTGTTATCTGACTATTAGACATTCAATGGCTTCTTAGGCATTTAAATTCAAGAAAAACTTAATTTCAAGTCAACTCTGGTAATCACAAACCTAGGGCTACGAAAACTTATCTCATTTGAAGCCTGTACATCAATTGCTAATGTTGCTATGGAACTGAAACCCTTTTACTGGATATGTACATATCGGCCTGAAAGCTGACAGCAGTAGACTTGAGTTGTTCTTTCATAGCTCAACTCCTTCAGGACTCATAAAATGTACATTCCTCCACTTCTCCCAAAATACACTTTGATTTGGTAGATGATCATACTTATCAGTACTTGCCCATTCCCCCTTCCCACACATTCCCAAGCTAGCTGAAAGAATAACTCCTGTTTTACTCAACAGGCCAGCCGTTAAAGTTCTGGGTGATTTTAGCATTTTTCATCCCTCCTTCACGGGAAGTTTCTTCCCACCCTATAAACAGCCAGGCTGTGGTATATTTCAGGGTTATCTGTGTGTCACTATGGCAGAGCCTCGCACTAAATTCTTGCATTACCACAGCATCCTGGAGCTGGGGTTTTAATCACCATTCAGGCAAGGGCAGGGACTAGACTTTGAATTCAATCATCATGCACAAAACAAGGATACTGAGAAGTGACATAGATCTCTACTAAAACCATATCCTCATCTGCTGTTTTGGAAAGGACTGATCTGTTCACATTATCCACGCAGATTAAATATCAACCAGAAAAGTCTTGAGAATTTATAACTTTGCCTACAGTTTATATTTAGAGTCGTTATTTATTCCAGTAAAAATAATTTTTTTCTGGCTAATGGAGTTTAAAAAGGCTATTTTTGCTGATTTGAACCTCTATGAAAATAGTCAATTTATTAATTTATTTTGGATTTCGTTTTTTTAACAAAAGTCTCTACATCAATCACTGAAAAATATGGAATAGTACTATATATATATTTAGGTTAATATACTTAATGTGTGTATACTGTAACAAAAAAGTTCTTTAAAATATTGGACACAGGAGGAGAAAAGGCAGAATTATTTTTACATAGAAACATAAGTTTTCCTACTGAAATAGTTTGGACGATACTTTGCTTCTGGGTTAGCAGAGGAAATAACAACAAAAACATTCCTTTGGAAGTTTTGAATGATACCTGAGAAGTTCCAGGAATTTTCTATCAAATACATTCAGTACCTTCTGAAAGAAATTAATAACATAAATCTCAGATCAAAAGTCTTTCTTCCTCAGGAATGGTCACTGTCTATTCTTACAAGATGATAAATTGTGCTAAATTCTGCTTTTCTACCTGTTAAACCACAAAAACATGACAATAAAACTCTTCACTAATGCCTCTATAATGAGACAAAGTAGTTAAATGATATGAAAGGTTTTATATCACTGATGATTTCCTGTTCCTACAAAGTTTAGAGTTTTTCCAGTTGATGGAAGATTTTTTTTTCCCCTTTAATAAGCATCATGTTTATGATATCCTTCTAAAAGCTCCAGGGAATGAAGCAGCTACAGAATAATGTCATAATCTCCAACAGAGATGCTGGAGTAATATTAAAAGAAGCTGTCTCCCAATCAGCACTACAAATGAAGTTACATGGTGGAACTGCTGGGCCTTTTCCATATCGTGACTGCCTGGAGTTCCCTCCAGTCTTGTGGTGAGGGCACAAGGCAGTTGCCAAGGAGCTAATGATCATGGATACAAGGGGAGGGGCCAGTAAAAAAAAAAAAAAAAAAAGGAAAAGGAAGTGTTCAATTAACACCTATTTAGCTTTTATAATAATTTTCAGACATAATTATACTGTCTGGTGATACACATATGTGTCTTGTTAACAACATTATATATACTTATGTATGTTTTGGCAAGAGAGACTGAATCCCCAAAGTTTTCATAATGACAACCTTGCAGTTGTTAACTTCACCCTACATTCTTGTGATGGCACTTCATTCCAATATTTTCATACTTCTTTTCCTACAAATAACTCAGTTGGAAATACAAGATTGTTTTGAAACCAACTGTTATTTTCTGTTGAAAATAAACATCTCTGTGTTTCACAGTAGGAGACTTGCTTTGAACTTACTCATGGTTTTCAAACTATTCCTTCAGAGTGCCTCAGGTCCAAGCTTTCTCTGCCTGTAGCTTGATCCTCAAAAAATTGAGCACTTTACAAGCTACACCAAAAACATGCAGTTTCAGACTCCTAATGCAACTGCTATGGTACAGCACATTCTCCCTGCAAATCCACACATGCTCAGATACAATGACCTCTTCACATAGCTGAGCTGATGCTAAAATCTCCATATGATGTTCTTACAGTGATTTCCTAATTCTGTCTCCTATAGCTTCAACAAGCCCCTTATGTAACAAGTAACCACGAGAGGAAACTTTCAGGATAAATTTTAGCTTAAAACAGTGATGTCAAAGAAAGAAATATCCTTGTTATCATTTTATCACAAAGGTCCTATAATTAGTCAAATGTAATGTGATCAGTAAGAATTTCATTTGCTTTGCCTTCTTAAGGAATTTGGACCCTGAGTAAGTTCTTCTGTTCCTTAATGTTCTAGGATGGGCTTCTTACCTCTTACGTTAGCACTTCTGGGGGACATGGTTTAGCAGTAACGTGGTGGTTTGGGACAACAGCTGGATTTGATGATCTTTGAGGTCTTTTCTAACCTTAGTAATTCTAGGATTCTTTTGTCAATGGACATTTCAGTTCCTCACCCAGCACAAGCTGTTTCATACTCCCAATGCACCTCCTCAACCGACTGAAACCAAGGCTTTAAGTTCTTCAGGAAGGACGTTAAAAATGCTGCAGTGCCCATACTCAATACAGCATAACTGTTCCAATGGGTCCTCAGTAAATGGGAGCACAGGGCCAAGAGTCCAAGGATGTGAGGTATTCCAGTAGCAATTCCCAAATTACGAGAGAAGAGAAGAGAGGAGAGGAGAGGAGAGGAGAGGAGAGGAGAGGAGAGGAGAG
>QUSF01000001.1:38802294-38825624 GCA_003676055.1 Chloebia gouldiae | reverse complement strand
TGGAGAGGAGAGGAGAGGAGAGGAGAGGAGAGGAGAGGAGAGGAGAGGAGAGGAGAGGAGAGGAGAGGAGAGGAGAGGAGAGGAGAGGAGAGGAGAGGAGAGGAGAGAAGAGAAGAGAAGAGAAGAGAAGAGAAGAGAAGAGAAGAGAAGAGAAGAGAAGAGAAGAGAAGAGAAGAGAAGAGAAGAGGAGAAACAACCAGAAAACTCCACCCCATGGTGGCACATAAACAGGTCTAGTAGTGGGCAGCAGCAACCATTACACTCTGTTACACTCCTCCTACTTCCTTACTGCAAACCTCAGTGTGCTTCCATGCTGCAGAACGGAGCTGGAGACAGGGTCCTGCTGCTTTAAGAAGTCCGCACTGTCCTCTCTGAGAATAGCACAGCTTTATCTTTTCGCTCATATATGGCCCTTGGCAGGTGAAAGCCTGCCAACTAGCAGTGTTAGAGCTGCACGGCAAACAGGGAAAGCAAGAGCTCCCACATGCTAACAGAATGTGGCTGTTTTCTCTTTTGCAGGGTAGAAGAATCTCGAGAGATTGGAGAGATGGGCAGAGAAGTACTGTCACAAATTCAGCAGAGAAAAATGCAGGGTTGTGCCCCTGGTGAGGAATACTCCCACACACCAATACAGGCTGGAGGCTGATCTGCTGGAAAGCAGCTCTGCAGAGCTGAGAGTCCTGGTGGACAATAACCTGTTCATGAACTAGCAGTGTGTCCTTGTGGCCAAAAAGAACAATCTTATCCTGGGGAGCATTAGGAAGAGCAGCGCCAACAGGTCAAAGGAGGGGATCCTGCCCCTATACTTAGTCCTAGTGAGGCCACATCGAAGTTCTGCGTCCAGGTCTGGGCTGCTCAGAACGAGAGAGACATGGAACTTCTGTAGTGAGTTAGATAAGAGCAACAAAGATGAGTGGGGGACTGGAGCATCTCTCTTATAAGCAAAAGCTGCAAGGGTTGGGCCTGTTCACCCTTGGGAAGAGATAACTGAGAGAGTTGATGTCTATGAGTATCTGAAAGGATGGCGTCAAGAGGCTGGAACCAGGCTCTGCTCAGTGGTGACAATCAATAGGGGAAGAGGCAATGGGCAGAAATTGATGCACAGGGAGTTCCACCTGAATGTGAGGAAGAATTTCTTTACTGTGCAGGTGACTGAGCAGAGAGTGGGAGAGTCTCCCTCACTGGAGATACTCAGGAATCATGTGGATACCAATCCTGTGCCATGTGCTCTAAGATGATCTTTCTTGAGCAGTGAGGTTTGACCAGGAGCCCACTGTGGTGCCTTTCAAACTGACTCAGTCTGTGATTTTTGGTTTCAGAGGATTGCTGTTTGACAGGATGTTTTAGAAGAATCACCTGGGTTTTCACAGAGAGCTGGCAGACAAATTGTTCCAATTGTTCCCATAAGGTGTTGACAGGGAATTTCTAACCAGACTGCTAAAACTACTCGCAGAACTCTTTACACTTCTACCATGTTAACAAAAATTCTTGTTTTATTTCATGAAAAAATGTATTGTTCTTACAGAATAAGCATTATACAGCCTGCCGTTTTATAAGATTTTGCAATACTTGATTATGAGATATGTTAATAAATAATGAGAGGAAATTTAAACTAGTGAAATTTGAAAATTGCAAAACTACAATGACATAGATGGAAGATACTCAATCATTAACACTGCAGGAGCAGCACAATGTAAAATACATTGCATAATCTCAACCTTTTCTTAGTCCAAAACAAATATTGCACACTTACACAGCAATAAACATATAATATAAACTTTGGCTAATACAGCTTCTGAAAAGATAATTCATATATTGTCTGACTTGATGTGATGACAGCTGTAGTACTTTATTTACACATAGTTGTCTAGAACACTTTGTTTTAAGGAAGAAGGGTGGGTGGTGAAATTACCTTTGTTTAGTCATACTGATTTTCACATGATCTTCAAGATACTCACCCCTCATTAAGCTGAGAACAAGAAGGCTCATTATGTGGTGAAACCTTAATTTAGAAACTTTGGAATTATTTTCTTCATATTTTCAACTCATAGGAATGTGATAAACACTCTTCACTAAAGGTGCAGCATTAAAGCTTTCACAGGTGTACTCATGTTAGTAATACAGCATGAGAAACTGGCCAGAGTACATAAAAATAGACTGAAATACCTTTTAAATTTAGCCTGTCTAATAAATGGCTCTTTTGTTTAAAAGTAGCATATGTATATAAAAAAATATATCAATGTATGCCACACAGATTTTAATGACACTTTTTTCAAATGTGTCCATGTCCACTTCTCCAACATTATAGCTCTTTCCTTCTCATTCCTGCAGTTTCCCCAAAAACTTGAGTCTGTCTTCTTTCATTAATTGACTGAATTCAGATTACAGAAGTTCATAGGGACTAACTCTCCCTGCCGTAGATATAACTCCTTCTGTCTATATGAAATGGATCTTATTAGTTTCCCTTTCCTATAGATGAATGCAGGCAGTGGAAGGAAGGTGATATGCAGCAGACCATGTCTGGATTCATTGTACTATTGCTGACAGAGCTGTCAGCTTCTCCCCTCTGCTTCGAAAAAGCACAGGAACATCACATGGTGAAACTGCAGGATTTTGAATTTTTCTCCTTCCCTGACTGTCTCTGGTAGGCTAAATATTTGAAAGTTCAACTTTGACCTATGTTTTGTTTTCTAAAATAAAGACTCATTTAAATTTCTGCTTGAGAGAATGAGCCTATCACGTCCTCAATAAAACTCCTTTGACTGCAAATTGCTATAATTCATATAAAATGTTGAATAAAAGTTGGAACTCGTTTCTATCAATCAATGTCCATTTCCAAAGGCTGGCCTGAAAGAATGTCCTTGTCCCACCAAAGACATTGACAAAGCCCACTCTAGTACTGATAAAGAGGTGAGAAATATAAAATGCAAGAACATAATAATGAAAAGAACTAGGATGAGCAAGATATCCCAGAGTAGAAAAAAAAAAGGGGGTTTCAGTCGGTTATTTTAAGTTATTCAATTTTTCAAAAATGAGTAAAGACAGAGAGGCATTCTCCATGCCTGTGAGGCAGGACAGACTCAGTCAGGACCAGGGGCAGGACACACGAATACCTGAGGCAATGTTCCAGCTGTGGGAATGAATGACATCTGCTTCCTATAGCAGAGAAAATGGGTGTATGAGGCTTGACCAAGCTGCTGAATATCCTCAGGCCCCAGAAATATGTGCTGACACTGAGTTCTGCTGCAAAAAGATCAGTAAGCAGAGAGGAAGACAAAATACCTAGATCTGCTCATTTTCTTCTCCTACAGGAGAGGAAATCAGGGACCTTTGTTCTGAAAGGAACATAGTAATGCTTAGTGTTATAAAATGGTGTAAGAGGAGAAAAATGTGAAATGAGAATGCCAAAATTCCCCTACCTTCCCTTTAACAGGAGCTGGTTTTAAGGGAAGGAAGAAAGCCAACTACTGAGAAAAAAATGTGAGATTTCTTAAAGATAAAATTAAGCATCAATACATGTTGTCCAACATGCATATGGAAGGAAGCAGAAGCCATGCCATGTCCTTTGCCCCTGGGGGGAGGTGGGTATACATTGCAGTCTTACTTTGTCTTCATTTTCACCCTTAGATGTTTTCTTGCTTTTGGAAGAGGTATAAAGAGTAGAACTCTCTCCCAGTGAAGGGAGGACCAGCCTAACATGATATAACTTTTTTCTTTTGTTCAGTACTGTCATGTGCTTTATGCTACCAGGTTGTCTTGTATCTTCACTGCATTTGGAAAAAGTGTTGTGTGTTGGAACTAATCTGCTGCACTTTTCTTCAGTACTGTTTGGCTTCTATGATATTTTTCTTTTTTTTTTTTTTTTTTAAGGATAAAATAAATCTTCTTTCCCTGACTGGCTATTAGAGGGCTGAATGTTTTTCAAAAGGAAAAGTTGAAATAACAGTTGTAATGACAGAGTGATATAGAATGTGGGAGAAAGTTTATTTTGGTATGCAAAAGTGGTCTATAGAACTACAAGTTACAGGGATTAAAAATGATTTTACCAAAAATGGTTTATCTTTGCCAGCAAATAATATAAGCTAGAGGTTTCTTTTAACTGTCACTCCAGTTAAACCTACTGTGCATGTTTCTATCATCTTTGTATTTATTCTGTCTCTTACTCATTCTGCAATTCCTCCTTCTCTCACTTTCTCTGATTTCTGCCTTCTCTTGGCTTTCTGCTGCATGCCTGCTTCATTCTCATCCTGCTTTGCTGATCAGATCCTGAAGTCATATCCCTGCTTCTTACTTCTTCTTACTTATTTTTATCTACCAGATTTCATTTTTTACGCAAAATCTATAAGCAATTTCATCTATGTACAAACAACTCCCAAACCATATTTTTTTTATTTCTTCCTCAAATTCTAATCCCTGTGTCCAGTCAGGTTTATAGCTTTTATTTTGCCTTTAAAATCATCTTCTGGTTCAAGGAGTAGGTGAGAAAAATCACAGAAAAAAATCAGTAGAATCTTACTTTCCCTTTTTTAGTATACTTGGAGTCCAGAAGCACAATTCAGATGTATGCAGATCTTAAGCTTCTGAAATATAAAGGGAAGCTACACGCTGAAGGAAGTGGCAGACGAGTTTTTAAAACATATCTGAGCATGCCCATGTGCAATCTCAGAATTGATTCAAAAGTATGAAGAACAAGATTCTTTCTACTAAGTAGAGCTAGTTTCTCTTCTCAAAAGATGCTCAACTCAAAAAGACATTTTCATCTTGATGAAGGAGCAGGAAACAGTTCTGAAAAAATCTGATCTGAAGGTTGTTTGGTAGAACTTTCTCTGTTTAATTTTCATTGGGCCATGTCAAGAATGAGACCAGCCAGATTCAAGGAACTGTCATCTCTTACCTCTTTATCTATATAAGTTATTTATCCAACTGAATTTCATCAAGGGTTTTTTTTTTTTTTGGTTGCTTTCTTAAGGAATATGCTTCTTTGCAAACTATTTCAGCAGCTAATACTGCCATTATGCCATCCATTGTACCTACAGTCAGCTTGCCTCCTAATTCAAAGTCAAATGACTGATACAAAATTGATTTTTTAAGCCTAACAAATCTACCATCCCGTGGTCATGACTAGAAGGAAGACTGAGAGCACAAGACAGAGAATTGGGTCTGGATGACATTTCTTCTAGCATGTCTTTGTCTCACACAGTTTAGTAGAGAGCAACTGTTTCTTTCTTCATTACCCCTAAACACAATAGCTTCCTCAGGGTATAGACCCCCCTTACTTTTTGTACAATATAGTTTTTAAAAACTTTGATTCTGCCTAATGATTAGTTCTGGTGGCCAGTGGTTAGTTTTGCTGTTGGAGATAAACTGGCAAATTTTTAATCTTCTTCACAATGTCAGGTGTGCTGGTTTTAATACCAGCAGGAAATGAAACTCACTCCCCTTTCCCCACCCTTTCAGATAAAAGAGGGACAAAAAAAAGAGTGTCTATGGGTTGAGATAAGTATTTACTTATGGGAAGAAGAGTCAGAAAAAGTAACTACACAGTAGCCTTCCTCTGGATATCCTCAGATATTGTTAGTGTTTCATTACTGAAATTTTGGCCTTTCTCCATGTATGTTCTGTCTTATCAGCTTTCACAGACCACAGTAATGGTGGCATGACATGACAGGAAAGGGAGAAATCTGCATTGCTGCTCCCACCACACACACTGTTGGGCAGAGCTGAACCAACTTCTGCTGGAGTCACTGGCAAACTTTGCTACCTGGAATAGTGCCAGATCAGATCTATGAAGCTGAGCTTAATTGAAAGCCATTTAATTTAAAGAATGGGATAGAACAAGAAAGAACACCTCTGGTTATTAAAGCATCTGCACAAACAAAAGAAAACTCAGCTGGTGCTATAAATCAACTGGCAAATAAGGAAAATGTGCTTTTTAACTGCGGAAAAACCAAAATCATCCTGTTGTGATAGTAGCAAACTGATAACACTTGCACTGAGATTTTCTGATGGCACATTGTTTTCAATATAAATTCTGTTAATGTATCTGCAGCTTGCATAAGCCTGGGTGTCAAAGGTAGGACTGGAACAAGCCTCAGTGCTTTCACTGTGCAGCTTATGGGTAGGTAGAGACAGACAGAACTCTTTTCTTTGGGTTTATCAGACTATGCTTTCATTTAGCATAATTTACAGACATGGTTCCCAAAGTGTAGCTTGCAGAACACTCACTGGTGGTCCATGAAGAAGTAGCTCATCACATAGTGCACATTCTGCTGCCTTTTTTTTCCTTCTTTCTCCTTTCTAAAAAGACTAAATCTGGATTCAGTGCTTTGCTAGGGCTCCTTCTTAGGGCAAGAAAATGCTGTACTACTTGTTGGAAAGTTACAGGTTTCTGAATGCATTGGTTTAAAAAAGTTTATCAGTCCTTCCACTGGCATCTCCTAAAAGCTAACAGCTGGCCCTCCTTAGCTATCTGGCAAGCACCTGGAGCACAGCAATACAAAATTATAATACTTGTGTTCTTTTTTAAAAACATGACAAGGAGGCAATACAAAAACAAATCACAGTAATGCACAATTATTCCAGCCTTGGTTTGTGCACAGTCAGCATGCTGAGATATTCCAAGCCAAGAGGATTTTTTTCCTTGCTTTTAAAGAAAGATTTATTCATAAGGGTGAAGAGGGCAAATTCCCAACATTTCAGTCCTCAACTGGCTTTTGTCAAAGGTTTCTTATGCACACACATGATGAAGCTTGGCTAAGGTGCAGGGGAAAAAAGTTATGAAGTAAATTCTATGGATTAATATACACTTTTTGTAGTAATGTTAAGGTTTGCCAAACTTTTCATGGATGAGGAATGTGAAACCTTAGGAATATATGCAGATCTGAATATATTTTTACATGCACAGATAAATAGCATAGTCTTTGTTTTTCTACCATGACTTTACCATTGTATTATCTTACTTTGCCATTAATCCCACTACATAAAGTCAGTAACCCTTTCAACTATACAGCTGGAATAAAAGTAGCAAAATCTGGCCTTCTGTGACCCTAGCATTACAGAGCTCACATCCCTCCCTCCCCCACCCTATCTGTAGGGTAAGATCCAGGCTAAGGTAAAATCAGATGAGACTCTCCTTCACTTCAAATTAAGAAAACATCCAAGAGAGCACACTCATGATGTTCAAGAATAATTTGCATTAATTTCTACTTCCGTTTTTGAAATTTTTCTGCATGAAATAACACATACTTCAGAGCTGGCTTCTACCTAGCAATTCTGAGGACTTGCTCAGCCTATGCAAGGTTTAGAGATGAAGTGATACCCCTACCCTCAGGTTAAATGTACACTATTCCATAGCAAGTGGTGGGTTCTAGTCTGTGTTCCTTGAAATTAAGCATTTTTCATTCTATCTTTAAAAATAAATGCATAGAGATTTTGCATTGCACAGTGTTAGACATTTTGCATGCCAAAATCACTGTCCACAGCAGCCACAGTCCTGAGAGCAGGGGCTGAGATTTGTAAGTCTTCCAGTTAGGCATCCAAAACACCATTTTTGTTTTCCCTTGGGCTTCTTACATGACTCTTCTACACCTGGCTGTGCAGCTGTAGATCCTTGCCAATGATTTTTGACAATGCTCTTCTGCACTTATAGAAAACTTTATTTGGGAGTCTACAGAAGGTGTGATAAAGGGATTGAATCCCCTCTGGATAAGGATGAAAGTAACTCTGAGGCTCCTACTTCTCTAAGAGTTATCTAAAAAATAATAGACAGTATGTAAAACACCTAAACATTTATATAAGCATCACTTTCTGCCAAAACCTCAGCCTCTTTTATTCCTAGACAGCAAAAGGAACAAACTCCATGCTCTGTAACTCTTCTGAGCCCTCTGTTCCTTCTTATTCTAGGAAGAAGGCTCTAGCCCTCACAATTTGGGATTTCAAAATTTGGTTTTCCTTTTCTCATTGAAAACAGGTGAACATGCTCTGCTTCTATGCAATCTCATCTATAGGAGGACATTGTCAGTAGAAAGAAAGAATTATCAGCCACTTTCTTAGATGTAGATATTTCTATTCTAAGTAGATCTTTACATAAGTAAGTTACTTTCTGGAATTTTGCCTTTTTTACTCAGCTGTTGTACCACGTGGTGCAGACTATTGTTTCAGTACCTTACACTCTTAGTGAGGAATTATGAGATTTTTATTAATATAATGGTGAGAAATTTTGAGTGTGTATATATATATATATATATATATATATATATATATATATAAACAGCACTATGAACTACTAGTTAAAACTAATTTAATACATATTGTCTGGAAAGCATATGATTTATTTTGAAATAGGAATAAGAATTTAGAATAGAAACTATTTTCCACTGTCACTGGGTTTACAGTAAATAAACAGCATTGTTTACCTTAAGAAAATAAGGGTCCTTAAAGAAGAATCTAATTTTTTACCAAATAAGATATTTTCTTTATATCAGCCTTTTCAGTTTAAAAATTTTTATTGATTCTGTTTCTTCTGTAAATGCAGCTGTCAGAAATAAAAGTACTAACACTTAAAAGTGAGTTCTACAGTATGACATCTTCAATGCACAAAACCAGCATGTGCTAAAGTAGAAATTTTCAATGACTCTGAGTTAAAATTATGTTTTCCATTTGCATAGCTTCATTCAGCTGGGATTTTATTCCTTCTGATGGATTTTCTACTTTTTCTAACCCTGCCCTCTCTGTTATATGCTCATGCACCTTTTGGAGAAGAGGATAAAACTTATTAAAATTCCTTCACTTGCTGAGGGAAAGAGATACTTCTTAAAATGGTTTTTGTGCTGGTTTTGGCTGGGATAGAGTTAATTTCTTCAGAGTAGCTGGTATGGGGCTATGTTTTGGATTTGTGCTGGAAACAGGGCTGATAATATATGGTTGTTTTTATTATTGATCAGCATCAAGGCTTTCTCCTGTTCTCACCCCACTGCTCCAGCAAGCAGCTGGGGGTGCACAAGGAGTTGGAAGGGAACAGAGCTGGAACAGCTGACCACAACTGACCAAAGTGATATTTACTGTTTGGTGTTGTGCTGAGCATTTATTACCGGGATTAGAGGAGGAAAGGCAGGTGTTGGGAGTGATGGTGTTTGTCTTCCCATGTCACTGCTATGCAAAATGGAGCTCTGCTTTCCTGGATGGCTGTGGAGTCTCCCTCACCAGAGATACTCAAGAACCACCTGGACATAATCCTGTGCCATGTGCTCTAGGATGATTGTGCTAGAACAGGAAGGTCAGACCAGATGACCCAGTGTGGTCTCTCCCAACCTTGCCTATCTTGTAAATCTTGGCTTCAAAAGATTCATGTTTGTATCCATAGCTGTATAGCTACAGCAGTACATGAATATAAATTATGCATATAATAATGGCAATAAATGGGATTATTTCAGAGGAGAGTTCCTTAGAAGGTATCACTACATGGGCCTCTGTGAAAAAGTTATTAGCATCCACAGATACTAGGATATTAGTTTAGAAGAAGAAAAAGAGAAAAAAAATCACATAACATGATCTTCTGCAAGAAGCAGGGAGAAAGTTATGCAATAATACCAGCAAGATTCAATAAAATCAGCATCCACAGAGCATGAGTAACAAGCTGTAAAGACAACACAAAAGAGAGATTATGTCTGAGGGTGAATTGGTAACCTGGTCATGAGAGCAGGGAATTATCTGACTCAAAAGTTGTATTGGCCACCATAAACCTCTGGAAAACACCTGAGGAAGAGAGTGGCAAAAAGAAATGAAAATGCCTTTTATGGAGGAATAAAAAGCTGAAAAGAGCCAACTAAGTTGAAAATATATGCATATATTAATGATTGCAGACCATAGTTAAAACATTTTTTTTTTGTAATGGAAAGAGAAAAACTGGATAGAAATAGAAGGAAAGATAATTTTAAAAATTTAGCTTCCTTTTTTCCTGAAACATTCCTCACATTTTTTTTCAGTGGACCTAGAAGTAATGGAAGATGAGTGGATATTCAGGTTGAGTTTATTCCCACAAAAAAAATAGAGGAACTACATGCCTGGGTGACTAAATGATGGCTATTATAGAAACTTCAATAAAAGCTGAGTAAAGAGTCTTTATTTTTCTTCAGAAGTATGTAATCCTAGAGGTCTTATGAAGAAAGTTTATGCTTTAGAAAGAAAAGAAGCCAAGCAGGTAAGGAATTTGACACTTTCAAGAGGGGAGGATCTTTCACTGCTGTGCATTCTCCAGTCAGGCTGTTCCAGCAATAAAATACATGCCTCCCATCTATGACTCCTGAGTTGCCATAGGAATTACATTTAGACCTCTAGCTGAAGCTTTGTCATACAAACAAGGCTACTTCAATATGATGGTTTCATGATATGGCTTATGGAAGGCAGTGAAACAGACTCTGGAGATGGAAATGTCACAATATCATCATGAAGTCCAGCTCAGGGGCACGTGTAGACTTGTTTAGCAAGGAAATAAAAGTATTGTAGGGCTGACAAAGACATCTTCTGTCCCTGAGTCACCCTTGGAGCATTCCTTACCCTCAGCTCACTGATCTATACTGTTCCCAGGCATTAGATCTTGGTATACAGCTCCAGGTGACTACACTGGGGTTAGAATAATGGATAAAACAGATATACTCACTTAAAACCAGTGTGCTTATTTTGCTTTTGGACATACCCAAAATAATCAAACAGATATGTAGAAGAGGAATATTTTCCACTACCTGTGAGGGGAAAAAATCCTTCAGGAGATGGCTAATGACAAACATTTTTCCATGTCTGATATATCAGCAGGATTCTGGCACTGCCCTTAGGAAAAAACCCCACATGTCTGTGCACATCCAACACACCCATAGGAAGACATTGTTTTTTTGCAGACTGCCATCGCAGTTATGTTTGGCACATACGTTTTTCATTGGAAAATAGAAAATGCTGGTGGTATACAGCACATTAAACAGTACACTTTCTACTGGGAGGAGAATGAGATGAGAATGACTACAAAGTCATGCAGCTATGGGAAAAGCTTAGAAAATGGGAGATTTTGAGTAAAGCTAAACGAGTAAAAATACTTCTGGCTAATGAAAATAGCAAATATGGGGAGAAGTTTACATGGCAAGATCTGCAGGTAGCTCACAGTAAGTATGAAGAATTTATCAACACATCTGATCCAAACAAGGAGGAAATACCTAGACTCTGAAGAATGATGCAGAAAAAAATGCGAAAGAAAGAATCCAACTTAAAGCAGCCAGCTAAGGGTCCTACAGTGACTAAACAGACATAGAGATATTAAAAGTTTACAGAACATGGAATGGTACTTAAATAAGGCAAATTATTTATTCACCTTCCATATGTATATTGGCATATGCCTCTCTGTGTTCTGTTCTATGTTCTAATACAACAGTATGATCAGGTATAGACTCAATTTCCATGGCTGCTAATGAAAGTGGATTTCAATACATTCAGTTAAAGAGGAGACTTTGGATGTTACCTGGGTGAAAAAAATCTCCCGTCATTATTTAAGGTACTTCTTGGCTGAATATACCGTCCACCTCAGTGTTGCCAATGTCTACAAAATGCTGTAAAACAGCACTCCAAGGTTGGAGCTGCAGATGTATGGACTGCAAATTGGCCAAAACCTCAGAGAGTTTTGGGCTTACAGACATATTTTCAAACTTTTTTGACAAAAAAGTGCAGTGGAGCAAGTCCAGTGCTAGATTTCACAGACAAAATCAAATAAATCTGTCCTGCCTCAGATGATAAGAGGATTCAAAATGGTGGAGCTAGAGCTTAGGATGAAATCCCACAGAAAACAAAAAAAAAACCATAAGAACTGACAGGTTAAGAAAACTCACTCTCAATTGCTAATATCTGTTAAGAACTCTTTATATTGTTTTCCATTACATGTTTTCATTATGTTTCTGTGAAGGCCTGCCATATGTGTAAGGAATGCAACTACTGCAATGGTCCCCCAGTGAAACACAAGGCATTTTGTTAAAGACACAGGAAAAACTCATCTGGATGAAGAAATAATTTTTAGATTATTGTTACTAATATGAAAAAAAACCCAAAACAAAAAAAAAACAACAATAAAAAAACCCTGACAGAAAAAAAAGCACCAAATTAGAATAAATTAACATCTCTGATGTCAAAGTCACTGCAGATTTGGAGAATTAAAGATTAAAGCAAAATTTGTTTTAACTGGGCTCTCAGGTACTGCATGATTGCACGAGAAGGAAGTTGTCTGCCTCTCTCCTAGGTTGTAAATGGCTATGATGATACATGGACTATCTGCAGATATACAGATATATCTGGTTATTACCCTGTGGACATATACTCTGTTGGCATGGTAGACACTTTATAAAAAAAGACCAAGGAAAACATAATTTCCTAGTTTACATGAGAGGTTCTTAGCCTGGCCATAACCATTGTGCAATGACATAAACCAAACCATGGCACCACAATGAAATGTGGACTTGATGCCTCCTGGAAAGAGTGATGTAATTTTTCCTGCTATAATCACAGTTTAGAGCACCTCATTACATCTGAACTGTGGATTCCACAACTGCTTTCAAACTCTCACACTCCATCTTCATCTACTCTCCATATTGGTGTGTGAGCTACGTACGCATCAGCTTCTCCATGTTTTGATTCCTCTTGGAGAAAAATCAAGGTGTGAAGACCAGATGGAAACCATTATTAAAAAATTGGAAGACTGAGATATGGTGCTAAGTAGAAAGCTTCAATTATCAGTTCTGTTTCATTCTTAGATCCAAGGACAACACAGAGAAAATGAAAAATACTCTAGATGTGTCATAGATAGCATTGTCTTTCCAAAAACTGCAGACCAATTCATAGATTATGAGAAAGGGAGAGAGGTAACATAGAAAGAAAGAAAAAGAAACAAGTCTGTTCAGAAATAAGAAATTAGGCAAAATTGCATTCTACTTGTCATCGTCCAAACAATACCGGGCTCAGATGAGGGAGAGACTAGCAACAACACTGAATATTGCTGCTCAGATACTGACATTTGACATAATCCCATTACAATTGCCCAGAGACTGCCAACAGCTTGTGCTGTATTTATTCAGATGTTCATAATATTAATCCCTAATTTCTTTAAAGTTCTACATCAGAAACAGGTGTGATTAAAATCACAAAATGTCATTACACAAAAAAATACTATACTAGGGAAAATGCATGATGGCATTCTGAAAGAATCTGCTCTTCCTTCTGTTTTTTTCTCTATTCTGTAAGCTTGTGTCCTCCTGGCTGAATGTCTAAATGATACATAAAAAAACTTAAGTGTCATGCCAAATTTTAAGAAAAGTAGTTTTTTTTTATGCCCAGCTTGTGATGGATGAACCAAAAAGAACCAAGAATTTACACACTGGATTTGAACAGCTTTTGTGATGCTAAGTCTAAGCATTTTAAAAATGCCTTTTCTTCCTCCCTTTGTTCCCCCTTGTCCTCATGACATAGGCTCCTTTTCATTTAAAAATATCTGAGTTTTGCTTTCAAATGTAGCTTGGAAGGAAGAATAATCATTCAGGAACAAAGAACTACTCTTTTTCTGACTGTAGCATGGTTCCTTCCATGGAAAAAAAAATTGGCCAATTGACCATCATTCCTCTGCAATTTTCTGTGGATATCTCCCTTGCTCACAAGTTCAGATTTTTCTTCTTGGCCAGAGGCACATAAGAAAACATACCCCTATCACTAGTTCTGATGAAGAATTCCATCTCTCAACACCAAAAGACAGGCTCCTATCCATTTGGGTGGATACATCAAGAAATTTCAAGTACATAATGGAGCACTGGTGTAAAGCATATGCATTTATATAACTATATTAAAATTGAAGTAAAATTCAGTTTACATCTGTCCTTTACTGTCCCCCTGAAAACTTGTCTTCTTCAGGGTACAAATGGAAAAAGGAAACCACAAGAGATATCTCAAAAGAACGTCAACTGTAAATATTGATAATTTTACTTATTTATTTAAATGCACAGATGTTACAAAATAGATCAAAATGGTGTACAGTTTCATAGCATTAGAAGTTGAAACAGGGATACAAATTTATATCTCAGGTATAACATACATATATATATATAGTGTCATATGACAACATGAAAGAAATGATACATTGGTAAGTTCACTGCAACACATGTTAGACAACAAGCTTTCTTCTCCAAAAAACCAGATACAACCCCACCTGCACAATTATAAAAAAAACCTGAAAAAGGAAAATGAAAATATATAATGGGGTGGGGGGGGCAGGGAAGAGCATTTCACTCTATAAACACTGAACATTTTTTTCACACGGGTTCAGATAAAAAAGCACAGAAATATACTTATTTTCTAATCCCCACCATCTTTAAGCCTCAGAAAACTCTTACCTTGTTGCATATGGAAAAAAGCATCTGTAGATGGTTTGCTTCTTAAATGAACCCTGCCTTTAAGCACCATTTCAATTACATTAGAATGCTCTACATGAAACAAAGCTGTTTAACTCCTAAGAGCTATTGATTTCAACATTACCATTCACTCTTAAGGAAGAATTTTATTACTTTAAACATCACATCTAAGATACTTCCTGACTTACAGGATAGTCTATTGAAGCTGTAGAGGCTTAGCAGCATGATGAACAGCCAGTGATTTGAATGACAATTGCTGTTGTGAGCTAAACATATAACCTGAGAGATATTCCCTCTCTTTCCTGCGGGCCAACATAACCCTAAGTATAATTTATATGCACTTTCAGTATGAGGGATTTTGAAGAATTTACAATCTTATTACTCAATGATAACATGCCAAACTCTTCTTCCACTCTGAATTTTGTCTTTTGGCAGAAGAAGATAATGAATTGCAACCATTTCAGTCTGGATTTCTCACAGATCACACTCAGGGGAACTCTACAGAATGTGGATAACAATCAAAACTTTCTATCTGTTGCACTGACTTGTGTGAATTTAAAAATGCATTGACCTGTAATTCTTTTATAACAGAAAATAACTCTACCCTGAGGGTAAGTTGGGAAATGAAAACTAAGCAGGAAGAAAGTATTGAAATTACCAATAGTAATCAGTTTATTTTATAATTTCTTGAATTAACCAGATAGGCTGTTGCCCATCTGTTGAATCAATCAGATGGGTAGTTGTTATTTTTTCTTAATTTTTTTTTCAACTATTTCCTATTGAAAGAAAGCCGTTTGAGAAGGTTATTGCTATTTCAGGCTTCTATTTATAGAATTTTAACATTCTTCTTGCAAATTTAAACAAAAAGGTTTGTGCACTTTGAGATCACCAGACCAATAACATATCATCTGAGAACTAAAGCATACAAATTTTCAATTCTGCTAGTTTTAAAAAGCACTACAAAAAATTTGTGTGCTTGGATTCCAAGATCATCTCATTCTAGAGTAGGAAAGTAAGAATCTTTTCTTGAAAACTTACCAATAATGGGCAGATTGCAACAGTAATTCAGACCTTTAAGATTTTATTAGGGATCATCATAATTTAGTATCTGAGTAAGGAGGCTTCCCACACCCTGTTTTTTAAGAACTATATCTGATGTAACCCTTCTAAAAATTCTTCTGACATCTAAATAACTCTGTTTTGCCTCATATTCATAAAACTCTGTATGTTAGGTAGTCACCAGCTAATAAAACTGTAATTGAGTTCTGTACTTACAAATCATGTAAAACTAAAAAATGGAAGAGTTGTGCACTGCACCTCTTTGCTCAAAGGAAACAGACGAAGTCATGTGTCTCTAAAATCAAGGCCGAAATCTTTAGATTTGCATTTGTTTTCAAAAAATCCTAGAACCTCTTGGATTCCTATGTAATTAGTGGCGGCATTCTCAACCACGAGAGGGCATCCATGCTTGCAACCCAATCAGGGTTTATACATATGTTTATACATATTTGTCTATCACCTATCATACACCTATCCACCTACCTACAGATACAGATATGGCTATAGACACAGATATATTTCTTTCCGTGCAGTCCCAGTACTTTCACTCTGGGAGGCTTTCTCTTTCAAAGGGGGATGGCATACAAAGTCTAATTTTACTGTTTACAAAGCTCTCATGGAATCCAATTTTTCATTCCCGCAGAAGTTATATTAAAACTCCTCTGGTTTTCACTAAGACTTTATCAAACTCACCTCAGATTCAGAGGGAAAAAAAAAAAATGATCTCAAAGAATAGATACCAAGGATAAGTGTGCAAAGTCAAGCCCAAATTTTCTGAAGTAATTTATTTTTCGGAAAGATGATCTGGAATCACTAAAACTTGTTCAGCATCAGTCTGAAGTCATGACTCTAAGAGGTCCTACTCTCCCTGTAATTTGTTCCACAGGCACTTGCCTGTTGTGAGGAGGGGAGGGTACTGTTTGTTTTGGTTTTGAACTGGAATACATTTTCCTCTCTGATGCACATAAAACTCTTATTAGAGCCTGAAACAACCATAAAAAGGAACTCTGAAAACAAATCTGACCTAGTGGCAATTTATATGTTTAGCTAAAAAAGATCTCACAAACACTGGAGTGTATATGGTAATATTTCCACAAAACATAATCTGTAACTTAAGCACCAGAACACAGAGGTTAGCACCAAAAGGTATCAATGGCTACCCATCGCCTTAAATGTTTAAATGAGGCAAAAAGTCACAAGCAGATATTATTATAAACAGCTGCACTCAATAATTAATTATATCAATTTTGTTATGTCATTTTAGTCTTATTCCTCTCACAGTATTTTGACAAAAATAATTTTTTCCTTATTTTAGCTTGTGCATACTTTTACAATTTTATATTTAGAACAGAAGTCTGAGCTAATTTCTTTGTCTTTAAAGGCACACCCCTCTGCTGAGAAGAAATTAGTACTTCAAGGCCATCAGAATAGCAGCTGGAGATGGTTTGCCTCAGCATGGCCTTGAACTCATCAAGCTCAGCATGTATTAAAGCTGCCAAAGACATGTGAAGTCTTCTGGATATTTCAGTGTTTTTTTTGTAGCAGCACTTGGTGTCAGGTAGTCAGTCAGGAAGCACTGGCACTGGCAATCAAAGTAGAGCTTTACTGGCATTGTCATTACCTGGCCCAAGAGCAAAAAGATAATAGAAACTGGGGCAATTCAAATAGGCAACACAGAAAGGCCTTCCACTTTAAAGCGAAAATTTCATGCGGCAATCAAATGTCTGATGACCTATAACCCTCTCTGTTAAATGAAAAAATTATTCAGCTAATGCTTGAGTGCTTGTGGCTGGTTTTATCAGGAGCTGCTTGTATGAAATAGCTTATTTCCAGATCATATTTTGCTGCTGTCAATTACAGTGTGATTACAATTGTTAATCCCTAGCACCATTATGGGATGTTGTGAAAAAACCTGCATACCTATTTGTTAAAAGCAAAGTTTTCTATATTCACAGAAAACAAAATATTCCACAAAATCAAGGTATTTGTAGCAACTTAAAAAGTAACAGATACGATAACATATATACCCGTGATAATAATTTCATCTGAATTACAGAATTATAAATTAATTTACAAAGTCTAGTTCTGTTTGGAAAGTGTACCATACAACATACAAGTTGCAAGTTTCAAAGTGCATAGTCATTTATTGTTAGACCTACTGTTGTAGGCTTCATGGCTTAACCTGAATTTTTTCTTATGCTCCGCTTCCTATTTGTATTTCAAAAATAAAAATACTGAAAATGGCTGGATTCACTGCTTTAACTTTTCTGTCTTTACTGCTATAGCAGATTTCTTATGCAGAACAAAAATGCATCTTTGACAAAAACTGTTCTGGCTGAGGGGCTAGTCACCCACTAAGTAGTTTTGTCTCACTTTTACTTCAGTGTGTACACAGATAATGCAAAGAGGTTGTCTTTCACTCCCAAAACAGGACTGGCTTTTACTCTGCCAAAGTATTTGACTGATTGAGTACTGTTCAAGTCCATACTCCTTTGAAAACAAAAGGAAAAATGTTTATATTGTACCTGTTAGGATAAAAGTTAGTAGAATATTACAGAGTTGTCCTTTTACAACATAGACACATCTAAAGGCCTGTCTAGTTCTTGTCCTGTCAGATACAGAAGTGTCACTAACCAGAAATATCTGAAGAGCCATAGATCAGCTGCTGATGTTCTCTGAGGGATCAGAGTGCAGACAGATAGAGAGGGGCTGCTACATTTCATACACTATACAGGCTGTTCCTCAAATACCCTAAAAAGACTGAATTAGTGACTTAAAGATACATATATATGTAGCTCTAGTGAAATTAACCACTGTGGTTTCACTTGTTCTACTCAGTATTGCTTTTCAAAGGTCATAAATTTCAGAGGTCTAAATGTAGCAGTGAAAGCAGACTAAACACTTGTATTTAAATTTTGAATATATTCTGACCTGTAACATAAAGCCAAAATTCAAAGCTATTTCAATGACCTAGTAACAGTGGCAGACATTTGATCTCTTCATTTTAATAATCTGTTTTTCAAGGAAAGTACCTGTATAATATTTTGGTTTCAATGTCTCTATTAGGCACCCATAAGGCATCCAGGTTTTGGCAGAAAGTTTTTGGCAGATTTGGTTTTTAATAATGCACACAGATATTTTCAGGAAACAGTCCAATATATTTTTAATGGACACTGGCAATTGCTTTAGAAATTTGGATTTTTTGCAACAGATCTCTATAATTTTTAACGATCCTTAAATTCTTTTATTTACAAATCTTCCTACCTGTGTTTAGGTCTGATCTCTCCTGATTCTCAACTGAGTTTCAGTCAGAGGGACAACATATATACTGGTAAACCTATAGTGTAAAAAAACATTATGGATATCATGTATTGATTGATATTGCTTTGTAGCAATATATTTCTTCCTGTAAAAGAATAAATATACTCCTGCTAAGCACCATTATAGGACTATAACTGTGTTCAGAAACACAGGAAGGTAGAGTCAAGCTGTGCTGTTATACCAGTATTTTTACAGTGATGTAGCCTTCTATCTAGATAGGACTTTATGCACGTGGGTTAACAGCCACTGCATCTTATCTGTGTGATTCCTCGTCCTCTTCAATATTCCTGTCTGCACACAGACATGTGATAGCAGCAGCCATGTGCTGAACTCTTGAAACACCATAAATTAATTGATGCTGTGCATGAGGTAGGTAATATCCTGCAGTTTCTCTTGCACATATGTTTTCCTCTGCTCAGTGTCCCGCTGACATTGCAGGTGGAAGCACAGGTGTAAACAGGAGGAACCATTGGGAGTGTGAGGACAATTTGTTCCTTTGCATGTCACACTCCGTTTTTAAAGCACAGTATTAAACAATGACCCTTTTCTTTCTAGAGCTATTGTTTTTAAAAGGAAGTAATATTCTATCTTCTGACGTGCTTTTAATGTAATCTAATCTTCAGGAAGCTATACTTGCTAAGATTAAAATGGGTTTGCTCTCCTTTAACAAAATGTTAATCTAAAAGGGATAATGCGAGTCTTAAATCCCAAAGTGTTAAAACCAAATTATACTGTACTTTGAAAGCTAATTATACAAAAGCATACAACAAGAAAATATCAGAGTATTATCACAATATCTCTCTATATATAATATGTGCAAAATTCAATACACAAGGTTCTTGTTACTCATCTGTGGGTTTTCTTTAAAATAATGTTAACCTTAACTTATTTAAACCAGTATAGGTAGTTTGATGTTACTCCTGGGAAACAAAGATTGTCGATGCAAGAACCTCCATAGCTTGGAGGACAAGCTGAACATGGAACTCCAACTTTATATGGTGCTTCTCCAATCCAATTCCCCCTGAAAATAAAAAATGAAAAAGAATGCTTAATAATTTCAGACTCGAAGAAAAAAAATCATTAACCATACTTGTTTTGAGTGATTAAGGTTAATGTCTCCACTGATATCGCATAAATGCTCTGTTAGTAAACACATGACATTAGTTTACTTCTGCAGTTTACTGATAAACATTGATCTAGCAATTCCCAAGAAAGAGCAGGAAAATGATCATGTGAATCCAGGCCAGTAATATCCATTCTACATCCTTTATTATCAGTGGTGAAATCCCAGTCTTCTTACTTTTGCTACAACCAAGTGATTTTTGGTTCTCTGATCCCAGGACAAAGTATTTTTTACTGGACATCTGTATTTATGGAAAATAGCAAAATAAGCAGTGGTGCAAGAGTTTCCTTGAGCACGTTTTTCTCTGGCAGTTATCTTAAAAGTTAGTGCTTGGAAGATGGATAAACAAGCTGAGTGAAACCTTACTCTTAGGTTGCACCAGCCTAGGTTCACATTGTGAAGCTCTGAGGCTGAATTCATGATTAGAGAAAAAGGAAGATAAGAAACTATTAAAAGCAACTGGATTGAGACATTTCCAGATGTCTCACAGATGCAAATGAGAGGAGAAGGAGGGCTCCTGTTTGGTGAATAGAGGTGTGCAATAGACCCTCCAGGGAAAGGGGTACAAAGCCTGGAGAGTGATCATATGAAAAGAGGTAACTGAAACATCTAGGAATATCTGAAAAACATCCAGACTTTTAGGGGTTTATATAAACCACAGACTTTTAGAGAATCACGTAACACTCATGATGTAGGCAGAAAGTTAAAATTAGATTTTTATTTAAATGTTGTGTCTCACAGAGCAGAGAACTTTCCTTTAGTTTGCATGTGACGTGGAATAGCAGTGAGTAATGCAATTATTTATGAAACATTTTGTCACTCCCCACCTCCCAGCCAGTAACATTGGATCAAAAGCCCTGGTCTGGGTTGTGCCTTGGAAGAAAGTAGGAATCTCAAATAATTTGCTCATTCCTACTTCTCTTCCAAATGAGTACAGCAGACAACGTGGTCAGGAAATATATTTAGTCTGATAACAGATATGGAAATTCAGAGTTTGCTGAAAACTGCTTTCTGCTTCATTTTCTATGCAACACATGGCAGATTTGTGTGAGACCACAAGATAATCTGGGGCCCTTCTAAACTGCAATTATCCTCCTTAACTTTAGGGGGTTTTCACTCATTTCAGAAGGATAAATATTTTTCTGTGTTACAGCATGCCATCAGTGAAAATTACTGGAGTTCTAAATCCTAAATCTTTGCCAAATTCCAATCTTAATAACTCAGATTGGAGCTGAGATATTCACTCCTTTTCTCTTTAGAGGAGTTTCTGATGTGCTGGTTACTCAGAAGGACACAGACCTTACTGAGTGGCAAAGACTTCTGCATGTGTGCCCAAGGACTCTAAGCCAAATGTCCTTAACCCAGTTAAATCTAGAAATACAAACTTAATCCAGGGAAGACCACTCAAGATAATTTTTGTGACCTTGCAAGAAGTAGATGTAGAAATCATGATTCTACTTCCTGTGACTGAAAGGTCCACTCAATATCTCACACAGAGAAAGAGCTTGCAACTTCAAGCTTTAGTTTGCTGTTGAAGAAACTGTGGGACTTTTAGATTCAGAAAGGTTTTTTTTTGTTTTTGGGGGTTTTTTTGTGGGTTTTTTTTGTTTTGTTTTGGTTTGGTTTGTTTTTTGTTTTGTTTTTAATTAGGATACATTAAAAAATATCTTAGAATCTTTGATTTCATCTTGTCCATGTTGTGGAGCTGTAAGTCAGATAGAGTCTTTGCCTAACCTTTGCTCCCTCACATTCATTTTTTACCATTCTTTTCCAGTAAATGTTAAAGACAAAAGGACAGAGAAATCTCCTTGATTTACAAAGGTGGTTTTTTCCCCAAGTAAATTTTCTTATGAAATCCTAGCTCTTTTTCAGTTGCAAAATCTTTAAAAATTCTTTTTACTCATGTAACAGCTACAGTAATGACATATTCTTGCATATTCTTTACCACAAATGGACCTGTGCCACCAAGAGTTTATGGAAAACATGCTCAGTTAATTATATTCAGGTTCCTATACACAAATATGTCTTTGCCTAATACACAGTCAGAGCAAGCAGCCACTTACACTGTGTGGCTTCTGCAACAGTGGTGCAAACCAGACCGCAAATTGAAGCTCTCCCAGAGCCACACTTTACTGACTCATTCTGCACCCAAAGGCAAGCTTGGGATGATGTCTAGGAAATGCTGGCATAAAATTAATTTCTGCATTTCAACCTAACACAAACCTCTGCAAGTTATGAGATATACAGCAACCTATGGGTGTCTGTGAGCTGTATTTTAACAGACCCTAATATGGAAGGCAAGATGAGATAGATTTGCACACATGGAGCTTAGGCTGATGGACTCTATAATGCTACACATTATGTAGCATGGTCATAAGCAAAGGTATCCTGTGGGCAACATATATCAAAGAATGAATCACAGAATGGTTTGGGTTGGAAGGAACCTTTAGGACAAACTATTTCCAACCCCATTGCCACAGGCAGGGAACCTCTCACTAGACCAGGCTACTCAGAGCCCCATCTTGTCTGGAATACCTCCAGTGATGGGGAGTCCACAACTTCTCTGGGTAAACTGTTCCAGTGCCTCAGCACCCTCACCAACCTCACAGTAAAGGATTTCTTCCTAATGTCTAATCTAAACCTACCCTTCTTAAGCTAAGGCCATTCCCTCTTGTCCTATCACTACATGTCCTTGTGAAAAGTCCCTCTCCAGCTTTCTTGTACGACACCTTTAGGTACTGGTAGGTTGATACAAGGTCGCTCTGGAGCCTTCTCCTTTCCAGGCCGAACAGCCCCAACTCTCTCAGCCTGTCTTCGTAAGTGAGGTATTCTAGCCCTGATCAGCTTGGTGGCTCTCCTCTGGACCTGCTCTAATAGGTTTTCTGGTTTTTTTAACATGTCTTTCTTGTGCTAAGGACCCCAGAACTGGATGCAGCTCTCCAGATAGAGAGCCAAGTAGAGGAGGAGAATTTCCTGCTGGGCACATCTGTTTTGATACCCAGAATACGGTTGGCTTTCTGGGCTGCAAGCATGCCCTGATAAGTTATATTGAGCTTTTCATCTACAAACAACTACAAGTCCTTCTCCTCAGAGCTGTTATCAATTCATTCTCTACCCAGCCTGCACCTGTACTTGGATTAACCCAATCCAGTTGTGTTTGGCCTTACTGAACTTCACAAGATTTGCACAGGCCCACCTGTCAGTAAACCAAGAGCCTGATCTACAGTGTGATTGCTTACCTGAGGAAGTCTAGTCCAACATGCCTATCTATAAAAGAGTGAAGAAATAAGGAATTCAAAGTAAAGTGAAGTCAGCACGAAGAAGGAAGAAAATAATAATAATGATAATAATAACAATAATAATAATAATAATAATAATAATAATAATAATAATAATAATAA
>QUSF01000001.1:38768832-38802284 GCA_003676055.1 Chloebia gouldiae | reverse complement strand
AATAATAATAATAATAATAATAATAATAATAATAATAATAATAATAATAATAATAATAATAATAATAAATAACAGCAATAACAAAGAAACAGATTTTTGTTTTGTTCCACACACATCAAGTTGATTCCTTTTCTTCCTTGTCATGAAGTAATTTCTGTATGTTCAGATGGAAAGCTTGAACAAAGGAGCAGCCCACAGAAAAATCACAAAGAGAGATCATGCTGCAGAAAAAGAAGTAAGCAGTGCTATGAGAGGACCAAAACATGCACAAAGTATAAAAATAAACAAAAATAAAAGAGAGCAACTCACTTTGGGGCATAGTTGCATACCAAGTAAACAGCTCGCCGCCAAACAGATCCCCAGACGTTCATATTGTGGCATGTGTGGATTGCGCAGCCTATACGATTGGAAGTGGCCCAAACCATCTGAATAGATATTTATTATTGGTGAAGTCCAAATTGAAAAGGAATATACATATACATATATTTATAGATAGACACATACATTTCTTTGAGAGAGAGGGGTATATATATGTCATAGGATAGTTCAGCTTTGGACATGAGATTTTGAATAGAGGAAATTTATATAACCTGTGTGTAATGGGTGCACATGGGTCCGTAACATCGCATCGGGCACCTAGGGTTGCAATCTTGAGGATAAGGGAAAGCATAATCCTTCACTTCATCATACCATGGCTTTACCAGCTGGAGAATAGATCGATACCTGGAAAGAAATGAAAGAAAAAAGTCCTTTTAGATTTCTCCTCATATCACCAGGGTCACAGTTGTAAGCAATAATATTCTTGAGCCAAACAAACACTGACAGATATAGATATATTCTATAGATAATAGATATAGAATACTGGATGACACTTGCACCCGACAAAGATCTGGATCTAAAAGGTTGTTCAAAGTCTGACAAAATAATTGTTTTGTAGGGTATCCTCTTACCTTCCAGTTCTTACAGACAGGTTCTGGCCCAAAAATCTCAGAAGATAGGAAGGACCATGGTCCCAAATGCATGTAGCAGCCCAGGCCTCAGCAGATTTGGCAAGAGTCTCATCCCAAACCTGACAAAATAAAGTACCCTTAGCAGTAGAATAGAAAAAGAGCATATTATATGATTATATTATTATAGTGCTAGAACAAAAAAAAGCAAGTACCTTAACTCACAAATGCACTATTGTGATACAGCAGATCTGGAACTAAGAAGAGAACTGTGGAGCAGCCTGTACAGAATCCAGCGGGATTTGCCCTATTGATGGACAGAATTCCTGTCTCTATCATTAGAGGAAGCCAAGTATTCTGATTTCTCCCTTTTTTTATGGAAAAGCCCTTCACCAAACAGGCATGCTCCTGCCATTTTCCCTTCTGTGCTGATGAGATCCATGTGTGGGGAGGAGGGAAATGTTGGCTGGGACTCGGAAAGTGAAGGAGAGGAACACAGAGAAGGACACTTCAGCACAGGTATTACATACCCCACAAAACCCCAACACATTTGAAATAGGACCTCGGGAGTATCTACAGCCAGAGACAATGTGTGTGGCAGTTCTTAATATTTGAGGTCACAAGGTCAAGAAAGGGATTCCACAAAGGCAAAGACTATGGATCATTTCCAGGTACAGTATGGATTTCACTTCTTTATTCTGCACAGGGACTGGCACTACTCACTGCCTGATATAAAAAAAGATAACAGCTCTGTAAGAACAGACAATTTGACTTCTTAAGCTCTCCAATGTTTGGTACATGACAAGTGAACTTAAACACTGTCTCCTTTATATGCTTTGCCTGCTCAATTACATGCTTGATTTGTAACTCTGCTGTTTTCTCCACAGCAAAAGACGTTTATCTCAGAAATAATGGAGATATTGGCAACAAAACCTACTGCACACTGGAACTCCTGATAAAGAATATCTCACTGACACATTACAAGTGCACACAAATCCTAGTATATCTTACTGTTTAAGGGATACCCAAGTAGGCTGTAGATTCTGGAATTACATGTATATTTGAAATACACTTCTTGGAGTGTTTAGGTGCAGTATAATTGTAGTGAATTGCAAGTAGAAAGGTAGAACAGAATGTGGTAAAATTGTTTATGCAGACCATCAGTGCTTTTTAAACACAAATACAAACTCCTATATCTTGAGTGGTTATGAAGTATATTATGCTCTCTGAGGCATGAAATAAGAGGCAAAGTCAGAAATTAGCTTACCAAAGGACAAAGTGGCCCACATCATAAATATTTTCTGTACTATGAGCTAATAATGATTTCTAACATTGAATTCAGTTTTAATTTCACAAACTTGAAGAGTGAAAAGAGTGATCACTGACTAGGACAATAATTCATGACCTGACTTTAGTACTTTGTGCAGTTTCTCTTAGTGAGAAGGACAGAATTTAGTAAATGTTATGAAATTGCTAGACCACTGAACCAAACTTTTGCAAATATGGAGCAGATAAGTTCACCTCTATTAAAGGCAAAGAAGCACAATAGAGACTAGTAAGAGTCCTTAACATAAATAATTTTCCATTCAAGTAGAATCAGCTCAGGGATGGTAAAATGGGTGATGCTTAAAGAAGAGAAGGTTAATTTTACACCCATTCATAAAATTTTCCAGGACAAAGTCAAAGCAAATTGTTAGTACAAGGACAAAAGACAGAAGACTTAAGAAGAAGCATGCTACAAAGGAACACTCTTCAAGTTAGGGAACACTTTTCAGCTCTGAAAAACTATGGGAGGTTCTTGGAGGAGCTACAGATAAAAAAATCCAAAAGCCAGGATATTCTCTAGGGCCCAAGGCAAAGAAAACTGTGTGTGCATAGACATTTCTTCTGCTTTGTATCTCTGCCATTAAGTTTACTAGCTGCATGTGGCCAGTATATAAAAACCCCTTTATAATCCCTGTGGTACAGCAGTGGTCCCAAAAAGAGGGCTCAAAGAGTAGGTACAAAATAAAAGAGTGGCTGGGGAGTGTGCCTGAGAGGGGCCACAGCCGGCATTTGGAGCCTGCCCGGGCCCAGGGGAGCAGAGGAGCTCGCGGATCCAGCGCGTGGGTCCAACCACAGCTGCCTGGTGTGCATCCATAAGGGGCTGCTCTGCCAGGACTGTGACACCCCATAAACACCCTCCTGTGCTGGGATTAATCCCACTTCTGGCACGAGCGCTCCTGCCAGGAGGCTGAACGTGAGGTTTGCGTGCTCGCTCCCAAGTGCCCTGTCTGCACTCCCACAGTAATCCAAACGTGCACTGTATTCGCACAGAGCGCCAACATCCTGACTTCCACCCAGCACATTTTTGTGTACTGAACGGCCTTGCAAAATAGCATGTTAGGTGTTTGAAAGAAATGTGAAGAATGGACAAGGTTTTCACTATTAACACTCTCTAAACAAGGCACAGTCCCTGCCTTGGACAGCAAGGGCACTTCTAGTTCATTTATCTTACTCCTCAGCTTCATTTCTGGTTATCAAGAATCATCTGCAGCACTGGATTGGTAAAGTTTGGAGGTGTTGTTTCCAACTCAGTTAAAATGTTTTGAGTTTGTCAAGTATAGTACACTCTGCTTTCCATTATGTATTCACTCTTAATCCCTCTTTGGACAGATCAAATTTTTGGCAAACATAAAAAAAAATAGGAACAAAGAAAAGGAGGACTTATGACTAAGGAGTAAGCGGGAGAGGAGCATATGCAGCTTCTTTAAATTTCCTCTATTCTTTCCTTAGCAGACTGGTGAAAATCCTTATAGAGTCCCCTACTCCTATGTAAACCACTTGTGGAGAAGTTGATTGCCTCACCTCCTTTTTTTTTTTTTGCTTCATTTTTTCAGATGAAAAGGTGGTCTCAGTCCTTCTAGGACTAGCTCTAGATAATCACCAGAAGAGCAGGATACAAAAGGAGACATTATAGAGTCTTTCAGCACCTGAAGTGAGCCTACAAAATAGCTGGAAAGAGACTTTTTGCACTGGAATCAAGAGACGGGACAAGAGGGCTTAAAGCTGAAGGAACATAGGTTTAGATTAGATATTAGGAAGAAATTCTTTAATGTGAGGGTGGTGAGGCACTGAAACAGGTTGCCCAGAGAAGTTGTGTATGCCCCATCCCTGGAAGTGCTCACGGCCAAGCTGGATGGAGCTGTGAGCAAACTGGTCTAGTGGAAAGGGTCCCTGCCCATGGCAGGAGGGCTGGAACTGGATGATCTTTAAGATCCTGTCCAACCCATACCATTCTATGATCCTATAAAAAGGCAAACAACTAATATAGGCTGAAGGTGAAAAATATTATCTCATAATGACCCAAAATATTATAAGAGACTGTGACAATAGTTCAACCATTCAAAAAAAATTCTGATCCTGAGTCTACAGTTGTACTAATTTTTATCACAGTTCAGTCCCCTGTTTTGGGCACGGAAAAGAACAGAGCAAAGACATTTAGATTTTGAAGCCATGTGGTTTCATTAGGTGTATATAGATAAATTGCATATCAAGAAATGCAAATATATCCTAAAAAGAGAAACTGAAGTAATTTGAAAGTGAGAGTGACAGTTTCTCTACAAGGACAGAAATTAAAAAGCTCAAGATAATTAGCAAAGAATTTAAAAGAAACAGAGTGATAAACAAAATTACAAACTGAAATATGGGCAATCCAGTGTTCCTATTAAACACATCTGATAAAGCTCCCTGAACACAAAATTGTAAAAGAGAAACAGGAGAAAGATTTCCATACTCAGTGGGTTCTAAGAAGGTGACTCATCCTGAAATGCTGATCATGCAAACTCCAGTGCCAAACTATGATCATCCACTCCCTGGGGACTGCTAATCTTCATTTGCTAGGTTGCAAGTAGTTGAGGAAGAAGTCACCTTCTATCTAGTATAAAGTTGCCCCCCAGACTCCAGATCACTGCTTTGGTCCAGCCTGGAAACCTTCCCACTTCTCAGTTGGGTCTAACCGAGCCACAATAGAGTTAAAGCCTGTCACCACACTTCCACTGACAACTTGAACATCCTTTGGCCAATTTATTTTTCTTTCTTGAGCCAAAGATTATTTTCCTAGAAAGCTCTCTGACTGTGAACTCTGCACTGCTCCCTGCAAAGCAACACTTCCAAGCTACATCTCACTTGAAAATTGCCAAGAGGTCTGAACACAAGGAACAGGACAGTGTTTCTACATGGGCAGTTTCAACACCTGAAACCACTTCATGAGGCCACTCTGGGGTGCTCTCTGCACTCACACAGCATGTGCTTGCTGAGAGTTAGCAGTAAAATCTTAGCATTAATAAAGTCAGCAGGAATTTTGCCAGTGAGCCAGAATTTCACCCTAGAATTTGTTTTTTTCCCCTCTGTAAACAAATAGTAAAATATTTAATCCCCAAAATGTGTAATAAGCAATAGAGTGTAAAACAAAGTATCTTTCATGTTGAATGAAATTTCTTGGAAGTGCAAAAAGTGGGCTTCCTTCACTAAGAAAAGCCTTTTAATATTGTGGATCACAGTTCCCTCATACATTTCCTTTTTATAGCTGCCTGTCAGTTGTTCTTAGATAATTTCCATGTAAAAAAGATGAAGTTGTCTTTTTGTGCTTGGTTGGAACAGAAGGTCTTGTAAGAACTATGTTCTTAACATAGTAAGAAATATGCTCTTAGATATTAAAACAGTGGTGAACCTGAGTAAACATTCTGATGATGAAAAAGAAAAGAAGTAACTACAATATTACAATGATCTGTCCATGACATTTGTTGAAAAATAATTGGCTGTTCCCTTCCTACTTTGATACCTACCTAATTTGAGGAATTGTGTACATAACAGTTTTGAACTATAACTTGAATTCAGAAACATGGTTCTGCTCATTTTCATTGCAGGCAGAATTGCAGTCCTTGATCATTTAAATGGAGCAGTTTTTTCTTAACATTGCCCAAAAAATATCTTAGGAGACACACAAATGGCAATGACCTCTCCTCATCTCTGCAAGTCCTCTGAAATTACTATTAATGGCAACAGCAAGAATTGTGATCTAAATGCAAAGGCAACAGAATGCAATGTCATATACTGTATTTGTTATATTCCCCTTCTGTCTGGATATCTGTGGGTAAACTGGATGTTTATAGATGCACTTAAATTTACAGTCCTCATTGTCACAAGAAAAAAAGAAAAAAATGTGATAAGTAGGAGTGCTCCTTCCCGGACAGTGCCAGCAGACAGACTGTGAGATAGAAGATGTGAGATAATTGTGGAATCCATAAAGATATGTTTTTACCTGGTAGCCCAAGGACTGTGCTAATGATCACTGTAAAACACTCAAGCAATCCAAACCTGTGTTTTCATTCTTCTTTTGCCATCATCATCTTTAATCTTTCCAAGCTCACTTTTATTGCCAGTAACTGGGAAGCTCTCCTTACTTGCAAAAGAGCACAAGGCAACCTCAGCAGAGCATTGCTCTGGATAGTAAATATCAACTGCAGCCCTCAGTACCTCACTATTTGTGGTTGGTCTGTTTGTTGTGGGTTTTTTTTTTTAATGACATATCAGCTAAGATAATACTATGCATATTTCCCAATAGTAAAACCTGAAGCAAAACATACACATCCTGGTCACTCACTGCCTTCCTAGGAACTCCCTGAGTCAGGGCTGCTGCCCAAAGTACCAGGACAGCTGTGGTGTGACCAGACCCTCCACTGGCTGCCACCAACTGTACAGCTGAAGTGACAAACACTGGGTAGAGATGTGAACACAAATCCAGAGTAAACAGGTGAAGTTCACTGTTCTGACCACTCCCTTCTGCAACAGCTTTTTTACACAAGTGTAGTTACATGAAGAGATGGCAAATTAAATACTGGGATATGCAATTTGAAGAGAGTTGCATGGCAACACTGCTACATTTTGAAGCAATAAAAAGTGGCAATTTTTTTTCTACTCTTGGCATCTTATTTTTCATTTATATATGTTTACTGTGGATTCCTATTAGTGATATTCAGATTGTTACTTCACACAAACGGATCTATGGTGATTCTTAGGCATCTCAAAAAGATGACCAGTATGACCTTCTTTTAGCAATGATCAGTTAAAAAATTAGCCTTTCCACCTCAATTTTTTACTCTCCAGTAACCCCCTGCTTCTCTTTGTTTGCCTAGCTGAAGATCAAAAGCTCTTACTTCCAGAATGGCAGCAAGCAAGAAAGAAGAAAACCTTGACTCAAGCAATTTCTTCCTGTGATAAAAACACTGTGAAGCCAAGGGATGAAATCCAACATGTCCAGTCCATCTGTGCAACTGCATTCCACAGCTGCTTGTGCAAGTCCCAGAGTGGATTAGCAGATGTAGGCTGCTACCCTGGAACACACAGGTCCTGTCCTCATGGGTCACTCAGCCTTGCACCGCTCACTTGCACGTGCTGCAGCTGTCTCAAATCCCACAGCAGCGCGCAGGGCACGCAGGAGTCCTTTGCTCCCCTTCTCTTTCATAGGGACCTGTAGCATTTTCAAGTTTAGAAACCTTCTGTAGGACCTCCCACCACGTCCACTACCCCAAATCTGGCAGAAGGCTTAATAAAACAACCCAACAGCCCTTCTGCCTGCATGCTTTTACAGCAGAACGACTGACAGAGCCTTGTCTTTTTGCTCCCACTTTTTCAATACATAGTGTATGATGAAAACATATGAGCTCATTGGAACTTACAGAGAGATGTGGCAAACTTTATATATTTACTTAGGCTCTGAGATCATTTGGACTTTAAACTCTCTCTCTCTAAGAATATGCTTTTGTTTTTTTTATCTCAACAGCCACCTGTTAGAAATTTTTGTATATATATTGTAATTGGTGCCTACCACACATGCAGGTACTTTCTCACATGCATTAGGTAATAATTAGAAAGTTTACACAGAAAATTTCCAGTCTACCCTCTAGAGAAAAATATCTTGAATATCTTGAAAATAAACAGAGGGCTAATACATCATGCTGCTTGTCCAACAATCCACTGCAACTCAAAGCAAAGCTGTGCAATGTTTTATAGTAAATTTACTCTCATATATCCAAACCTCCAAACATCTGAGTCACACTTCTGAAGAGCTCAGTATTCGAAGGTCTGGCTTAATCCAGGCATCACCAGACATATTCCCAAGAAACCTCACTGCCAGAAAAACTTTTCTTATGAAAATTCAAGTCTGTGTTTTACAAAGAAGTTTATATTCCTGGGCGTCTATGTGGTGCAAAGAAAGTGCTATCATTTGAAGCTTTACCACTGATAGTAGTTACTTTTCTTTCTTCTAAAAGTTGTCTGCATTTCCTTTTATATTTGGCATCAGGTTTTTAGACAACAAGAAATAAAGAAAATTGGTATGCTGTCAGATTTAATAACAATAAGCTTCTCTGATATGCTATTATTTGTTTAGCTTTTGGAAAAGTCAAATGACAGCTATATATCTAAAAATATTCAGTGCTTTTCTAACCTACTGCAAGGCAGATTTTAATTGGCTTATCTCAGAAGTGGTAACAAAAAGGACCAAACTCTAGCTCCATGTCACAATTGGTCAGAAGTCTGCAAAGGCACGTGTCTGACCTCTATCATTTTAAATATGATCAGAACAAATTGTATATTTTTAGAAACACAAAGTGTGAATGAAAATGGTGTTTTTTGTGGTGTTTCATTCTCTTATATACAGAAAAAAAAATCTACATTTTGCTTTTCTTTGTTATTAACCACTGAAGCTTTCCATCAAAAGAAAAATGTTCTTAATTTCTTTAAAAGTTTTCAAAGAAAATACATTTTCTAAGTAGCTCTAGCTGAAAGATATGACAGCATGACATAAAAGAAAACACATAGAAGCTTCCTTCCTCTTTCTGCAGAATAAAGAATAATAGTTCTTTATTCTCAGAAAAAGAAAGCTCAAGTCAAGATTCTTTCTCTTGATACAGACTAAGAGTGATATGACAGATAGCTGTGAAAAACCAGTTAATTCTCAGTTTCCTTTAAACAGGCCTCAAACCCCATTCCAGGGCACCTGCAGATGCATTTATACATAGAGGAGCCTGAGCTGAAGACAGGAATCAGTGCACAAAAAGCAATCAAGGGGCTATCCTGGGGCTTCCATTTTTCCCTGTCTCTAGGATACACATTTTCACAGACCTGTGATAGACTATTTATCTTTTCAGGTAGAGAAAGAGGACAAAAACATTGAGAGGTTTAAGGTTACTATCATCTCCATTCATGTATGAAACAAAGTACTGTGTACTTTGGATCGAGATTCTTGTGAAAAATGCCCTGTCTCTGTTTTTAGCCAAGAAGTTCAAGAGGTGCCACATTTAATAATAAAGGAATGTCTAATTCTGAGGCCTCTGGGCAGGCTGCTTTTCTATCTGACACTTTAATAAGTTGTTTTTTGTTTGTTTAAACTCCTAGAAGGCTTTCTGCTAATAGTAAATTTAAATAATGTAAATATTCTTTTCTGAAACACCATCAAGATCGATGTTTTAAAATTGTTATGCATAAAACATTGGAACAGAGCTGTAGTACCAAATCAAGTTTAACACAGTCATTCTTTTCCACAAAATTTATCAATAACAACATTTTCAGGGAAGTTCTTCAGATTGTTCAAGGAGTGCTTTCCAGGAAGGGTCTTTTCCACTCAACTCTTGAACAGGTCTTCTGTCATTCACTCTGAACATAACAGATGGCTTTTGTACTTCTTATCGGTAACATTCTCTTGGATTTGACCCTAGATGAACACCAATTACTGAGACTAAACAGGTTTTTCCAGCTTTCTGCCAATGAAACTGCATGAAAAATGGGCAACACCCTACATGTCAGTGATAGCCAAGTGGTTCAGTGCTGCATTATTGACAATGGTGCACTAGGAAATATCTAAGTGGCTAAACTCACCTGTGAGACAAAAAAAGATCTAGGTAAGTCTATTATGCCAAAATCAGCAGAAAGTAAGCTCCATTTACTCCTGCTTTCTCTCTGTCAGTTGACATGCTGTGCCTCCACTGCAGAAAAAGGCTGAGTTTCTGTTGCTGTGAAACAACTGCTTCCTTTCCAGGCTGTGATGCAGACAGACACCATTAACTGTAACCATGTGAACCACATCAGTTCCCTCCATATTATTTTAATTTTTGAGAGGATCTCTATTCCAGAATTCATTTGTCTATGATCTTCAGACATTCCTGGTGCTGGGTTATGGTACCAGGCAGAAGAGACATACTTAATTGGCTAAACAGAAAACAAGTGGTAGGAGGCAGAAACTGGAACCAGTGAAAACCCATTCCACCATTCTTACCTCACTCATGAATTCCCAGCATAGAGCAAGCTAAAAGCCATGGCAGACTGAGACATGAGGCAGTGGAGAACCTCCAAGTATCTTGAGCTCTCATCCGCCAGAAGACTGAGGTGGACCATATTTGCATTTATTTTGCGCTCTGGTGTGATGAAAAGCAACTTGGTACCCTGACTCATGATCTGGTTACTTTATTTCAAACTTCACCATGTATACAGGATTTAAGGGAACAGGGCTACTGAATGGAAAAAGTATGCTGCCAGTAATTTCTACAATAAATTCTTCATTGCATTATGGCAGTTAGACATGCACAATTAAAATGATGGGCCTAATCTTCTTTGACATCTAAGGGTCTTGTTCTCTAATTTAGCTAAGGAACTGTAAATGGAGTGCAATTGTAATTTGATCCAATATGCAGAAGTATTGTAATAACATGCACATGCAAATTGAGGAAAGATATTATGCATCTTAATGCCAAGAAAACTGTCAGTAAATATGTAAAGGGTAATTTTTTTAAATGAAAAAGCATAGGAATTCTACTGGCAGTTTAAAAATACATATAAAGATTAATTATCTGAGCTTTAGAAGGAAATATTTAGGTTAGACATTTGGAAATAATTTCTATTCCTAAAGTAAAATATTTGCCAAGAGATGTGACTGAGACAGCATCACTATATGTGTTCAAGAGTAGACAAGATGAAAACCATATGTATGTAATGCAGAAGGAAGTCCTGCAACAGGCCAGGGATAAAGTACATGAATTAAGAGACTCTATCCAACTCATTAGACATAAATCTTGAAGGAACTAGCCCTGCAATCCTTACTCACAGACATGTATGATTTCAGTGGGACCATGTAAATAAGCCAGGGCAAATGACTCAAGAACAAAACGTCCTTAAAGATTTAGAATGGTCTGTAAGAAACCACAATAAAAACAGTAAAAAAAAAAAAAAGGTAAACAGGTTGAGAAGTTTATTTATCAGAAATGCTATTGAATTGGAGAGAAAACCTAACTCACTCTTTCCATGTCTACACAAAAGGCTTTTGGTCTTAAGCAGAACTTTGGAAAACTTGAAGAAGGTTGCTGGCATTTTTCTGACTTCATCGTACGCATCACTTACTGCATATTCACTGGATATTTTTAAGATCACCTTGACAGCAAAAAAATTTTAGTAAGAATTTCAAACTTAGAAGTGAAATAATAAGGAAGTTATTTGCATTTGTGAGCATTAGCTGGGTTATATCTTGCTTCTCTGACCTGATTTTGGAAATTACCTGCAAATTTTCTGGGACATGAAGTATCCAAACACATCACCTTGGCAAAGATAGTCATTCCTGGGTCACACAGAGCGCACATATTTCCAGCATGACACACGTGGACTCCTCCACAGGACTACAGGAGCTTCTTTTTGAACACAACTATTTTTCTTCTACAATAGGTCCTTTCCTTTGTTTAGTCTATTATGGTCTTTTATGTGGATTTACTAGAAGTTAATATGCTGAAATTATCCATTCTCTTCCAATTCCTGTGCCATCAGCTCATGAGAAACACAAAATAACTCCTGGGTAGCTAAACTAACTCATTTCAGGCTAGTCTGGAAATCTTTTACTACTTTGAGTTCTACAAAGTGAGTCAAAGTGACAAAATTCAACCGGGGCAGACTTTGCCAAATATAAAAGTGCAGTTACTGAACAAAAAAGAATTGAAACTGCATCTGAACATCTTTGGTACATCAGCAGACTTGAGTTTATCTACAGCACTTTTTGCACTTAAAATCTTCAGCCAGCATTCTGCAAACATGTTTTTGAATATGTAAGCCTGCCCTCTTTATTATACTTCAAACATACTACTGGCAGTCCACTAATAATTATGTTGATCCATACCAGGCTCAGGACTCATCCTTGCAGAGCCAGCTGTAAAACTGCTCATGACTTGTCTTTTGCTATGGCTCTTCAACAAGTTATTCAGATCACCTTAGAGAAAGAACTCTTAACTAAAACAGATTTTCCCATTTTGCATGGGAATGCCATGGAGGATCACGTTCAGTGCTCATCAAGGCCCACTTATGTAAGTTACTGCTTCAGCATGCAAAGCTTTAAAGAGCATGTCTGTACATAAGCACCTGCTTGACCAGCTTTTGCACAAACTCAGTGATGTGGGATACAACAAAGACCATATAGACTTTGAAGAAACTGGCCTCGAGGGGGGATTTCTGTAGGAAAGGTAAAAATAACTTTTGATCCTCATAGGAATAGATATTTCATGAATGAATGTTTTAGAAGTCTAAAGATAGTACCAATGCACACTAAAAGACATTTTATGAGATTCAAATTTCAGTTAGCAACATCTTGCAAATATTTACTGGCCTACCAAGTAGCTGAGATGTTCCAGAAAGGCGACACAGGTCTCTATAGTACATAATTAGCATTCAGAAAAAGGGATTTCTTTATTCACATGCTTCCATTGGACCTACAGATGTACATAATTTTCAGACTAGACAGCTGCTGGCAACTCTACACCCCACTTTTTCTGAATCATGAATTTTATGGAATATTTCTGCTTTGTCCACAAAAAACATGAAAAGACAAGTAGATTATTTTCACCCATTGTCAGGCCAAAAGTATGGTGTCATCTTTCTTTCTGCAGGTATGCCTTCAGCTTTTAAAGCACAAGGAAAGACTTTCTTAAAATGAAAAAGAAAAAAGTCCAAATTTAAAGAAAAATCACTAATTCTGCATTATAGGCCTGGAAGTTCTTGTTTTCTTTCATTTTCCTTCACATATACACTGACTAGATTTGTACCTGCAGAAAAACTTCCAGTTGAAGGCATCAGCAACTCCAGAACCAGAACCAAAGGGAGGACTGCTTTAAAATCTAACACACCAGGTGCCAATGTCCCAACAGAAAGACTTACCAAAGTGTAACTGGCACAAGACACACCAGTTTCTTTCACTGGGGACTGATACAATGCCTCCCACCGTGTGTGACTCCCCAGCTGTCTGCTTTCATGGGGGGCTGCACACAACCACAGGCTGGGGCAACACTCGCACCCACCCGCTCCCAAAGAGAACTAGAACACTTCCCAGCACTGCTTATTTGAACTTCCCCTGCCTAACCCATGGGCATTTGAAGCTGTTCTTCCAGATCTCTCATCCAAAACCTTCTAGACAGTAAGGACAGAGAGAATAATGCCCAAGGAGTGTGAAGTATCTGAAACTGCACTGAACATGTGAGAAGCAGACTGGATCAGGGAGAGGAACAAAATGTGTCAAGTGGAAAAGCCCCAAAAAAGGTTGGGTGTGGAGAACTGGAATCACAAGAACCAAACCATGGAAGCAAACCCTGAAGGGGTTTTATTCCCACCAGGAAGGTAGAAATAAAAGCAAATGAAACTATACAGAAGTGAGAATGTGATATAGTAATTAATGAGAAGAACAGCTCCTAAAAGAATTAGGAAAAAACAACAAAACACAAATTACTATGACAGTGAACAAAGAAAAGATGAAAAAATATATTTTTCTAGCGCTTCAAAACTGCTTAGTTTTTCTCTGTTTCAACACACTTAAAAAGATTTCCACAATCTACTGCATCTGTAAGCAATTCCAGCTCTCTAACATGTGACATCCGTTTTAGTCATTGTTAGGGAAAATGGGATAGGCCATTTTCTTCACTACCCCAGAACTTTTCCATAGTATTCAGGAAAGGAACACACACTCTGTAATGTCCTTTCAAGCACAAATGCACATTGTCTACTGGTAATGACAATGTGTTCGTTGTCTTATTTTCTAAAATAAATACTGAGAAACATAACATCTTTTTTATATAGCAGCAGCAACCTCATGTCCCTGTAAGATACAACAGATGCTGCGCCACACACTGAAATTATTCAGAGACCAAAGAATGGACAAAGCCAACTCAGTTCCTGATAATGGTGCTTCCGGTCTCAGTACAGCTTACAGCACCACGTCATCTTCAAGGCCTCCCTACCAAAATCCTTCTGTAGTTGGAGAGGTAAGAAGTTCTAGAGATAGAGCCATGACCACAACGCAGATGGCAGAGCACACCATGTGTGATGTTGCTCACTGAGCATTTTTTGCTCTGTAGTACATGGGACACACACAGACTTACACAATTCTAAAAGAGAATTGGTGGCAGAGGGGTGGCTGCCACTGGGGGATTCAAGCTCAAGTTGCACTCTGCATTATTACCTACATAGCTTGAGGCGCTGATCTGAATTCTGCAGCATGAAGTCACAAAGTACTTTCAGACTGGAAAACCAAATGTAAAAGAAAGCCTTCAGTCCTTGTACTTGAGACTACTGCTGGGGCTGATGCTGCCAGGAACACAGGTACATCCTACAGTAGCTGGCTACTACTGGCAAAAGCAATAGGAAGAAAGGCAAGAAAAATAAAAGCACGCCAGCTGTAAAGACCATTACTCCAATCCTGATTTTTTTATCTATGTTGCAGCAAAGCTACAGCAGAATACCTACCAATATAGATAAAATCTTGGCACTTTAGGTCTATGAGTTCAAAATAGTTTTAATCCAGGAAGCTTGCTCTCTATTTACAAGGGTTCTTTACTGAACAGGCTAAGAACACTGCACTTACAAAACCCTTGGGAATAGGACAGGGTGCTGGCTTCACTTAAGCAAACTGCAGGAGCACATTTCTAAAACACACAAGCCAAGGAAGGGTATGGTAGGCTTCTATTCCCTCAGACATTACAACAAAGTTTATTTATACAGAATCAAAGGAAACATCAGTGGAGAGCACATCAATGAAAATGATGACTGAGCTTGACTTCTGACAGCTCTGGCTTTTCTGTCTCTGACCTTTCCACTTAACCAGACTTCAAACTCAGCCTATGGTCTTCATCCTGCAATATTCTGAGAGCACTAGGCATTCTGAGGAGCTGCTGGGATGTGCTGAACAGATTATATGATGAAATCCAGATTTAGGTAACATCTGTGATAGAAACATGTCCACATTGGTTAGTCATTAGCTGCTACAAAGGAGGAGCCATTATTACTGATATCCCCTTTTTATGTCAACTGATGGTGTCCTGTTTCTCAAACCTATTAATTGTATGCTGTCGTATGAGAAACTGTGTCTTTAAGCATTTTTTATGGTGCTGACACAACTAATGTCTACTTCCAAAATAGTGTGAATAACCTAATTACAACGTAAAAAAAGAAATTATTGGACAACCTATGTTTAATATTAGAGGCCCACATTATGCATGCATGCAAAGCTGGAACACAAAGTAGCAAATACTGCTTCAGCCAGTAGTGCTAAAGCAGTATGAGATCACAGTGAATGTGTAACTTCTCACATACCTGCAGCAACAGATATTTCCTATAAGTATTTTCCAATAAGGAGAAAATATGTCTGCCACATACTTTTTTGAGCACATTGAAATCCTACATATTAGAGAAACATTTAAAATCAGCATTGCATTTGATGGAAAGAAAAAGGTATTAGGTAAACACAAACAACATGCAGTAAGAAAAACACATGAACAGGAGACAATAGTGCATCAGATTAATTACTTTGCAAACAGTCTTATCATCCTGCTTCCATACATAATATGTGTGAAATAAATTAGAAATGTTCATTGGGTATCTTTTTGCCCAAACCAGGGCAATGACTTTGAGTGTACTCCACAAAAACTATGGGGCTAATGATCAGCACTTTAAACACTTTGGTTTGCATGTGATCACATACCATTCCTCAGCTCAACAAGCAGTTAACTCACCACTTCACTTATTTCATTAGGACTACACATGGAAATGAAAATTGAACAGGGCAAGTAAGAGGTTCAGAGTTCAGTATTCAGCTTTTGCTTGCTGAAGTTAATGCAGCTTGAAAAACATAAGGACAGGACATTTTAGTAAGCAATAATAGATTAAAAAATTATTTAGTTAACTAAACCATTACAATTTGTTTAATAAAACCAGATCACTGATTAAGTTTGTTTCACTCTGAAATAAACAGTTCACTTACCATGTATTCCATGTTGGAAGCAGGTGGGAAGACTTTGCCTCTGACTTGATTATGATAATCAAGAATGGCAATCATGTCATTCTGAGAAATGTAGCGCTTCCGCCTGGCTTTGGGAATTTTTGCAGAGTCCAGATGAGCTGCCAAAGCTGTCTTGATGTCAGTGAAATTATTGTCTGACAGGAATAGGTCAGTGGAGTTGGGTAACACTAATGCACTTGTTTCACAGAGAACAGAAAATAAAAGGGAACAACTGATTGCAGCAATTACTGTCATTTTGGGGCCAAAGGAGACAGGCCACAGAGGTACTCTGCTTTAAGTCAGGGCAGCAGAAAGCAAATCTGTAGAAGAGAAGATACTAAAGATGTGATTCTGTACATCTGTGTAGCAAGACAAAGTGAACAAGCAGGCTGTGACCAGAAAAATCATTCTGTCAGCTCAATCATAAAAACAAACCAGGCAGAACACGTGTCGCTGAACAATTTTCAATAACTATATTAAGTGATGATGGTCTTAGTACAACACACCAAATGAAGTACCATTATGAAGTACATGGTCGGAACTAGTAGTATTCCTGAAATAGTGACAGTGCTATCACATCCTATCAGTCCATAAACCACACTATAGATCTTAAAGAGGGAGACTGCAAGAAACCTCACATCATGTTTTCCACTGAAATTAAAAATACATCCTCGGCTATGCCTATCCCATCGGCATGGACTGTTTTGACACAATGTGGCAGAGATAAACCAGTAGGCAAAAGAAAACATATACAGCATGAAAGCAGGACATCTTAGAAATAGCATTCAAATCTTAAATTCACCAAGTGTGATGAGCATTGATAAAACTGCATGCAAAGCAAACTTATGGAACTGAATGGCTTACCTCTGGATAATACCAAGAAAAAAATAACAGAGTCTATTGTTCTCCCAGTATATATAGCACTCTCCTATGTGATGATATGAACCTTTGTGAAGAAGTGTCTCTTATTACAACCCCCCAAAGAACAAAACCGTGCTGCTCGTGAAGCTTCTGGCCAGAGGAGCTGCTGACAGCCTTTATATGCTGCAGCCCGTGCGAGCCAGCCGGGCAGCGTCCCGGCGGGTCCCGCGCAGCCCGGGCGGGCGGGAGGGGCTGTGCGGAGCACGCGGCAGCCATTGGGTGGCACCCCGGAGGGTGGGTGCCGGGGGGACTCAGTCACACCCCCGGCTGATGCAGCACAAAGAGGCAGCGTGCAGCACCTCTACTCGGCATCTCCTACCTCTTTTTTTTTTTTTTTTTTTCCCTCCGTGGCTGGTTTTTTTCCCTCATTTCCCGAGCATCATGCTGGCTCGGGAAGCGCTGTTTCACGCAGCTTCACGAGCCCCCACGGCGCAGCGTGGAGCGCAGAGTTTGCAAACCTGAGTTGGTTGTCCCGGTCACAGGAAGCGGAACCCGTGCACCGCCGTGCCCCCGGCCCGGGCCGGACCGTGCCAGCGGCGCGGTGTCCCCGGGCCCCGCCGGGCAGCGGGCGAGCGGCAGCCCGGGCGAGCGGCGCCGCTCCATCCATCGGCGGCGCGGCGGCTGCCCGAGGCTGGTCCCCCTCCGCTCGCCCCCTTCTCCTCCTCCCTCGCCCTCTGCCCTCCGAGGCACCGGCAGAGCTCCGGGCGGTCGTGGCTGTCCCAAAGCAGTTACCTGAACGTCTGCCAGTGGGAAGCTACGGGAGCGGCAGGACCGAAAGCTCCCGCCGCTGCCAGGGAGACATCTGTTTCCCATTAGCTAGCCTATAGCTGGAATTCTTTAAGCGCAGAATGGTCCAGCCACTCACACAGGACAGCTAAGGGCATTACATTGAGGCCATGACGAAAGCGAGCCGAGAAGCAGCAGCAGCCGGCAATTGTGTACTGGGGGCAGCGTATGGGAGCTACTCAATGTCAGGCTGACCCCCCGCCAGGGCTGGGCGACCTGGGTCAGCCCGTGAAATGAGGCCCTTAAAAGTGCCACTACACTGTTTTGTGACATCATAAAGGAGCTAGGAGAGAGAAACACAACAGGTTTGATATTACACCAAAACTTAGGAGTGCTCAAAAGTTTCGGTAGCTCTGTTAGAGAAGCAATATGGGATTTAAGTATTAAGGAAGTGCAGTCCAGTAGTTGGAGCGCAGGGCTGGAAGCCAACACTCACGCTCTCCTTTGGCTCTGCTGCTCACTTGCTGTGTGGCCTAACCCAAACCATTTAATCTCTGTGTGCAATCTCTACAGCAGTATAATAGTCTTCTACAGACGTGTCGTAAGGATCAAATGACTAGTACTTGATAGTGTACTTTGTGATGAAAGGTGTTAAGTGGAAAGTATCATAATTAGTTACATTACTGTATGTATGACCAGCCTGTACAAAACTGCTGCTTAAACTGCAGGTATTCCTTTGCATGATTATACAAGAAAGTTAAAGACATAATTTGTCCTTGGAAGACTAGATGTTGGATGATTCGTTTAATTCAGTTTTCTTTCTTCTGAAATAAAGTTCATATTTGTTCGTGTTAATGTCAGGAACTGTCTCCCCATTATATGAATACCATAAGAATTCTCAGCTCCTTTGAATTGCCGCAGGTCCTTTGATTTCATCTGAGCTGCAATAAGTTGTCAGAGGGAAGACACCAGCTTAACATGTCAGGAAGTTCAGGGGGTAGATTTTACTAGTTAGTCACATTTTAGAGTGCTATAATTATTTCCTCATACCTCATGGCAGTACTTGGAGGCTCTTAGGATACAGGGCACTATACAAAACAGCAAGGATATACAAGCAAATGTGAAATAGCCATAGCTTTCACATCTGTAAAATTGAGCTGTACTTCCCTACAAACAGGCCAGTTTTTGAGAAAATTCTTTTATCTCTCTTACCGTCTAATTAATTTTTCCAATGTCCACAAGCAGTCAGTGCAACCAGTCACCTAAATGTTAAAAAAATATTTCGAGCAAAGCTAATAAGCATTATTGCAAAACGTTATTGTGAATGTGAAAGGCCTTAAAGCATGAGAGTATCTCAACCCAAGTGTGTTGTACTGGTCAGTTGTCAAGAAGGAGTTGCAAATAGTGAAAGCATGAGAGCAACTCTCAGGCTTGACAAGTAAGATAAGAAAGACAATCACACACATGTGTGTGTTCAGTTTTCTTCTGGAAGTCAGTCACCAGATACACAATGAAATTTAGCAACCAAGACCAATGAAGCCACACTAAAGTTCTCATGAAGGTCTGTGCCAAGGAGTGGAATGTCTAAAATGAAGAGGAATGGAGAAAAAACACATCAAAGACATCTGCAAAGAGAAAAATAAGAATTGGATGGAACTATCTACAACATACACAAAAAGAAATATTTCCTGACTCTTCAGTCATCTCCAAAAAGACAAAGCAAACAATCAGACCTGTGATAAAATATAATTATGGGCCAGAGATAAAGCATTAGTGAGACTTTGAATGAATCAAAATATCTGTAAACCTTATTAAGAACAGAATGTGCCAGCTGAGATGGCCACAAAATGGTTACTGAGCAGTTTGGAAAAAAAAAGGGCAATAATTCTTGTACTTAATGTCAGCAAATGTTACCAGTGAGAAAAGTTATATAATCAAGAATAAGAAAGAATGTTGAAGAAACTAAGAAAGAAGAATAACTCAGTTTATCTTCTGAAAGACTCAGTTCTAGCAAATGGACTAGATTTCAAGGTTTCACTAGAAAATATTTACATTTTCACAGAACCAGTGTTCATGCATAGGAAAAAAAGGAGAAATGGCAATATAACCTATTAGCATAAGATCTAGATTTTGTCTGGGCCATAAGCCTATGACAAAGTCTTGAATGTACAAAAGCATGGGTCAAAAAGAACAGGATATAAATTTATTAAATGTAGCATCTTTACCTTCACTGCACAATAAAAGTGATGACTCACAATAGTTATGGTTCCTCTGCAGTGTATTCCTTTCATTAAGACTATAAATCCTGAATTTCTGAGTAATGGGTGATTACCCATTGCTCAACAAAGTGGGATGAACTTCATCATGTTGAGTGACATTTATTTTAGTAAATGAATTAAGAATTTATAAAAGCTGAATTATTGTAATTTAAGAATAGCATATTTACAGCAAAATAATTTTATGCTGGTTACTAATATTAGGCAGTTAAGCTTGAAATATTTATTACAATGTATTTTACTTCTGAATAACTTGACAATACCTGTCCGGGATTTGAGATTCTGTTGATATTATATCTGGAGTGGAAGACAATAATTCACAGAGTTGAAGTCTAAAATGCAGGGTGTTTTTTTCCTGTCCTTTATCTCCAAGCACGGTAAAGTTTAAAAAACTCACACATTCATATTTCTCAAATCACATCAGACACATAACCTGGAAGGTTGCTTGAACAACTATAAACATCATTGATTGTACTGACTATATCTTTATTAATTACACTGGAGGTTTAAGTACTCAGATTATATATATATCTATATAGACAGTAATTTTAGTGGCTTCATCTTCAACTGAATCCTTTCCAGTATTTCAAACTGTACCAAAGATAAAAGCTTCAAACAAGGAAGATAGAATGAGTATGATATGGACAGTCATATTGTCAGCATTATACATTTTTTCCAAATGAGTTAAAATAAAACTTTCACCAAACACAAACATTAATTTCCTTAATATATTGTGTAGCCAATGACATAGGATTGGGTGGCAACAATAACACAACTGTCATATGGAAGACTCATGAAAATATTTCACAGAAATGTTATGGTTGGAAGTGACTTCTGAAAATCATCTAGTCCATCCCCCCTGACAAGGCAGGGTCACCTAGAGCAGGTGGCACAGGACCAGTCCAGATGGGCTTCAAATGTCTCCAGAGAGGGACACTCCATGACCTCCCCGGGCAGCCTGTTCCAGTGCCCTGCCACACTCAGTGTAATGAAATTTTTCCTCATGCCGAGGTGGAACTTCTTGTTTTTTAGTTCATGGCCGTTACTCCTTGTCCTGTCACTGGGCACCACTGAAAAGAGTCTGACCCTCCTCTGAAAGGGCCAGAGTCTGACCCTCTTGACACTCACCTTTGTCATATTTATATGCATTAATGGGGTCCCCTCTCTGTCTTCCTTTCTGGACTAAACAGGCCCAGCTTCCACAGTCTCTCCTCATAAGAAAGACGCGCCCAGTTTGCTCAGGTTTGTCTGTTGTTACTGGAAGTATATCAATAGCCTAGAAAAGAATTAGTAGAAAATGAGGAACAATTATTTATAATGAGAGGAAATGCTAATTACATGTATCAAGAACTCTGCTCTGCCAAGAAATTCCTGCCGAGTAGAGTGGATGTTAAAGAGCTGTTGCCAGTCATAATATAACATTTCTTAGAAATGAGGTAACTAGCACACTTTTTGGCACTGATAAAATTAGTGTTCTTCTTACTGACACATCAGCAGAAACCACTGGTCACAGAGAAAGGAAGCAGAAGGGTTAAGAATTTACTAGGCTAACTGTACTTGTCATTTCAAGCATATATTTTACAGAATTTCCTTTGGCTATTGTGTCACATTTCACTACTCTGGGTATCACTTAGGAATCTTACCATAACCAGCATAATGAAAACAGATGAATGCATCAGTACTTAATTTTTTAGGATAGATAAATTATAAAAGAACATCTCCCTAAGCATCAGAGTAGTGTCTTTAGTACTTGTCTTGTGTGATCATCATAATCAAACATAAGCTTTTTTTTTTTGTTCTCTCATAGCTCTTTGATGATGCAGTGTCTTTTTATGGTGTTTTAAGCATCTCTATAATTGAAAATGGAGTTGAAAAATCCAGTTTATACCAATACCAAAAAAAGCAACATTTCTCACTCCAAGTGCAGAAGTTCATGTTTCATTTCTCCTGGACTGAAGCATCTTTTTTAGAACTTGGAAGAGTACTGAAATGAAACAGAATAATATTTTAGTGGGTGTTCAACATTAGTCATCTGCCAATCAGGTTCTTACTCTAGCATTATGTCATTTTCAACTCTTCTAATATTTCTTTTTCTATATAAAGCAAAGATACGTAGTGACTTGGCACTCATTTTGGAGAATGGGTGTGTATATTCTGCAGTATTTCTCCTGACCTTTAGAGTATTCATTTTAGGAGCAAAGGATCAGAGAATAATTTAGATTGGAAAAGACCTCTAAGATCATCAAATCCAACTGTTAAACCTGCACTGGCAAGTCCACCACTAAGCCAGGTCTGTAAATGCCACATCTACGTGTCTTTTAAATATCTCCAGTGGCCTGTTCCAAAGTTTAACAAACCTTTCAGTGAAAAAAAAAATTTCCCAATAGCCAATGTGAATTAGATAAGATATTAGACAGTCATCGATAAAGGCATTAGACAGAACTGATCCCAGCACTGAACCATGGGAGCATTGGTTATGACCAGACACCAGCTGAATATAACTTAATTCACCAGTACTTTCTAGTCTAGACTAGTACTTTCTAGTCCCAGCCATCCAGCCAGCCAGTTTTTTTACCCATTCAAGCCATGAGCCACCAATTTCTCCAGGAGAATGCTGTGGGAAATGGTGTCAAAACCTTTACTGATATCTAAATAACAATAGCATCCTGTCCCATCTGTCAAGTTCCAGTTAGCTGGGATGTCCACAGTCAGTGAGGACTGCCTTAGCACCTTTGGATGGATCCCATCTGGCCCCATAGACTTGTGTCTAGGTGTTGTAGCACTTCACTGACCATTTTCCCTTGGTTTATGGGGGCTTCATTCTGCTCCTCATCTCTGTCTCCCAGCTCAGGGGACTGGGTACCCCAAAAACTACTGCAGTGCTATTAAAGACTGAGGCAAAGAAGACGTTACAAGGGGATTTTCCTTAGCCCTCCTTTTGTTGCTTTGTGTTTATAGAAATATTTTTATTGTCTTTTATGACACTAGCCAGATTAAGTTCTAGCTGAGCTTTAGTCCTTCTAATTTTCTGTCTGATTAACCTCACAATGTCCTTGTAGTCCTCCTGAGTTGCCAGACCCTTCTTTTGAAGGTCACAACCTCTCCTTATTTTCCTGAGTTCTTGCCAAAGCTCTCTGTCCAGTAATGCCAGTTGTCTTCCCTGCTGTGTCATCACTACTCACATGAGGATGGCCTGTTTCTGTGTTTTGTTGAAGAATGTCCAGTTTTCCTGGACTCCTTAGCCCTTCAGGACTGCCTCACAAGGGAATCTGTCAACAAGTCTGCCTTGTGGAAGTCCTAGGCAGCAGGGCTGCTGATCCCCCTCTTTATTTCTCAGATATCTGAAAACTCTCATTTCCTGACTGCTGTGCCCAAGACAGCCTCTGACCACAACATCACCCACCAATCCTTCTCTGCTCAAAAGCAGCAGGTCCAGTGGGCACCCTTCCCTGCTTGACTCCTTCACCAGCTGTGTCAGGAACATATGTTGCATACACTCCAAGAGTCTGGAAAGCTATTCACTTCTTCCTTCATACTTAAATCCTGTGAGCTAAACAAGCTTCTGTATTATGTTTGACCTGAATGTGCCAAAATGAATTTTTGCTTAAAGAAAATAAATTTAAAACTCTATATTCTATGAATATTTTTAAATATTCATAGAATATAGAGTTTAGTGACCAGTTCATTTTATTCAAAGCAGAAAATGTGACATCAGTTTCTGGATCAGTTGCTGGCATTCGTTGTGACTCTGGGCTATGTAGTTTATTGCTTACAACTTCAGGCAAGGGTCTAAATCTGTGTCTTTAAATGCCCTTATGTGTCTTTTTCTATCTCATCTATTTGCACTAAACAGATAACATTTTTAGACCTGGAGTAGAATAAAGTACTACCTGAATATTGCATTTTTTTTTTTTTTTTATTGTGAGAGGTCTACTTAGATACCTATTTTTCACCTTCACAACATTTTTATTTTTATATTGCTAGCTTGCTCGGTATTATGTTGTCACACTATCTGACACAAGTCTCCCACAGACCACTGTCTATAGAAATAGAGGAACAGTTTCTTAAAACATGAAAGTTGAAGTGGTGAGGTATTAAATGCCTAGTAGCTAATAAGCTAAATAATTAAATGTAAAAATTCCTCAGAAATACAGCAGAAAAGTTGAACATGAATTTCATATCATCTTAGGGATGAATAACTTAATTTTTTTTAAAAGTGTAAGCAGAAGATATTTTCCTTTTTATATATGTACTCTTGGGCCAGAGGTATGAGAAGCATTTATTATTCCAGAAAAGTGAAATGGCATAAAGCAGATATCAGCCTGTACTAAAGATATTCTAGGAAAACAGAACTTCTAGAGAGAAAGAGTCTTTTGAAATATGTCAGTTTTTTACGAAAACTTAAAGAGAGGATGAAACTTTCCAAGCATTTACAACAGATTTGAAACTCTTGAGTTAAATATGTAATTTTGAGGTTTTATGGAATCCGTGATTCAAGACTGAATTGTAGTAAGCATTAGAGACCCAAAATGGAGAATGAGATTCTAGGAGAATGTGACTTTAACATAAACAAGAACTGTTAAAATATGCAAAACTGAAGCTAAGAGACATGATAGTTTGCAGAGTAGTTTCCAGGCTCTTCTTCTGTATCTTCTGAGACCTTCTTCTAACATCTTTGGGGAGGTGTAGACAATCTTCTATAAACTTCAGAGCAACTGTTGCTGGGAAAGGGTAGCTATTCCACAATTTTTCTTCTACCAAATCTATCAGCTGCTAAATACTTATTCAGCTGTTTACACTAAAACGTTTATATACCTTTTATCTTAGCTGCCTTCTGATTTGGGAATGTCAAGCAGCTGCATCTGGGAGAGCTGAGGCCTCGTCTCCAGCACGGCTCTGGAGGGAGCCTAAAGGCTGACCCTGTGGGACACCACGTCCTCACTCGCAGCAGCCGTGTGTTTGCTGCCGCCTTAAGGAGATGTGGAACAAAGATCAGGAATGCAGCGTCTGGGAAGATGACAGAGACTCAGCAGAGAAGGTGAAACCCCAACTGCACAGAAGGTAGGGGAGCCCTACAATTAGAAGTGAAGAAGCTGGAGAAGGTTGGAAAAATTTGTAGACAGGTGGAGAAATGCACCAGTGAGATTTCAGCAAGGAGAGATGCCAAATCCTTCAGCTGGGAAGGAACCTTTGGTACAAGCTGGGCCTACTGGGATACTGGCAAGGAGCAACTCTGTAGAAAAGGACCTGAGGCCTTGGTAGAATAAAATGAATATAAGCTAGCAGCATGTCCTCACATCAAAGGCTGACAGCTTCCTGGGATGTATTAGCAGAAGCAATTATTCACTTTTACTTGACAGTTTTTAGGCCACATCTAGAACACTGTAGTACAACCAGTTTCCTCAGACACACCCTACCCAATAAAAGAAAGACGCCAGTAAGATGGAGTGACTTCAGCAGAGGGCCATCAAGATAATCAGAGGCTGGAATATTTGTCCTGAGAAGAGGATAGGAATAGGCCTTATTCAGCCTGAAGCAGAGATGGATTTGAGGAAGACCTGAGACCGGTCTGGCAGAACCTATGTGGAGGTAATTGAGCAGATGGAGCCAGTATCTTCAGAAGTGCTCTGAAGAAGAAGAAAAGAAAATGGATATAAATTGAAACAAGAAGCTCAGCTGTAATAAACCTTTCTTTTATGTTGGCAGAACAGCAACAAAACAAGTTGCCCAGGGAATTTGGATGATCTGTGTTCCTGGAAACTTATAAGACCCAACTGGCCAAATCCCCAAGCAGCCTGATCTGATCTTAGTGCTAACCATGTTTTGAGACTTCCAACCTCAGTGATTCTATGGTAGCAGGGCAAAGCCACATCAATTTCTTGGAAGAAGAACAAGATAGTACCACTACCATAGTGACTTTGTAAGGCATAATCTCACAGAAATATGCAACATGAAGTCAAAAAGGTGACAGTTTCAAAGAGACTGTAAGACAAAAAGAAATTAAGCAGGAAACAGCTCTTGTTCTCAAGAAACAAAGTCTCCATGTAGTATGAAAGCAAGTACAGGCCTAAACTGTGTCCTGCTGTTGAACAGGCATTTTGTTTTAGAGAAATCTAGACTGCAGATGTAAAGAAATAAGATAAGAACTACTCTAAACATGAAGACAGCATTTTCTCTACCAGATAGAACTGAATGCATCAGCAAGCAATGTCATTTGGTCTGTATTTGCTGAGAATTATTGCAAAGATTGTTGCCTCCTGCGATTGGAACAACCATTTGATGAAGTGTTTATAAGTAAGATGCACAGGCACAGGTCATCTCTATAGGTGAACTGCAGAAAAAAAAAAAAGCTTGAAAATATCCTAAAATACTAGAATGCAGTTAAAATTTATGGAGAAAGATGATTCCTACTTACTGAATGCAAAGGTAAATCAAAATCTTAGAAAAGCAAGATTTGTAATTGTTTCAGAAGATCTGCATGAAAGTTTTATAATAAAAACCAAGGAGATAGGGACAAAAAGTGTGATTAAAGGCAAGAAAAACTAATTAAAGTTAGCAAGTGAGAAGCAAAAAATGGCAAATGGCATAGAAGAAACTACAAAAATGTCAGTGTCAAAACTTTGTACCAACTCAGAAAAATTCACCATGAGGAAATACTTGTTTAAGCAAATGATAAACAGAAATGGTGAATCAGTATGGAAGGATAATGTCTCAAAAGATTTTTCTCTTTCATGATATACAGACATAAGGCAAGATCTTAGCTTTTGTATTCAGTAACTACAAGACCGAGAATATCCACATCCTTCCTTCTTCATTTTCCATGTCCATGGAGCTACTCTTGCCACACTAATACATTGGCATCAGTTTCTGAGCTGACTTAAAGTGCAGTCTTCCAGCAATGGAACAAGTTTACCCTCAGAAAGGGAGAGCAAAGTCCCTGACTCTACCCTGTGCTTTAAGAAAAACATTCATTGCTATTGAACTGTTACTGACACTTACCATTAGTGTTTGTTTTGCTAAGAGAAGGTCAAAGATATTGACTTTGTCTGACTATGAACTTCATCTCAACCCTATGACACTAGAACCCAGGGGAAAGATCCCTCTATCTACAGAAGGCTTCTTCCCATTTTAGGAAGAACGCGTTAACTCTCTTTGTACTTAGGTCAAGTTACTCTGATTTCTGACATGATTTCATGTTTCGGTTCCCAAAACCTTTGAAGAGCCTGCTATGCTGTGCTTTCAGGGCTATGCTTCAGATGGTAGAATTATTTGCTCACAATGTGTTATAGTTTAGTTTTGTTCATAGGCAAAGGAGTCAAATTACATTAAAAAGCATTTATTTGAACTACACTACATTTAAAACACCGCTCCCATTTACTAGTTGTATGTGAGAAAATAGAGAGTACTTATCCATGTATAATTATATTCTGTGAAGTTGCTACCTAAGGGACTTTTTATACAGGAAATAAAGCAACTCGACATGTTTGACTCCTGTGACTCAAATTTAACCTGGTGTGCTTGAAACAAAGATAGTGAGAAATGTGAACACTCTGTGCCCTGTGATAAAGAGCAGATTAATGTAAACTGGGTATTTTTTTTTCTTCGCTCCCCCTCATTCCAAGGAGAGTTTAGAAATCAAAAAAAGTTTTTGATTTTTTTTGTCCAGTTCTGAGGTGCTGTTGTCCATGCTTTAGTCATTCTTACATAAGGATAAGATAAGCAATCATAGGCCTTTCAGATGAGGAACCCCCCTGTGGAGATGTGTGAAGGATAGCTTTCTGCACCTTGTGCTACAGATATTTTGCCCCCTTCTTTTCATCTACTTGCCATGGTTCAACAGCCACTGTGATGTGAAAAATATAACAATATTTATCATAGTTTCAGATTTACATCAGAAGAAATTAGACTCCTATTTTCCTTTTGCTGCTTATGGTTAAATATTGTCTTCTCCTAAGAAGTGCTGTTATAAGAATTTCAGACAAGTTTAATCCTAATGACTTGAAGAAAAAGAGAAAGCCACTAGCATCAGATGAATCCTTTTATATTGATTACTTTTGCCTCACAAAAGTTTGTTTGTGGGTGTTGGCAGTTTAGGTGCAGATACGTCATTCACTTTGGATCCTGGGTAGATCAAATTTTTTCATTTGCTTTGTGTTTTCTATATAAAGTGAAAAATGCATCCCCTGGATCAAATGTGATTTACAAAATATTTTCTTAAACAATATATAAAGGCCTTACTTTGAACACAAAGGTGAAAGTACACCATATGGAGAGCAAACAACACATAGTGCAGCAATTGAACTAAGACTTCTTTCATATTAAAGAATTTTCATATCTGTTTCTATGAGTTTTGGGGTGTTTTTAATTAATAAAATAAATGTAGCTCAGTCCTGTGATTTAGTTAAAAAAATTCAATGAACTATCTCCATTTTAGGCAAAGTTTGAGGGAGTCAACGGCTTTTACAAACTTTGCAATGACTCGATACAAACATTCATCAGGGAAGAAGGATAAATGGCACTTTTTATTTGTCAGTGAACTACTGACTGGAAGAATTCTGGGGAAACAATATCTTAGGAGGAAAAGAGGATGAGTAAAAGACATTTCTTAGTGCTGAACAGAATGGTGGCAATGGTTTTATCAAGCTTGATCCTTAGTTAAAACATTGAACTTGGGCAAAAATATTTTATTGCTAATTTGTTTCAACTCATTTTGTGGCATTTATTCCTTGAGGGTAAAAGAATTTAAGAGAAATGAATTTCAAGTATTTATAGTACCTGGATTAAAATTATTTTCACTGGAAGAGCTACTCTTGTATGTCTTCATTTTGAGATCATTCTTGTCATCAGTAGTTTTCCCCTAAATACATCTGCATTCAATTTGGAAAGAACTGGCAAAGACTAAAGGAGACACCTCAACTCATGTCAATCTTCTATGTCCTGTTAGATTATTAACCTTTTTATGAGTACAGGCAATACAGTCACCTCTTTGACCTCAAGCAAAGATACCTGACAAAGATCTCTGGTAATACAACTAGGCAAAATATTTTAAAAAATAGGAATGGTGGTGTTGAGTTTGTTTTTACAGCAGGTTTGCCAAATGATGGAAATACAAAGTGGAATTCCACATTCTGTATTAACAAAAGACAGAGCACAATATTATTCTTACAAATGTTTTTTTCCAGCTGTATACAACAATTCTGATCCTTTGGTAAGAAAACTACATTCCTTTCTTCATCAAAGTCCAAGTTCATAAATAGAATGAATTCTGATGTTTAAATCCTTTTAATTTAGTAAAACAAATGCATTGTTATATCACACATTTTGATATTGTGCTAATCAGAGTGTTTTCACAGAATTATTGTAAGCGCTCACATAAATTATTAAGTGGAGATAGAAACAGCTCATATGAAATCAGTTATGTCCACTGATTAGACTGGAGTTTCATCTGGACCCTATTCTTGCATTGTTGCTGTGTGTACTCTTTTCATTAATTTGCTAATAACTATTTTATACTGCAGAATGACCCTAAACTAGGAAGATTATCTAGTGTTTTATGAGCCATACCACAAATAGTATCTCTTTGCACTGAGAGATACTATACTTGTTCAGTCTTTTAAGAGTCATCTCAAAGGATATGTTCCAAATATTTTAACTCTTCAGGCAAATTATTTCACATGCAATTTTGTTTGTTTGCTGTTTCAATTAACTGAAACCACAGATGTTCACATCACCTGAGCCACACTAAAAATTAGGGAAACTAAAATTCCTAAGTCAGATGTCAGGAGTGAATAACAGCAAACAGATCTACCAGAAAGTCAACTATTGGCCAACAGTTGTTTGCAGGTGCAAACTGCAGATACAAATAAGAAGATGAGCATCCAACTTTCACATCTACTAACTCAAATATAAACCTGACAATCTAACACCATTATTGTGAACTGATTTTTCATCAGTGTGTGCCAAATCCGGCTGTACTGTCTGTATAAACTACTTCTAGCAGATCACAGCAGGGGGAAAAATCAAGCAGCACCACAAAAAACCCTAAACCAAACCAAGCCAAAACAGAAAAGTCTTAAACCAATAGATTAAAAACTAAAGTATTTCCTGACAATTATCAGTGGAAATGTAAGAAGGCTGAGTACAACCATCCAAGTCAGGATACAGCTAAAACATTCAGGAAAATAACTCCATTCCTTTGTAGAGTCCAGTGTGATCTTTACTGACTATACTTAGTCAAGTACTCAGTTTCAAATTTTATAGGAAAATCTGATCCTCCAAAATGATGCTGGGTCAGTGATACTTACTGACATGCAAGTGCAAATGCAACTGATAAACAAAGGTTTCATGTTCTGTTTAACATTACTTTGAAACTTTTTTCATGCCCGTGCACTTCCTCTAGTAGAGAAAAACATTATACTGAGAGCTATATGGTGACCATGCAGGTTCTTTTAGTTATTTTAAATTCAGGGTTGCAAGTTGCTGAGCAGACCAATTTAGAGTTAAGGGCTTCATTTCTCAAATAGACACAATACTGGTAGATTATGCTGTGTCAGCTTGAAGATGGTACATTTAAGGACATCTGAGGATGAGTGAAATCACTGCTGATGGGAATGATTAAACTCCATCTGTTGTGTTTATAACCACTGTACTGTGCCATCAGTGAATGGTGTTGTCATAAATATAATGATATACAAAGTGCGATTTTATGAGTATTTTTCTTACAAGCTTTTCCATTCCAAAACATCATTTGAAATTATGTACAGATTCAGAACAGCATTCCTAGATGTTTAGAATGTTTCTTTAGATTTGTAAAAATAAAAATGTTGCAATACAGGTGCAGAAAAAGATAGTAAGTTTTTGGATTTTTTTTTTACATGTTGTAACATTTTACTTTCCAAGACATGAAAAAGGTCAAGTTTTCTCAGAATAGTCTTCAATCAACACAAAGATTAAAAAGACAAGTGTAAAAACAAGACACAAGTGTACACCAACCCACAGAGAGAGAGTCTCTTCCTAATACAGGCCTCAGTCTTCATCAGTCAGGATCTGATATTGCATCTGCCTCCATCTTTTGGGGATAATTATTAGCCAGAGTAGATTAGCAATTCTAAAAGATTCCCCCCCCCAAAAAAAAATAATACTATTGTTATTGTTGTCACCCACCCATATTCACAAGACATTAACCTGAAAGTAGTTATTAACTTAACTAGTGAGTTAATAACCAGTTCTAGCAGAATTTTTCCCTAATAACAGAGAAGACCATATGTTAATGATGCCATGGGCATACACAGGAGTCAAACCATGTCTGCTCTTTAAATGTGACCATAATTTCATTCCAGGTAAGTACACTAAGTTTAGATATGGTACAGGGCAAAGGAGATGGATATTCATTCCCTTCTTCATGGTTGAATTAGCTGGCTTACTTTCTCAGAATTTTTAAAGATACTTATCAACCCTTACAAAACAGAAACCCCAATCACTGTAAGTCTTATATCCTCTCAGCAAAAGATTTGTTAGTTAAAACTCTCAGAAAGTCATATTATGTTCACAGGACTGTTAAATGCATTGCAGTGAGTGCTGGTACACAGAACAGTGTACTTGTTCATAAAGTAAGTGTACTCAACTCTCCAGAAATCCTTGCCAGCTTTATATCTTGCCAAGAGAGATCACTTCAACAAATCAGCATTTATATTAGCAGTTGGACAAAAGAATGCAGTGTGATACATTAATTGTCTTAAGAAACACCAACCCCTTACTAAGATTAACTGGAAATACCCCTGTCATTTCATTCTAAAATGTTTCTAAATAGGTACTTTAAAATCTTAAAACAGTATTAGCAAGCTGAAAAAATAAATAAATGTAATTTATTACATGTGTGACATCTAATTTCATACTCAAAATTATTTCTTCTGTTCTTTCATGTTTTCATCTCTCTTTGAACTGAAGGAAACCTGAGTCTTTCAGCAAACTCATCAGTTTACCATTTTGAAGGACAGTGCTAGTGCTCATACATCTGTGGTAGCATTAGTAAGAAAGAGATCTTTTTTGCTCTTGTTTTTATAATTAGTTATAACTTTGCAGCTTCAAAAACTGAAAATTACTTTACAAGATAAACACACTCTGTAATGAACTTAGCACGTTTGTGTTAAAATCTGAAAAAAAAAAAACAATTATCCCAAACTAATACCAAAGGCTATGTTCAGAAGTAAACAAAACCAGCATTAAGAAGAGTAAATCATTTGAAAATGACAGTACTACACTAACATTGCCAAGTGAAAACTGGAAGGAGATTTAATATGTTCAAACTCCATCCCCACGGAGAAAGTGAGTGGTAAAAGAAGTCTAAAGTTCTTTATTTAAAATTAGCTACTGAGCCCTGGGGAACTGTAGTAGAACAACTCTTACCCATATCTGAGTGTATTTAACTGGTCCATCTTTTTTGATTTTCATTTACTATCAGGAATTCATCCCAAAATTTCCACATCCTAACATAATGTTACCACCATATGGAAAAAACTACTGGATAACACGGTTGCTGTTCAAATCTGCATCTCAGGTAAATTATGTTGCTATTTTAGGAAAGCAGTGGAAAGTCTTATATTGTCTTTAAATAATGCCAAAACTGTTGCTTACTATAATGGCACAAAATAGGTTCCTTACAATCTCAGATTTGGAAAGGAAAAGATAGAACTGAATATGCAGTTCTATCTTTCATATCTTTCTGAGAAAAGAAAGTGCAGCAAAATGTTATTGTTGTCAATAAACCAAGTAGAAATGATTCAGAATACAAACACAGGAATCAGACCCATGACTAAGGCACCATTTTTAAATTCAAAGAAAGATATTATTACAATTGAAACTTTATTGCTATTTTTCATCTGCACCGGATGCAACATTTTCCCGCAGAAGAAAAAATATGGGAGTGAAAACCCCTGAGAACTAACTAAATAACTAAACAACTAACTAACCTAATCATCACTGTCTTTTACTCACCCCACTAAATGCTGCCTGGAGAACGAGACGCATCTCTGACCTTGAAAATGTAAAAGTCTATATGTAATTTTACTAGGGAGGGATAAATGAGAAAGGATATCATGTATCAACATATGAGTATGTCCACATGGGGTGGTTCTATGACCCAATTTCAGTGTTTATTTTATAAAGGAGCTTAGAAGAAGAATCACATAAGGTGTCAGTCTGTTGAGGCTCTTTGTCTTCCCTTCCCTTCCCTTCCCTTCCCTTCCC
>QUSF01000001.1:38598940-38762172 GCA_003676055.1 Chloebia gouldiae | reverse complement strand
AGAAAGAAAAAGAGAGAAAGAAAAAGAGAGAAAGAAAAAGAGAGAAAGAAAGAAAAAGAGAAAGAAAGAGACAGAGAGAAAGAGAAAGAAAGAAAGAAAGAAAGAAAGAGAAAGAAAAGAAAAGAAAGAAAGAAAGAAAGAAAGAAAGAAAAGAAAGAAAGAGGAACTTTGCTGATCTCAAGCTCATAGGATTTTAGAAGCCAGCACTGAGGGAGGCTATGAAGAGGAATCACTACAGCATTATTTCAGACCAGTGGCACTATAAACTCTAACAGTGTGGGAGACTTTATTTTCATAATTATAGATTTGAAAACAAATGCTATTACTCATAAAGAGGCCTTTAAAATATGAACGTTTCCACAGAATTGCTGAGACAACTAAGAATCATATTACACACCTGGCCTGAAGACATTTTAGATATAGTGAAATAGGAAAATAACCTTACCAAAGTGTGTTCATTGACAGGTCCAGTTTAAAACAGAAAAAAAAAAAAAAACAAAACAAAAAACCCAAAAAAACAGTTCCTCTATTACAAAAAGGGAATTTTTAGTTAATTAAGTCATCTGGCCTAAACACAAGACTTTTATATAGAGGAAAGCCTTAGGCAAAGTTTCATAAGCTATCTAGAACATGCTTCCATTTGAAAAGAAAAACGTGCAAGGAAGAACATCAGACCTAGCTAAATGAATAAACAAAAAGGATATTAGAAGTAAGCAGAGAGCTATAAGGAATGGAAAAAAGGACTGAACAGCCAAGAAATCAGTTTTTTGAGGTCAAGATGTGTCAGGATAAAATGAGAATAACGAAAAGTCAAGCTGAGTTAGACCTTTAAAGGATATCAAAATAAATAGGAAGGAAGGACCATTGAGAATATAAAGAAAAACAGAATACATAAAAAAGAAACAAGAAGGCCAAGGTTGAGATTTAAGATAATCTAGATATGCCATATTAAATTAATAGCTTGCCTCAGCTTTCAATAAGACTAATTATTTCAGTATGAAATGGCAGAGGCAAACTGAATAACAGAAATCAGGATAAAACAAAATATCAGAATGGAATATTACTTAGAAATCAGACATCTCAATGTAGTCATGATTAGATAATTGGGTGATCACCCATTTCAATTTTCAGATAATTAGCAGGTAGTGTAGGAATTTCTTTGCTGGTATAAATTGTATTCTTAATGAAACACATACTGTAGACCATGCATAACTATGCTGCATAAAGAATAGGATGTAATATCTTAAGGGAAGTTATGAGCTGAAATTAATCTGCTGAATAACTAGAGAAGGCAAGAATTTTGACTAGAAGGAAGATCAAACATAGAAAATAAATAGTGAAAAATATCTAAAAATACTGAAAATATCTGTAATAGACAATTCAGAATGACTATAGACTTTCCCAAAGTTTGTTGTTGGTACAAGACTGATTCATTTTTGCTCTTGACAGGAAAAAAGAAGAGTGTGCTAATGCCATGTTGTTGGTGATGAAAAATTGGATGACTTTGGGAATAGGAGAAATTGAAAAGAAAAAAAAAATTAAGGAGGTCAAGGAAAATTGCCAAGCATCCAGTAACAATTACTGAAAACAATGCCAAAGAGAAACTGCTTTCAGACATGGCCTTGAAAAGGGTGTAAAAAGTAAAGCGATCAGTGGGAATATAATGTTACATATCATCGTATTCTATGCAATGCTGAAAAAAATCTAGTTATCTGCATCCAAAAAAATTAAAATCAAAGGACATGCAGAAGGATGGATGAGAAAACCTATACTGGGCAAAGGTAATCAAATAATTTGACTTCCTTACATTTAGCAAAATCGATGACAGAAATTTCACATAGAGAAGATCAGGGTTATGGAAGCATATGATAACTTGAAGTGTATTTCAGGCTGTCACCTGATTCTCATGCACCTGTATCAGTGAAAATACATGATTTTTTTATTTCACCTCTCCCTCTCTTTTGGAGAGTGTTTGAACATGTTGGAAAAGCAATTTTTTTTTCTAAAGTATCATTACTTTTTGCTTTAGAGTAGGATTTTCTAAATGAGAGTGTAACTGAGCCATCAGCCTTAGATCTTAAATGATGCTTCTGGAAATCTGATCATTGCTATTATAATGTCTAATTTCACTATTGTGTTTGAAAGTTCATTCCTGTTGAGGGTGGCTGTTGTCATGGAAATTCAAAACCTTAGGCAGAAATAGAATTCCCTGCATTGGCTGAGGACTGCTCATTTCAGCATCAAGCTTTGTACTGAGTGGTGCATTTTGTAGTAATAGAAATACAGGGCAGAGAAGATTTACTCTTTCCAAATGTAAATGGGATTAATGTGGATTTTTTGTAAATCATATTGCATAGGTGATTGTTTTAGAAGCTGTGTTTTTGTGAGATATTTCAATTACAAAAAGAAAAAAAAAGAGAGAGATAATTATGAAACAGATCTGTTTTTTTCTTAAGCAATACATTTACATTAACTTTGCATTAAGGATTTCATTGGTATTTTTCATGTTTATAGTAATAGACATTCTAACTACTTGCAGAATCCTTATTAGATGCATTCAACATGCAGGATACTTTTGCAACTCTCCCTATTTATTCACAGAATTTTCTGGATAAACCTTTTGCTGCAAACACAATTTACAGATTCCAAAATTCCATAACACTATTTGTTTTGTTTTGGGGGTATTTTTGTTTGTTTTCTTTTAATAAATAAGCAATTATTAAAAACAATTTTCAAGGCATCATACACAAAATTTACAAACTTCTGACCCTGAAGTGTTGAGCTCTTGAGTGAAAATCACTGACATTAAACTACACATAGCTTCCCTTCTGGACAAATAAAGCAGGGGGAAAAACTTTTCAGTAGAATCTGTAGCTTTTCTGAAGACTTCAGCCAAGAATTTTATAGAAATCTATACTTACGCCGTAGTAATTTTGACCATGTGTTGAAAAAAAAAAGCTTAAAAGAACTTGAATCAGTAGTGTCAGAAAATTACTGATAATCATCTGGTAGCTAAAGCAGCTTTCTATAAATAAGCATGGTGTTAAAGATGTGTACAGCCTGTCCTCTGAGTAGCAAGAAGTACACAAATCATATAACCATAAGGTAGAAATAATGAAGAACTTGCAGATGAGAACTCCCTTCCAATATGTCTTTTCTGACACAAGATATCCAGACTTTTGGGTTTTTTTCTGATAATTATTCCAGTGAGAAGACAGAAAAAATGTGTAAAAGAATCAGGCCAGATCTAATTATTCTTATAATACATGTAGCCACCTCTCAAAGGATCAAACTATAAATCTGTATTTCAGTGGATGTTAAACCTAATTCCCAAATTTTGTTAATTCTTAATGACTACTTTCTACAAAATTCTGAAAGAGTACAGTGATGCAAGATGAGATTTCTCTTGCATTATCAAGCCTTAAATTCATGCTAACAACCAGTTTTTCATAGCTAAATGGGTGCTACTAAGAGAAATTCAATGTAATTGCAGTAGAAACTCTCTGAAGCCTCATCTACATTCCCTTTAATCTCCCATTCCTGCATAAGAGCAGGGAAAACTGCATTTGTGTAAGGATATTACTAGTAACTATTACAAAGCACTGTTATTTCTACATGCTATGCTACTCAAATTACTTGTGACCAGAATTTTAATATTCATGTAGTTTACAAATAAAAGGGTGCTCTCTTTGCACAAGGTTTTCTGTGATTAGCCTTAACATCAAGAACAGCAGCACTGAGTTGGGGATCTTGATTTGACTTTAGTCTTGCTCCATTTCCCCAGCATTTCTGGCTGACCTCAAATTAAAAGAATCTTGCTACAGTTTAGATGGCTACTTTTCTCAGGATCTATTTTATATCCTATATGATGCTTGTTCTTCACAAATCCTTACACTCTTGTTTATCAGATTTTTTTCTTTATTGTTTATTACCTGTGCAGAATTTGCTGGCAGCTTCTGTGGAAGCTAACTAGAGACAGACAATCAGACAAAATAAAAAATTACTTGGATTTTCACCCTAAGGCTGTACTAGAGGGAATCTGAAGCTGAATTTTTTGTAGGGTAGAAGGAGACAGAACAAAGTTTTCTGTCTGTACTTTTAAAACAATGAGATTGTAGGAAAAAGTAAAGTGAGTGATAATGTTGCAGTAGTTCTTAGCCACCTTTTTCCTGACAATCTGACAGGATAGCCCTATCAGCATAAGGTAATAAAAGCACTTTTACAGAAATGCAGATTACAGGAAAATGCAGGATGACTGTAGTTGACTGTGATTTGTAATCTACAGGAGGTTATATTATATAATCAAAGGGTCCATTTTGGAGTTATGATTCCATGAAAGAGACAGGCAAGTTAAAATGCACATTGCTCTTCAATCTTTATTTCTTTTCCATCTTCTTTTTCCTCCTGCCCACATCCACACTTAGAATAATTCCTCTCCAGCCTCGCTCAGGAGAGCAAATGAGTTCACCTCCCACAGCTATACATTTTAAGGCATAAGATTGATAATGACTGCTTCATATTTTTGCTGTCATTCCACTTTGGACTTCCATTCATCTGCAGTCAAAAAGATTTTCCACCACACTGTGGTAAATTCTGTGTATTATTGATCATGAACTCTCAGTGATCCATCAACAATGAATTTTTAAGGATCAAACATCCTGTTGTTCTGTGCAGGGAAGTGTTTTCAAAAATCTGTAAACCATCTCTGAAAGTACTTCAGTGGGATCTTTAAATGTCTTACATTTTACTGTTAATCTTTCTGTCAATCCCGTGTAGAAATTCAGTAGAACTGGAAACAGAGTGCTGATTATACTCAGCTTTTTTTAATAAACCACCTTCTAAATATGGGTGTGTTTTTTGTGGGGTAAGAGGGGTTATGTGTTACTGAGTTGATTACATAGCATTTGATTTCAAGATAGAATTTGTTTTTAAGATAGAAATCACAGTAAACTGACTAGAACTCTGCACCATAAGATATGATGATGTTCAACTTAAATTAATCACATCATGGTTCTGTTCTTGTTGCAGGGAACAGCTACAACCCAAACATTTTCATTTTTCCATCTTTTATCATCAGAAAGCTAAAATCTTGTCTGTTTATGTGGTTTGGTGCTTTTTTGTTGTTCTTGTTTTGAGTTGGGTTTAGTTTGAGGCTTTTTTTGTTGGGTCAGAAAATAAACCTCAGCTCAATTTATTGTCAGCTTTAGAGTTGCCTCTTGAGCACTTACTCCACATGGACACACATGGAAAGTCTAAAGTATCATTTTCCCAGATCCTTTTTACTAACTCCAGAAGATTACAGAACTACACTTTAATGTTACAAAAGCATTCTCAGAAGGCAAAAAAAAAGGACTCAGAGTAATTCCAAATGCAGGAATTTATCCTCTAATTCAATCTGTGGTATTAAAACTTCTGCTTTTCAAGGCTAGAAGAGAAATTATAAGATTGATAATTTATCAAAGCAACTAGGAAACAACAAGGAATTTATAAAAATTGTCACTATGTCTATGTCCACCTGTGATCTAAATGGTAGAGCTATTGGTGATCAAAAAAACAGATTTGTCTAGATAAAAGGATTTGACTGTTATGACACGTGAATGACATGAGGGAGTGGCACAGATAACCATTTCTTTTCCAGCCTAAAAAATTTTGGTAAATAAATGGACTATGTGCCAATATAATTCTACGTAAACCTGAGCAGTTTGCTATTTTTCAGTTTTCACAGTGTTGAAGTTGGTACTTGATCATTTGTCTTTTTAACTGTAATTAATGTGAAAGCCTCTATTCATCACCGAAAATATAATATTATTTCATAATCATTACCAGATATTGGCTTATGGCTTTCTCTGATAAAACATGCATAAAGCTGAAGGAGGTGTCAATTTATAAGAAAAGGACTGCAGGCGTGAAAGCAGATAATATAAAGTTATTCAAGATTCTCATTGTCATCGCCACTTAAGGGACAAATTAAAAATTTTTTTGGTTCCTCTACATAAAATGCACCTTTGACTTTTACTTTTCCTTCTAATAGGAAAATTAGTAGATTATTAATCAGCTGGAGAGGTTGGGTAGTAGCAAATTTAGTAAGGCTGTAGACATTATTTGTCATCATGTCTAGAAGCCAAGGAGGTGTGGCCTGAAGGAGCACATTTTTACATGGACAGAAACATTACCAGGTGGATAGATGATGCCTCAACATCCAACTGCCAGCAGGCACAATACCCCAACAGTTGATACATGGACCCATATCATTGCATTATTCATTAGCTAAATGGAGCACAGGACACAGGAGGAAAGACTCAGCTCTGACCGTGTTCAGGCTACAGGGTGATGCAGCTCCTTACAACCATGTAAAGTGGTGTGACAGAGATGAAGAAACAGAACTTCCCTCTAACTGCAGCCTGAGGTGTTCAGATTAGACATCAAGTGAAAAACATTCACAGGGGCAAATGCAGCACTGGAACAGGTTGCCCAGGAAGGTTATGGACTTGGAGATTTTCAAAACCTGGTAGCTCTGGTCTGATGTTGGTAATAGTCCTGTTTCAAACAGAGGACTGGACTAGACCACTTTTAACCAACATCTCCACAATTCTATGAGTCTATAATTTGACTTTGCTCAAGGAGGGCATTTGATGTCAAAGAGATTGCCAGCACTATGGTGATCTCAATCCCTCTTCCAGGTTTAGTCTTGTGTGTCCCGACTTCATACATAGGCCAAATTTGCATTAATCAAAAGCAAGACTTTGATCTTGTGTTTTAATTAAGTATGAGTTCTTAGAGACATTAAACACATAATCAATCAACAAAATATGCTTTGATCTGACCAGCCAGAGAACTGGAATCATAGAAGTTAAAGTAAAATAAAAACAACAAAACCCCATGATTTACCTAACAGGATTGTTCCCAGATATAAATGGTGAGGTCAGGATAGGAAAAAAAAGAGCTTAGGGTTTAACATAAGTAAGTGAGTGACTTTTATTTAGGACTACCTGAGTCCTGTTAGTTTTGAACAATATGCTTCCTTTTATGCTTAATTGTTAAAAACTGACAAAACCAGACATGTATAATAGGATGTTCTTCTCCAAAAAAGATTTCGTAATAAAATTAACTTAGTGTAGAGGTTTGGGTTTTTTCTTATCCAGAAATTATGTTCTTACTAGTTATATTTATGCATACTCATGTTTCATGGTGGTGTGTGAAAGGATAGGAGATCCACCATGGATCTCCTATCAGGTATTCCATGAGAAACTTAAGAGCACAATAGAAAAATGCAGACAGTAAAAGTTCTATTCTGATCTTTAATAGCTATGAATGCTAAATCAGATACATGGTATTAAGTCAGTATTCAGCTCTCAAGTCCTGGCAATTTGTCTAGTAATCGGTAAGAGGAAAATAATGCAAAAATAAAAAAGCTGCTCTTCAAGAATACTTAGAGTGTTATGAGCTTTTTAACAGAACATAAAGAGCAAACATTTTCTAATAAAACTTGCTAGTACCTTTTGGTTTGGCTACCCTCACTTTGACTTGAAAAGGTACAGGAATGGCACTGTTAGAAGCAAAGAAATGTGCAGAATTCACAAATAGTTTTGCCATCCAGATGTAACCACTTCCCTCATACTCCCTGTCCATTTCATGGTTGCAAATTACAAAAATGAACTCTCAAACTGAAATTTTTTTATTTCTCTCAGATTTATCTCCAAAGTTTCTCATTCAGGAAATGTGAAGGGTTTGTTAAGTTTTTAATTAAGGCAGAAACATGCTGATAGTTAATCTCCTACATACTTTGGTGCTTTTGTCTCAAAAAAAGCAGGTTGTGTCTTACTTTTGGCTAACTTAAATAGAACAAAGTTCAGGTAGAATTGGAAGTCACTTCATCAATCTGGTGGTCAACTACATGTTGCAACAGTGGTGAAGATGTTTTTAATAATTACCGTCATTATAGAGCAAGCAATTCCAATATTAACAAGCAAAGAATTTAAATGTTAATACTTTACACTAATATCCTGAGTTGTTTGCAATCCAGAATGATCCATATCTCTAGATCGATTTTTAAAAAGTCCAATTAATCTACATATAGAAGTGGAATGAAAAGCATCACTAAAGAAAAGAACAGATGATTATGAACTGAAGGTGCCATTTTCAAAGCATCTGTGTGGAAATCAAAAGTATTATAAGGATTAATTTTAAATTTATTTTAATTTATATAAATATGAAAATACAGAGCAGAGATGCTTCTGAAAGCAATTACAAGATTCTGCTTCTAGCTTTGTTTAACAATTCAGATAAACTGCAAGAGATAATGGTTTTCAAGTGGCTTTACTTCCCTCTGCTGCACATGTATCTGTTCTAATGAAACAGTCTATTCCTTGACAGAAAAACCAGTCTGAAGTCTGGGTGAACATATAATTCACTGGAACAGCCAAGATTTTGGATAGGATCCGTATCCAATATATTTTTGACACCTGATGCATTGCATTTATATAGAATATGGGCACCAATGTCAAGGACAACAATCTAGAAAGTCAGTGCTCTGGCAGCCTTCTGTGAACGTATCGTACTTATCAAGTCCTTCTCAAATCTCAGCTGCTAAGGTTGCTAAGGCTGCAGTGTGTACACGAAGTTGCTTCAAGTGACGAAACTAGGTTCTGGCATCTATCCATGTTCTTGTTTGATGTAAAGATGCACTGGTGAAAAGTTGGGTGGGATACATCTTATCTAGCTTTAGTGTATGTGTATCTCACATGTTGATGATAGACAGCTACAGCTAGATGTCCAGAAACCAGTCCAAACCTCTACACAAGGCTTACCAGGAAGGACAGTCACTCCATTGCTGATGCTGGAAGCACTTCTGATAACCAGAGGCAGTGCCAAAGTGTCAACAGCTTCTATTCAAGAACACAGCCAAAAGGAGCACCTTTGCTGCAGACTGTGACCTGGAAATGGAGACCTGGTTTCTACAGCTTTGCAGTCTGACCAGATTCAAATTCAAATTCATATTTCCTACATCCAAAAATCATGCCATTTTATTGGAATGAGGAAGAGTAGGAGATTCCTATTATAGCTAAGCCATTGAGCGCAAGTATTATGAGGCCAACAAGGTCTCAGGGATAAGGTGTATGGTGGGTAGGTAGTTCAGAAACAAGATCTGGTATCAAGCTGTTTCCATCTACTTCTAAAGTTTTATCCAGTAGTGTAAATGCATGAATACTCCTAATGTAAGGACCTGAGTAGGTACAATAAAGTAAATGTAATTACACTTACTCAAAATCAGACAGTTCATTGTCTCAAAGCTCAAGGTCTATGGTCATAGAGATGCATTTTTAACCCATAGGAGGTAGGTTTTTAAGATAAGTGGAATTAACTGTTCTATAAGTCATCTGTTTTCAGTGTCCTTTCTGCTATGTTTCCTCTTCCTGGAATGTAAAGGAAATAAGATTATTTTGCTAGACTAGACACAACTTCTAAATTGCCATCCATCTTTAAAATCAAGGTTCTACTTTTTATTTTATGATTGTGAAATGTCTAGCAGCAACTAGAATATTCAAGATACTATCATTTCAGCCTTGTGGGGAAGAGACTTTTTGAGCTGGTTGCTCCAAATCCCTTGGCTCTTTTTTTGTTACACTGGAGACTCACACATTATCTCACTGATAATCCTCTCTCACTTCAGGAATATACTTCAGTGCAATTGCTTTCCAGATTTATCCTTCTTGTGGAGTGGCTGTTTTGAATTAATTTTCTGCAGATGTATTTGCAGTTTTCCAAGTTGACTCTCATTCTGTTATTCTCAGCCCATGTCTCAATTTTTTCTAAGACCCTCTATTATTTGCTTGACTTGACTGCTGCTGGAACAACCTCTAATTTAACATCATCTGTGAATTGCATTATCATGATCATGTTTCAATTCCAGATTATTTATGTGAATTTTAAACAGGACAGCACCTTAAATAGAGCCTTGTGGCACCCCTGTTGTCCACTCATGCAGCTCAACATGTTTTTGTTTATTATCATATTTTGTTTGTGCTCTACGTGCCAGCTTTCAGTCCATGTGATGGAGCTCAGATCCAAGTCAATTGTAACTCATTTGAAAAGTAAGATTTGATCAGACTTTGTATTGAATGGTATACCAAAACCCAGATGATATCCTCTTTCCTTTCTCAATTGGTTTTGTAACTGTTCCATAAAAAATAATCAACATTTGTACTGCACAGTTTTCACTTCATAAATCCAGACTGCTAATAGGTCATGGGTCTATAATCTTTTTGTCTGCTTTATGCCAGTTCAGGATTAAGCCTTGTATAAAACTATATATAGCTTGGGATCTAGCTGCAGGTAAGTGGCAAGGTCTCGCTGGAAGCTGATGAAGTGCCTGGAGTGATCGCAGTGATCTTCATGGGGGAGCTGTGTTTTGTTACAAGAGCTCTCTCTAGTGGTCCTGGCTACACCACTCATTGTGGGACTCCAGTGCTGCAATCTAGAGTGCCTGACTGATGCATTTTCCTTCTGTGAGCCTTTGGAGACATAAACCTGGTTAGTTCCAACATCAAATTACAGTTAAATCACATTGAGAAGGAAAACAATAATATTACTGAAAAATGAGTAAATGCCTGACAAAGGATAATGCCTGGCAAGGTTACTGAGGAAGCTTGATTCCTTAAAGAAGATAATTCCTTTAACACCTGCATGGTAACTTCATGGTACATGTACTAAGAAAGCCAACTAAGAGAGATGCCCTCCTTTCTTTGTTACTCGTTAGCAAAGAAGGTCTTCTGAGTGAAATAGAGATTAGTGGTCATCTTGGCCAGAATGACCATGCAGTCAAGATTAAAATCTCTGTTGACAGCAGAAAAAGTGCCAACAGAATTTCAACCTTGGATGTGAAGTGAGCAGACTTCAAAATCCTCAGGGAAACAGTTGGTAAGGTCCCCTTGGGAAATGCTTTTGCAGGTGATGGGCTCTATCAACCATGGCCACTTTTTAAGTACAACCTACTTAGAGCACAGAGCATCAGAAAGTCAAGCAGATGAGGTGGAAGACAACCTTGGCAGAGCAGGAATCTTCTGAAACTAAGGAAGAAAAAAAAAAAAAGTGCATACCCAGTGAAAGCAAGGTCAGGGGAAGTGGGAAGGAATGTAGAAATGCTCTTCGCCACTGCAGGGAAAAAACTTGTGTGGTCGAAACTCAATTGGAGTTGAATCTGGCCAGTACTCCAAGGGGCAATAAAAAGAGCTATTAAATATGTTAATAGCAAAAGGAAATCCAGAAAAAACATTGGTCCATTACTTGAAGAACACGGTTGCCTCACAAGCAGGGACATGGACAAACCAGAAATTAATGCTTTTTCACTTCAGTCCTCAAAACTGATGCTGGGCTCTGGAATACCAGAGCTCAGAGCTGTGAGAACAATAAAATCCCAGTCAACCCTGAGTATTTGCATGATCTGCTGCTCCAGCTGGATCTCTGTAAGTCTATGGGGCCTGATGGGATTCATCTGAGAATACTTGAAGGGCTGGTTGATATCATCATAGAGCCTCTCAATGATTTTTAAATGGTCTTGGAAATATGAGAGCTCCAAGTCATGTGGAAACTGGTGAACATTTTCCAGTTTTTGGTAAGGGTAATAAGGATGACCCTGAAATATATAGGCCCGTCAGTCTCATTTCAGATCCTAGTAAAATTATGGAGAAGATTATTCTGAGAATTATTGAAAAACACCTGAAGGACAACATAGTCATCAATCACAGTCAGCATGGCTTCATGAGGGGAAAGTCCTGCTTATCAAACCTGATTTCCTTTTATGCCAAGGTAACCCATTTATCTGATCAGGAGAAGACAGTTGATGTAATATTTTTAGATTTCAGTAAAACTTTTGATGCCATCTGTCACAGGATCCTTCTGGATATATGTCTGGCCCACAGCTGGATAAACACATCATGGGATGGGTGAGCAGCTGGCTCATGAAGTCAGGCACACAAAGGGTTACAGTGAATGGGATGACATCAGACTGGCCTGTCACTGGTGGGGTTCTGCAGGGCTCCATCCTCAACCCTGTGCTCTTCAACATCTTCATAAATTACCTGGATGTAGGACTGGAAGGGATATTAAGTTCACTGAGAATACAAAACTGGGAGGAGCTGTTGACTCCCCTGAAGCCAGGGAGGCCCTGCAGAGCTTGACAAATCTGAGGGCTGGGCAATCACCAACTGTATGAAGCTCAACAAGGGAAATTGCTGGATTCTGCATGTGGATGGGGCAACCCTGGATGTACTGGGGAGTGAGGTGCTGGAGAGCAGTGCTCTGGAAAGAGAATCTGGTGGTTCTGGTCACTGGCAAGTCGAATCTGAGTCAGCAGAGCCCTGGCAGCCAGGAGGGCCAATCCTGTCCTGGGGGGTATGACACACACAGCATGGCCAGCTGGGCAAGGGAGGGGATTGTCCCACTCTGCTCTGCACTGGGGCAGCCTCACCTCGAGTGCTGGGGGCAGTTTTGGGCACTTCAATATAGGAAGAAACATTCATCTATTAGAAAGTGTCCAAAGATGGTGAAGAACCTTGAGGGGAAGCTGTATGAAGGCTGGCTACTTGGTCTGTTTAGCCTGGAGAAGAGGAGACTGAGGGGAGACCTCATTGCAGGGTACAAATTCCTGGTGAGAAGAGGAGGAGCAGGTACTGATACAGTAATAGGAATCTGGTGAATGGTGTGAAGTGGTGTCAAGGGAGTTTTAGGTTAGATATTAGAAAAAGGGTCTTCACCAGAGGGTGTCTGGGCACTGGAAGAGGCTTCCCAGGGAAATGGTCACAGCACCAGCCTGGCAGAGTTCCAGGAACATTTGGACGATGCTCTCAGGCACATAGAGTGATTGTTGGAGCTGTCATGTGCAGGCCCAGGAGTTGGACAACTCAGGATATTCTTAGGATTCTATGATTTTAAACTTTTAAACAGCAATTAGCATAGATTTTTTTACCATTCTGAAAGAAATATATGTATATTAGATTACATAATATATAGTCAAATAGCAAAACACACATCCAAATCATGATGCCAATACAATATCAACAACAGGTACTTCCTAGGATTGATAAGTTGCTATGGATGTTACATTTTAAGATCATCTTAATAAAGCACAAATCTTAAATGTAGCTCATAAATATATTACATTTAAAACAATAACAGCTTACCATATTTTAAATGTGAATATTTATTGCTTTACATTTTTGTACTCCTGTATTAATGAGAACAAAACCAGAGCTCAGACTAGCATGCTTTTAAGTTCAAAAGAAGGGTCCACAAATTATCGTGCTCATTAGCAATAACCACTGGTAAGTCAATGTACATAAGTCAAAGTTCCAGATGATGGCATATATAATAAAGTTTATAAATGCTTTACAATAAGTAAGCGCATATTGCTATATTACATAGCAACTCCTAGGGAAGACAAAAAACCTAACAAATTTAAAAATAGTTTGGCCTTCTATTTTCCTGAACCTAAACTGAAAAGGCCAAAAGTTGGTGTACTTCTATTTGCTTCATTACTAATTTCTTTATTAGTAGGAAAACTATGACTTTATCATACATTTTTCTTTAGCTGAAAAAATTAATATTTTCTTGAACACATATATTTTTTAAATATTATTCCACTTATATTTGCCTTATTTTTAAAAGTAAATTTTCTTGATATCTCTTCAGTAAATGAAGATTTATTAGATACCTGTTTTAAAAAATAGTTTACTGAAAACACTGTGCTTGCAAATAAAATATGCTACACTTCTAAGGTGTTCTCTTCAGAAGAAACCATTTTCTTATGCAAGGCCTTAGAAAATCTCCAAAGTGAACCCTGTGAGACAACATGTAGGCATTGATCAGAATCCTCTAGAAGTATTTTGAGCATGTTTGAATTAAGCACTTGAAGTGAGGGGAAACTGAACATCAGTTTAAAAGTCCTCTTGAATGGCTACTTAAATCACAGCATGGAATGTCACTGAAGCTGTGAAGCTTAAAAAAAATGCATGCTAAGGCACTATGACAGAAATGAGACATAAAAAACTGCTTTGGGAAGATCAGTTCTTTTCATCCTAATAAAATTCTTTTAAAAACATTTTTTTACAGAGTTCCAGAGTTCTCATTGGTATCTTTAGGAAACTAAAGTCTGATTTAGGTCATTTTGGAGTCAGAGAAAACCTTGCATTAGCTTCAGTAGAAGTAAGACTCCTTAGGAAGCAGATGTGATTACATTCCACTGTCAAAAATAGGAGCTAAGCATCTGCTCAAAGTTAATCTTACACTTAAACACTGTCCAGGACTAAGGTCATGGTTGCCAGGACCTGATCTTGCAGCACATACAAATCCAAATGATTAATGGTTTGGCTTGTCTACTAGATAAAACAAATGTAATATGAAATACAGGGTTTGGGGTTTTGTGATTCATTTTTGTGTCACTTAATAAAATAAAAAAAAAAATCGATCCCAAATAGAGTTCTGTTGAGTTAGTGGAAATACTAATACAAATTACTTTATATTCTCATTTAGTTCAGGTTGAAATCCAAAGAATAGTACTAACACAAACAGGGCATAACAGAAAAGCATTGTGTGACAAATAGACATGCACAAAGAACAAGTACAGTCTGTCAAGGAAATTGAGGTTACTTCTGAAAAGTACACTTTGTGTCCTATAAACTTACTACAGCAGAGATAAATCTTAGCTCAGGGCAAATAAATGTTCTCCAAATACAGAGACAACTTCGTGAAACACAAATAAAAATCAAATCTGAGAGAAAGTTTGGTAACTGGTCATTTAAATGACTGGAACTAAGATTATCCCCCTCTACTAAGTACAAATTTATATAAATTATAGGAAATGATGGAAAGAGGGAATTATATGAAGCAAATGGAGTGCAGATGTAGTGAGGATTGCAGAAGGAGGATGCAGAGGTGGAACTGGAAGCAGGATGGGGAAGCTGTCTCTGCTGTAGAACTGTGTGCTGAAGGTGTACCAGGAAAAATTGACACTTGTGACACCAAACAAAATAATTATGGTCAAAACCTAGAAGTAGAAGGGCTCAATATTTGCTTGTCTTAGGGAGACTGGGGAAGCTCCTTCTGCATCTACTTGCTATGTTCATATATAGTCCTGAGAAAAATTATCAGATCATCAATATCAGATCAGTGGCAGCTGCTCACAATGTTTTACTTTAACCCAGCAACAAAGACCCAACAATTCTACAGATTCAGATAATAAATTGCCACTTTTACAAAAATCTTACCAATTTAATGTCTTTGATAGTAACCTAATGGGCTTTCAAATAAATTAAGCCACAAATAACTTCAGAAAATGGATGCTATTCACATGCATTAAGTCTCAAGCAAGACACATTCCAGCATTTGCAAATAGATTTTTTTTTCCTTTTGCAAAACCCTGTGTTTATTTACATATTAATCCACAAGAATTTGGGGGTTCAATTTCTTTTAAATGTAGCTTACCCACCTCAAGATTATAGGGCATATTATAAAACAGGTTATGACAGCTTAAACGTTCAGGTTGCTAGTGAAATGAACTAAAAAATATTTTGATCATAATTTCATTCTTTTAAGTTGGTCTCATGATATCTGGATCACAGTATATTCCAAAGGCTAAAGCTGTCATGTCTGATGTGTCAGCTCCTGTGTAAGCAATTTCCAGTTGCTTAGCTGGGAAAAAAAGCAAGAGAGAAAGATCTAATCCCACAGCTTCCACCCAAGTGAAAGAGCCTACACTTCACCCAAGGTGCTCTTGCTGGTGAACTGAAAGACCACCCAAAGCTTTGGGGATTGAAACAATGTTCTTTCAGGATCTACATCATGTGTTTCTATCAGAAAATCCTTGTTACAAATGAATCTGACTCAAGCCAGGCCTTCAAATATTGGAATCCAATCCAGTAGCATCTTTTTCTGTGGACATCTTCATTCTCTCTCTGAAGGTGTCTGATGTGTGGCAATGATGCTCAGTGCAAAATCATTCTCCTCTACTTTCTGTGCTTTTGGGCAGCTCCACATACGTTATTTATGCTTCTATCTAGCTCTTCCTTTTTGGGATAGTTTATTTTGCCCAAGTTTTATTTGAGCTGGTTTCTCTGGGCATTTGGCCCAGTTCTTGTTTAACTTTGCTCTTAAAATCTGTACAACAGCCCAGATGTTCTTTCCAAAAAAAAAAAAAAAAAAGGAGGGCAAGGGGGGAGCTTTATGCATCCATTTTAAAAAACCATCATGTTGTAAAGCAACAGAACAGATAATTTGTAAACCCACTGAATGCATTTGTATCATTTATAGCAAAATTAAACTCCATTACTGTTTGGGACTTGGGTTTACAAGGCTAACAAAAATGCTGACTAGATGGAATAGAAAACACAAGAGCATAAAAGAAATGTTTTTATATTGGAACATTAATTTAAAGTTATTACAAAGGAGAAGGTATGAAAACCTTTAGTAAAGATGGATCTAGCTGAACTATGTCAGAGTCATAAATTTATTTTTCCCCTCAAAAGTAAGGTCTGTGGAACAATAAAAATCAACAATAGGCCCAGAAGTTTTTACTTCTGGACCAAAAGTAAAAGTTTAAACTAGAAGTACAGATTTGAGAAGCAGAACAGTTCAGCTCTGTATAGCAATGAGTAAGCAGCTGTCAAAAGAGTGTTTCCAAAAAAGATGACAGGAAACATGGAATAAGAAAGCAGGAACTGTACCCAAAAGGAAGGGACAAAGCAACAAAAGTTAAAGATACAACTAACCCCCGTAAATCATTACCGAAGAGTTACTCATGTATTTTTCTTGTGCCACAAGTGACATCATGAGCTGACATTACCAGTAGGTTACCACTTTCCCAGTCAACAGTAGAAGAAAAAATTCCAGAACCTCTTTTATCAGAGGCTAGCTATAGCACATAAATTTTTTTGAAGCCATATCCACAGTTCTGAGGAAGAAGGCAAGCCCTGGTTGTAATGCAGGGGAAATGCCAGGTACTGTAGTGACAGAAGGAAAGGAATGAAAAATCCTAAGAAAGAAGGTTGAAAATTAAAAGGTGTACAAGTTGCTACAGTCATCACAGCACAGACATGTTCTTAGGTTTCTAATCAGGCTCCCTGTGCTCTTCTTAACTTCCCTTGAAAATTATCTCTGCACAGAATGTCATTCAGCAATACAAGATGAAAAAAAAATAATTTTCTAAATAGATTAATAGTATCATAAAAGCTATTGGATACTAGAAATGCTTTAAACCTTCAAGGGAATACACTACCCTACTTTACAGATGGTTTGGCTATTCCAAATGTTGAACTCATGCAATATTTTCCTATAAAAAATTACTACCAGCGGGTAAAAAAAATGCTGGGATTCCTTCTGGTTCTTTGGGAACATTGTCATTTACACATAAAATTTAGCTCCTCAGTTAATGAACACGGTAGAGCTACACTTTTTGTGTTTGTCTGTAAATGACTGATTTCAAGACCCCACTGTACTGAATTAAACAGAAGTCTTTACAGCACCAACCATGACTGAAAAAAAAAACCAAACTTCTTCCACAAAACTGAAAAACATTTAAGTATTCAAAAGTACATATATACAGTGGAAAGGTAATTTTCAATTTAAAATATCTCTCTTTCAGAGAGAGATTAAAAATACTCTCCTTTCTTGGAGAAAACATTGGAACCCTTCCCTTCCCACAGAGACCCAGAAATCCCTGCCAAAATCTTCCCCTCTTATGGGAATCACAACATTTTCTCATTGCTTTCCCTCAGAAGAAAACTGTGATCTTCTGAAACAATTTCTATTCTGCCAGTTTCCACATAGAGCTTTAAAATAGAAGTCCTGCCTAAGAACTCAGGAAAGTGATTATGAATCAAGAGAAAATGAAGGCTGACAGCAAAATCAGAGACTTGTGCAATAATGATGTGTAGAACATGATAGATCAAAGATTTTGAAAAAGGCTTTATTTTTTATAAATAAGATAAGCAACCCCTATTGCGTCTCAGTCTAGTCAGGAACAAGTTCATATTTTCACTTTTCCAAAGCCAATGTTAACAGTGACTGCTGTTAAGATCAGTGACAAAAAAAAATCAGATGAATCTCTGTAGCTGGAGTTAACATTTTCATCTTTGTAGGAGTATATAGGTTTTTTTTAAATTTCTTTCTTTCCTAATAAAATCAGCCAATACATACAAAAGCCATGGTTATAAAGACAATAATCCTATTAGATTAGTTCCTGAAAAGCAAACTCCAGATAGGGACAAAGGTTTTCTCCACTGAGATCCTGGTTGTGTTCTACTGAACTTTTCCTGGTTTGACTTGGTTTACCTAGAAAAGAACCGTAGCCCATTTTTCCCATACTGATTTGCCTCTAATTTAACATAAGCTGACAAGTCCTCTTTATTCACCACCACTGATCTTTGGATCATTAAGGTCTTTATTTGAAAAATAGAGCTAAAACCTTATTTCTTTCATCCCTCATAATCCAGTCAGGTTACAGAAAAGACAGACCTTTCTTTGGTAATCAGCACAGCAAGGACAAATCTCAATTTTAGCTTGAAGCACAAGTAAGACACTGTTCTGTTTTTTTGCAAATGTCAAATTGTTACAGAGTAAATGAAGATTCAAGTTGTTAAGAAGTACCTATGATTGCTATTAGCTTGTGTTTATCTTAATATGGTCACAATTACTGTGCAAAGGTGATGCCTTAAGCTAGAACAGGAATGACTGGGCATCCCTTTTCTCATACTGGAAGTTCATACTTTAAGATAAAGGTTCTTGAAGTTTTGCTTGGATAAATGCCCAGTTTATCTGCAGGAACACGATGCTCTGTTCCACAATTATGAAATGTTGTAGCCTCGATCTGTGAATTCTTTGAACACCTGTGGTCAGCAAAATGTCATGTTGGCTTTCCAATTAGGCACTTCAGGATTGTCCTAGGGTGACTGAAGTTAAAGAAGAATTATCTAATTCTGCAAAGTGCAAACAGCAAAGAAGAGATGTTGGTCCTTTTCACTTTACATTAATGATTTTAGGGTTTTCAGTCTTTAATACCAGACAATACCATATGGGGTTCAATCAACCACTCCAAGGCATTTTTTTTCATAAGCCCATTCTGTTTAAATATTAAGTATAAATACGTGTTTCCTGAGATCTAACAAGCATCCTTGTGGATTCCTTCAAAGTCCAAAAAAAATTTTTACCATTAACTTACTGTAATCAGTCATGGTGTATCTTCTTTATCTAAAGTTTTTTTTTTTTTCTCTGTGTAAAAGTTGATTGAAATTAGCCAGTTGGTTCAGACATTATTGAGAAGGAGACTGGAAAAATATAAATACAGAAAAAAAGACTTTTCCCTTTAAAAGTCAAGCTGAAAATCAATCAGAAGTAATAAAAGTAATTATTTGAAATGCATTTGGCGTGATGCTACAAAAATTTTCAGGCTTGAAGAGTAAAGTGGTATAAAAAGTGGACAGTGAAATTTTTATATTTGACTGCAGTAATATTTTTGAAATAATTATTATCTTAAAATTTTCCCTATCCCACCAATGCTCTTTTGGCTAAAATAAAATGTCAATTTTTTTTAATTTTGTCATTTCAGAATTTTAGGGAATTAAATTGGGGTAGGAAAAAACAAACTGTGAAAGAGGCACATGAATATCTAAATTTGTTTGCCAACTTCATTTGGATACATATCTACAAAAAAGTCTTTGGTAGGAGTGGAGTTAACCATCCACACTGCATTCAGGCAAAATGAGATGCAGAGGGCTTAGGTGGGCAGGGGCAAAAAGGCAGGCCAGTATTTCTCTGAAAGCACCTTTAAGCCTTTTGCAGAACAGTCAGGATGCTGGTTACAGAGGTAGAAACCAAAGCACTTCAGAGTGCTAAGTTTTGCTGGCTTCACCTTTCACCACCATAATCTGATGTTCTTCTATTGAACTCAGTGGAAATATACTGATCTACAGCAGCAGAACAGTGATTTTACTTCTAGATGATGGAGTATGGTTTGTGGAATCTGGAAATCTAGGTGTTTCATTAAGCCAAGCTCTCTGATATTAAATCACCAAGTCTAAAGGATATGTTTTGTTTGATGCCATTGATTAAAACCACATGATTTTAGCCCTTGTAGGTTTTATGCACTTCAAGAAATTAGTTATAAAAGCAAAGACACTCTTTGCATATGAATAAGCAGCATATGATATATAAGTATTTTATAAGCACTGGTAGGAGATGATAAAACCATATGTGAATAATAGCTATCCAGAAGTCATCAGTTTATAAATATTACTCAGAAGAAGCCTATATATAAATACTACTTAATACACCAAGAACTGTGCTGTGCATGTGGGAAAGTAATTCAAATGTTTCAAAACTAATAGTAGAAAAATGTGTATAGTGTGAAGACTTTAAAAAGAAAATAATCATAAATATAAGAAATTATGAGGAAGTGATTTGAAGAAAAGAGCATGGGCAAAGAAGGAAAGAGTATGCAGCAACATTTAGAACACAAAGGAAGTCATGTGAAAGCACATGAATAAATGTAGTAAATAGAACCAGGAAAAATTAAACTGTCTAGTTCAATGACTACCTATCAATGTCATAGTCAGGAACCATAGAGCCTATTTGATTTGTTTATAAACCACCATTGCAGTTGCTAGGAGAAGCAGAGGAACATGATAAAGCATAGAAGACAGCATTACTCCTTTACAGTTATAACAGTTTCCTATTTACTTTCACATGAAAAACTATCCATTCCCTTAATCATACAAATGGTTATTCTTTATTTATATTACATTTTAAATTCCAAAGACCTTTACTACTGTAACAGCAACACAACTGAAATATTTTGCAAATTTCATTTACAATACTTCAGCAAATTGTCAAATCCCATTAGCCTATATTCACAGTTTGCATCATGTACCTGGCTTTTAATTGTCCAGGGCTGTCAAGTTCCACCTTGGTTTTCAAGTTTTTTTTCTACAGATGAGTTTAAAGCACTAGTTTTTAGGTAACTCCTAAGCATAGAATCATGTAATGTGCATTGCAAAATTTCAGATCACTTTTTTTCATCTTCAAGGGCATCCAGTTCTCTCAGAAATTTCATCTTACTCACAGAGATGGTGCTTTCTAGCACTGATTAGCCATTTCTTCACCACTCACTACTTAAACAGAGAACATTGATTAAAATACACAGAGAAGTCTTTAGAGAACTCTTGAGGGCTCTTCATGTCATAAAATACATCTTTATAAAGAATATAAATGATCAAAGTACACTCCTCATGGATTATTTCTCTTTTAATCTTCATTTTCTCCAGTTTTGTGAATAATTTATTCTGTAATAATATATTAATTTTTTCACTTAAATTCTGGTATGATATTGCAATGTATTTTCTTTGTCTAGAATTTCTGTTTTCTTACTCATTTGTTTAGTATGGCAGAATCTAGATTGGGTAAATGTATTACATCTATTAACCTAATCCTTTTTTACTTGGATCATCTTAATTACTTATACCTCTGAAATATTTTCTCATAGCATTGAATACTATTGAAGACATAATAGTAGAATTGGAATTATCACATTATATTATTTCTTTATAGTTTAAGAACCTCCTTTGCTATTTTCTGGTTAGGTTGTTGTAATCACTTGTCAATATATTTATTAGCCCATTTAGTTATTTGATCTTTCATTTCATATGCCTGTTTTGAGAATTCTGGAAGCAGATATTCTCCAGGCCTCAAAATTTGATTATTTGAAGCATTTAATTTTCTTTCTATCTCAGCCCGAGCAAATAATTTAATTCATTTCCTACTTCATTTGCTTCAATCTCAGTGCTTACCACAGTGCACAAGTATCAGTATCCTTCTTTATTTCTGCGTTGGAAGAAATCTTTTCTACTTGTGTGAATATCTCTTACAAGTTAACAAAGTTTGACTTTTGGCAATCTTGTTTTATCCTTCCTGACCTTTAAGACAAAGTTTCTTGGCTGACTAGACTTTTTAAGATTTTTGGTTTTTGTTTTTTTTTTTTTTTTTGTAAGAGTGTCTGTTCTCAATATTCTTTTGAGATTATTAAAAATTATACCTAGAGGCATTCCCAAGACATTTCTACCTGCCTCAGTGTAAAATTATAAGTAAAACTGTTCCAGCTCAGTTGCTGGGGTTGTGTGAGGAACAAGTAAACCTTACATACAATAATCGTTGAGGTATCTTGATATTATTTTTAACTGATTTATCTTTCCATTTGATAGGCAAACACTAAACATCACCTATACTGTTCCCATTTGTCAGTCTCACCTAGTCATTATTCATCCAGTCTTTCCATGCCACTCTCCCAAGTGTAAAACATTATAATTTACAGTAGATTGTGACCATGTTTATGAAAGGCCAAGTATCTTCTGAGTCCTTGTTCTGCTCTAGTGTTAACATAAGTCTTGCTTTAACTGCAGGTATATCATCAGACTCTTTAGGTTAAAAACTGTTGGAGGCTCCAGAATATAGAGATTAAGGACTCTGACCTTTGTGGGCATTTACCTGTATCTTTTCAAGCAATAACTGAAAAGGCAGTCTCTTTCTCCTGATTGTACAACACCCTTCCTCCCACCCCCTACCCCCCACCCAGATAGCATGGAAATGTCATTTTTGTATTAGGAACCAAAACTGAAGACTATTTCAGATACAGTATCACAAATAGAAGAAATTAAGCTACCAGCTGAACATAATCAACCTGCTGTATGTATCCTTGGCTAAGAGAACTCAGAGAGCATAAGGGAACATTGCTGCATCTTGCCATCCCTAGAGGTATTTAAAAGATGTGACACTTAGAGATATATTTTAGTGGTAGACTTGACAGTGCTGGGTTAATGGTTAGACTCAATAGCCTTAGAGGTCTTTTCCAACCTATAAGAGATTCTATAATCTCTTATATTCAACTTGTTCGCCAGAATGCTCAGCTTCTTTTCTGTAGATCTGCTTTTTACAAGTCACTGCTCTGTCTGTATTTCTGTTTGAGGTTGTAATCTCATATCACATAAGGTGCAGGACGCTGCCTATTCTTTGGTAAACTTCCTAAGATTTCTTCTAGCTAGTTTCTTCTGCAGATTGAGATTTCTTCTGAATGGTAGTCCTACATTCCACCATGCTGCAAACCCTCCCAGTTTGGTGTTATCCATGAAATTGCTGAAGGTGTACTCCTTTGCACTGTCCAGATAATTGATAAAGACTTTAAATCATTTGAGCTCCAGCACTGACACTTAAGGACGTTCACTAGTAAGGGATATCCAGTTTGACTTCCTATGCCATTTATCACCCCGACACTTTAACACTGACCACCCACTTCATAATCGACACATCTGGTTCATATTGCTTCAGTTTAATATATGGGTATTCTAGAAGAACATATTGAAAGCCTTGCTGAAGACAATGCAAGTTATACCCAGCTTTACCTCTAGTATTCATGATATGAAATAAAGAAAAAATTAGAAGGGAAAAGAACCCACCAAAATAAACCTAGACGAAAATCATTAGGAATACACCATGAAACACCAAAAAGCCAAAGATAAAAAGGACAGTTTGATTACTGAACTCACTGTTTAGGATTGCCTAGAAGAAAGGAATAGGGACTATCAAAATGTATCTGTGCAAGTAGGCTTTTCCACATATTTACCACCATACATTTCCATTAGCACACAAATATAAGCATGCCGTAAGGGTACTTATCAAGGCCAGTTCTAAAAACAAAAAGTGACTCAGAGGTAAACTTCAAAGGACAAAATTTGGGAGCTAATTAAATTGTCTTGAAACACTGCAATCCTTCATTCATTAAAGAAGTTTAACTAACTTCAATGAAGAAAATAAGTAAGTCTTTCTTAACTGACCTTGTAAAAGTTGTGAATTTTCAATAGATAATAAATCTGAAATGGAATGTTTGAGAATAGGTCTTTATGAAAAATTTTGAAATATAGATAAGCCTGGAGATGTAAATGGAAAAGTTACAAATAATTGTACAACAGCAGAAAGAATTGACCTTATTCTAAATGCATTCTCTTTTTTTTTTTCTTTTACAAAATGTGAATGTAGAATTTTAAGAAAACTGAGAACTCTGGTGTAGTTTCAGAAGATTGGAGACAAAATGTGGCTGAATCATAAGACTGTGGGTGATCATGGCTCCTTTCTCCTTTTGAATCTATTCATTCTTTCTGAGTTACAATGCTGGCCTATAAAACAGAACCTAAAATTCTGAAAAAATATAAGGTAAGACATTGGAGATTTTTGGAGGTGGAAGTGGGATTTGAGGCTTCACCTGGAAATTCTCCTCAAAAGGAGTGTAATATTTATATCTACTAGTAAATTTTAGCTTTTAGCAACTAAACACTCCACAGTCTTCACTCTTGCTAAAGCATCACTCTTTATAGAAGCAATAAATATTCATGCTACAGCAAAAAGACCATTGCATGAACTAGAACTTTGCTAGGCTGAGCATTGAAAGCAAAGAGTTGTTTCTCCTGGGGGATGAAGTTTTTGACCCCTGAGAGCTAATGATCCAACATGTCATGTTTTGTCATAATATCTTATTCAAATAAGATTAATCTGTTTCACATCACCAACAGGCAAACCCATTTTTATAGATTATTTCATGGAAATATTATAAGGTTTGGAGTTAGTGAATATAAATGAATATATATGAATAATTTAGAATATGATACTGAAAAAAAAAGAAGGAAACCTTTTGAAATTTTAAAAAATCATAGCAGAAACAACTAAATGAAACTATTTCTTCCCACTACAGACATCCTGTTTGGGAAAAATAACCAACAAAACTCTGGGCTGTTAAGATCAAGAAAAATTATTTGTGCCCTTTGGCAAAGCTATCTTCCTACAGTTTTATGTAACACAAAAAAAATACATATATGTTTGGCCAAATCCTCCCCTGCCACAGTAAAATCCCTGGAACTGGAAAGTATCCAGAAAAAACTCAGAGAACTCGGACCAGTGGCATGTTTGCCTGCTCCATGAACAAGCAAGAAATTCATCTAGCTAACAAGCAAGCTCAGCGAGACCTTTTGCTGAACAAATTTTAGTCATTTGTAACCTTGACAAATTTGTCCACTCTTGGAATTTTTCCATGAGCTATTTTGTAAGGAGACATTGCAGCCTAAAGATCATTCAAATCCTTCTCACTGCAACTGTTGTTTTGAGTAACTAATATTTACTATCGTGTTTCTTGACTGTGTGTCTGTTCAGACACAAACTGTTGTCTGTTTGGATGATCTAATATTTACCAGTTCTTAAAGCAGAAAATTACTCAGCTGTATCACAACCTTCACTTTTGTTGAAGAATTAATTTTCACTACAAACTCTTTTTCTAGAAAATTCATGTTGTGCAACTTTTCTTAATCATAGATGGGAAAGACATAAATAGTCATGCAAAAATTAAGACTCTTTATAACTAAATGGTCCACTATACAGCCTCCACTGCATTGTGTATCCAGCCAGCCACAGCAGGACCACACCTCCTCTCTTAATTTATCACAAATCCATTAAAGTCTGTCTTATTAATCTAGAGTCTGAAATCAGCCCTAATATTATATTCAAGGGAAAATCACAATTCCTGTGATTTTCCTGTGATCTGCAGCTATGGTTAAAGTAAAATAAAGATGTGAAGCACATTCCAGAATTTATCTATTTTTAAGACATATAATGTGAAAGATTAATGGTAGGTGATAGAAAACTTCTTTGAGAGAATAAAGTAATGACTGTAAAGACATACAGAATCATAGAATCACAGAATGTTTTGGGTTGGAAGGAACCTTAAAGATCACAGTCAAGGACATCTTCCGCTAGACTAAATCACTCAAAGCCCCATCCAATCTGGCCTTTACCTCTTCCAGGGATAGGCCATCCACAATTCTCTGGGAAACTTGAATATCTTAACAGCACTGAGTGAAGGTGCGCTTGTGTTACTCAGGGAGGTACTCTGTGAGGCAACTTTTTACCCTGGCAACATCCTACAATAACCAAGTGTATAGCAGGAATTCACACAGTTAATGCACTTTGGCCTCATTAGTTTGCTTCTCCTGACAACCCTGCCAAGCACGTGCTGTAGTTGATGACAAAGTTTCCCCTGTTCTCCAGGCATGGCTGAACCTCTGTCTCAATGCTATTTCCCTGGCTCTGTCCTTCATATTAGGAATATTCCATGAAAATATCTAGCATGGTTCTATATGACTGTAACAACTACAAAGAAATAAATAACAAAGTTGAACAGAATAAGATCTTGGGAGAAAAAAGGATTTTATTGTGTGATCATATTCCTAAAACCCAGAGCAGGGCATGTCAACCTACGCTGCACAGATCGGGTGTTTTTAACTACATTGATTCAATGGGGCTTTAAATATTTTTTACTTTTATTTTACGTGCTAAGTGCTATAGAGAAAAACAGTGAGGTATCCAATATCGATCCAAGGCAATTACAGATCTGATTGGAATCAAATACCAGATCAAATCTATAGCTGTTGTTGCTGCTTATTAATTTTCAGGGTCTTCTGGTTGCCAAGGGTCTTGCTTGTCCACTATGTATTAGAGCTTAGTGCTCATAAGTGACTGCTTTTTCTGCTTTCACTGCTTTGTGCATTGCTACACTACTACACTGCTTATCATCTCACTCAGCTGGGCCTGGGAACATTTTGATAACAGCCATGGCAATGCGCCTGGATTGGCGGATGGCCAGGCTATCACTGCTCTCTCTGTGCTGCTCGGCTGGAGAGGCTAGAAATCCAGTGTGAACTTGACTCAAAAGGGCTGTGATCTGTGAGCAGGACACCCCAAAGAGTGCCATGGGTATGTCTGTGTCCCCCACTGCAGATGTAGCTCTGAAGGTATTGGGGTCCATGCTGAAGAAGAAATGCCTCAGAATATCTGCGGCTATGGATAAGTCTGTTCTGCATCAGGTACACCTTGAAACATCAGTGGCTCTGCATGAAGTCATGCTGGAGCACCTCAAGGAGTGTGGATAAGCCCACAACAAAGCAGGTGTATCCTGACAGGGACTGCAGCCATGAGTAAGATCATGATGGAGCAGGTATCTTTGGAGTCATTGTGGCCCATGGAAAAAGGCCACACTGGAACAGGTGCACCTCAAAGCAACTATGGCTGCAGAGAAGTCTGTGATGCAGCAGGTATATGCCTGAAGAGGCTCCCAGAAATAAGTCCTAGAGTTGGCATTCTCTCTTCAACTTAGGGGAACAAGTGTTCTACTAAGGGACTGCAGTCTGCAGATAAGTCCAGGCTGGAGAGGGGTTACAGGAAAAGGCTCATGGCAATGTCAAACCCTGTGATCTTGTCCAAAGGGAAATGGAGCAGAGATTTTAATACCTTTAAATTTTTGTAATCCAGGTTTTAAGTTGCCTGTTACAGAAATTACTATGGCAGGAACCACCTAAACCTGTGGAGAACAAGTTTTACATGAAGCAGTTGCACAGCAGCAGTGATCCAACTAGTGCTGACTTGGGCTCCCAGTAACACCATGGAGTTGCAACCACCTCTCCTGAGTGACCACCAGAAGAGATGGGGACCAAAGTAATGGACTAAATTAACTCAATGGACATTTCATGGTCATTAGTGGTTCACAGACTATTATAGTTTTATATATATAATATGAAATATATATATATTATATCAAAATATGAGAAGGGAGGTGATGGTTAGTGAGGCTCTACTGGATGCTGTGGCACTTAAACATTATGTAAATGGTGTGGAATAAGGGGTGGAGAATGTGCTGGATTAGGCTGGAGTAGAGTTACTTTTGTTCAGAGTAGCTGGTATGGCTGTGTTTGGGGTTTTTGCTGGAAAGAGTGTTGATAAAAAAGGGATGTTTTCCTTGTTCCTGAGCAGTGTTTACTCAGCATCAAGGCTTTCTCTGGTCCTCACCCTACTTCACCAGCAAGGAGGCTGGGAAGTGCATGGGAAGCTGGCTGAGCTCAATTGACAAAAGGCATATTCCATACTATATGGCATCATGCTCAGCATATAAAACTTGGGGAAAGGAAGATAGTGGAGCATGTTTAAAACCATAGTATTTGTCTCCCCAAGCTACCATTATGTGTGATGGATCCCTGCTTTCCCTGGGATGGCTGAACACCTGCTTGTCCATAGGAAGTAGTGATTGAATTCCTTATTTTGCTTTGCTTGCATGCACAGCTTTTGCTTTACTCATTAAATTGTCTTTATCTCAACCAACGAGTTCCCCAGTTTTGACTCTTCTCATTCTTTTTCCCATCCAGACATGAGGAGAGTGAACTAGTGGTTGACTGGTGCTTAGTTGCCAGCTGGACGTGACAGAAATTCTTGAAAGTAACAAAATCAATTACTGAGTAGTTTAGGTGCAAAAATTCAGTTTTGCCATGAAACTAGAAGTTTGGAGAAGAAATATAAAGGGGTACATAATTTGGTTGCAGTGAATCACAGTGAACACGATAAAAGGAAGCATGTCCATGAAAGTGATGAACATAATTCACCCTGCTGAAAAATGCTTAGAGCTAGAAAGGTACAACCAAAAGATGGTAACAAAATTTAAAAAGTATTTTTTTTTTAAGTATTAAAAAAAGTAAAGGGACTAAAGTACTAAAATGAAGATAATTGCCCTGGACCATTATGGCTTGTCTAAACAGCTATAAAAAAGAGATACGTGATTTCTGACAATACAACCCTATCTTTTAAAATAATTAATAGCTAAAAGATGGAGAAAAAATGAGTCAGTATTTTACAGTAGAAGCTCTTTTGCAATGAATTTGGATTATGATGCTTTAGTAGAAATAAAGTTGGGATTTTAATGGCATATTAGATTACTTGCAGCCGTGCCTGATGAAAGACAGACAGGCACTGTTTTGTAAAGACCCTGGTCTAGGTGAATATTTGACAGGCATGGTGTAGGTCCAAAAGAGGCTTTTTGCATTGTTTTTTACTTCTTAAAATTTCAAACAGTGAATCTATAGATATTTGTCTTTAAAATGCTAAAACTCAAAACATGATGTGGTCTATGTTTAGACTCAAGAGTAGTAAGTATAAACTTCACTTTTTTCATCTCTACAAATTGCAGCAACTAGTAACCAACCCTCTTTTCATAAGTTGCAGTCTTAAAAGCCACAATTATAACATTCAAAACGTGTTTCTTACATTAGAGTGCATTTTGACATTCTGTATTATTTTCTGTCCTTTTGATCCCTTAGTATTTCTTAACTTTTCTTTGCAGTCTTTGTAATCTTACCTTTTTTTTTTTGTTTGTTTGTTCATTTTTGATAAAATCTTAGGAGAGTGAGCATGACAGAAATACTGCATATACTACAGCTGTGCTTTTGGGGAGTTCAGCAGCTGAGAGCAAGACAGCAAGCCAGCATCATGTATTCCAGTGAGACCTCGGTCAGCCAGAAACACATGAGCCATTGCAGCCAGGGTCACTGTCATCCTTAGGGCAGTGTGTGTCACGCAGACCATCTCCCCAGATCCGGAGCCACAGAACTGTTGTAAAAGCTGCTATGAAAACGAAAAGCACTTGTTTTTCCCCCTGAGGGAAGTCCTTAACAGTTCTTTAAACACCATGAAGATTGTTAATGTTTTAGAGGATCTTTCTTTTATCCTAATGATTGCTCATGTCAAAAGAAAAGAAAAACAGGAAGAGAGAGGGAAAAGAAAGAAAAGGGAAAGGGAGATAAATAAGTGAAGCGGAAAGCAGAGAAGGAGAAGAGAAAGAGGCAAAAAGAGGAAGGAAGGAAGGAAGGAAGGAAGGAAGGAAGGAAGGAAGGAAGGAAGGAAGGAAGGAAGGAAGGAAGGAAGGAAGGAAGGAAGGATCTCTTTCTGAGAGAATTCTGGCCAGATTTTCCATATGCTTTCTGCTTGGAGATTTGTTGAAAGAATAACAAACTCTTTCTTGATTAAAAATCTGTAGCATCTGGAAACTTGACATAATATGTTGTAAGCTAAAACCAAAACAAATTGTAAGCCTCTTGACTTCATGCAAATAAATATTATGAGCTCCAAAAGTTTATAATGATTTATGCCAGTCAATCAGCAGACGACAAGGGACTTTGCACAAAATAGGAAGATAGATTACTTCTCTACTTTCTGCCAAGTTATACTGAAGCAAAGAAAAAAATTGTCAACATATCTTGTGGCTGAAAAAGATACAAAATATGGTGTATGCCAAATGAAAGCTCAGATTTTAAAAAATATATTGAAGTACATTATTCCATTAATTCAATTCAAGTTCATTTTGTCAGCTAAAATCTGAACAATTAATTTTGTGCTCTTCAGTTTTGTAAGTCAAGCAATGCTTGGTTTAAAACTTACATAATACTGACGTCTGCCAGAAGTCTGTTAAAATATGGACTCATGTTTCACACAGGGTACAAGCCAGCATTTCTTTATTTTGCTGCTTTAGGGAAATTACTCTAGTCTGATGTGAGCAATGTCGTCACTGATTTCAAGTTAGTTTCAAATATTTTTTGGTCTGCTTTGAGATTTCATAGAGATACTGGACAAAAACAACTTTTCAAATTTATGTTTAAACATATGTGACCACTGAAAAGATTGGTAGATGTTGCTTCTTAGTAAACAGTCTATTAAATTAAGTTGTTAAATTTATTTTCCTATGTATGAACCTCTTAAATTCTACTTTGGATATTACTTTGTGATTACCATTATTTGGCTGCTGCAGTTCCACTAACATTAACAGGGTTTCCCAAAGTTTGGAACGTAGCAGTAAAGTTCCTCTTTCTTTTTACCTTACCAGAATATTTAGTTGACCATTGGCCCAGAAGTACCAGATTCCTCATTCCACTCCATTTGCACACATACAGTGAGGCTAAGACAAAAAAAAAAAAACAAAAAAAAACAACTTTTCTGTTATATTTACCCCTGGGGCAAATTGTGCTGTACCACTAAGCTTGGCAAAAGGATTTTTCAGTAATTTGGCCACCTTCCTGCCTCCTGGGAAACTACTGTGCACATTCTAAGACTAGCTTGGGTGGCAATGGTGCTGCAGAAAATCATGGAGCTGATAGCATCAGGGCATAGCATATATTATTGATTAAATCAGTTTCAGACCTGAAAATCTTGCATACAGAGAGGTAGGGGATGAAATGCATCCAAAGAATATTTCTCCTCAAACTTCTTGCTTAAATTCCGACCTCTATAATTAAAAAAGGAACTTTTTCATCACTGCCATATCAAATTTTATATTCATTGTGTTGGTTATTCAGTAAAATATATTTGAAAATCTGGAGGAGTGAATTTCTAAAATAAAAATCTTTCTTGAAAAAGTGCTGAAAATATTCAGAAAGCTATTGTAGTAAGCAAGATTTTGGAAAAATATCAAACTATGTTAGTGGCATGTTAAGGTTATAGAGTGATTCCTTTTGCATTCTCTTTTTAACTACTTTTGGTGTTTATGTAAATGGGACATAAAATTCTTCCAGTTCCTTGCAATTGGTTCTGTAATTAAAAAAATAAAAATTGTTCTCCCATAATATGTTTTTTATAAAAACTCCTCAGAAAAGCTACAGATGGTTGGATTTTTTTTATTTTAATTAGCCTTGTGCTGACACTACCTTTTCATTTAGCGATTCCAAGACTCTGAACAATGAGTGTATTGATGTAAGCTGTGCTGCTCACAACAGTTTCTAAGTTCTCCATTGCTTCAAACTGTTGACATAATTTATGGTGGGGTAAAGTGAGTAGAAAATTTTGTCAAATTGGAAAGATTTACACTTTTCTTGAGGTGTAGATGATTTAAGAGATCCTTATCATCAAAAGCCATAAGAATTGTTATTGAGGTACAGAATGTGTAAAATCAAATAGATCTGAAGTAACTAACCTTTGCAACATGGACCATTATGAAAGTAGTCCAGCTTCTTCAAAGTCCTATATACAATGTCTGCAGTTTTGAAGAAAACAAGGTCAAAATATGTGGCTAGCATGTAATCCAGTATGGGTTTTGAGAAAGTCCCAATTCATATCTGAAATCAGCTGCAGAAGTAGTTCCTGCAGGGCTACAGGCAAGAAGAAAAGATGCAATGAGAAACAACTGCCAGTGAGTCAAGCAAGTTCTAAGATATGTTCTCCACCATGACAAAAGAGACAGTGAAACCAGTCAGTACCATGCCACATGCTCATTTTTGTCTATACAAGTAGACCTGTTGTCCACAAGCAATTACACATTTTGAAAATCAAAAACATAGGCAACTGCCTAGATCTTGAGAAGTCCCCAATGTAATAAAAACCTATAAAAATATTTAAGGACAAGACTAGCTGTTTTATATTATTTAAATTTCTATCAATTGCTCTTTTTCAATATATCAGTATTTTTCAGCTTCAGCCTTGTAACTCTTGTATTTTTTTGATCTTTGAGTCAAAAGTGATGTTTAGTTATATTATCTGCTGACCAGCAAAGACACTCCACTTTTTCTTCCCTGTCTTGCTTGATCTATAATGACAATGGATGTTGATGCAGTAAGACCTAAATAGGGAACCTAGGGGAAGGTGGTGTTATTTCGAGGTAGTGCCTCTTTCTTTAAGGCTGGTCCTTTCATTTGTTTACCCAGGAAATTGGTTTCACAGGTCATGAATAAATGAAGTATTGGAGCAAAAGATCTGTGCCTAAACAGTTTGTGCAGGGGTGCATAAATTGAAAGAAGGGCTCTAAGTTTTTATGTTTGTATGTACATACACACATTTTGTATGCATTATGACCCCACCGGTGGTCCTTTCCAACCTTAACCATTCTGTGATTCTGTATATATGCACATACATATGTGAAAGAGGTAAAAACCTTTGTACTCCTAGGTATTCAAGTAACCCTTTCTGAAGGTTTTACAAGTGAAGAGGCTTTAATATAGAGGAAAGTCATAAGTAAACTTATATTCTGCAAATTTATTGTTTCTGGCTACTCCCAGAATTCATGGACTTAGTGCTGTATAAAAATGGGTCCATGTGCCTTAGTTTAAGTTTTTTTCTCTCACAGAGATGGCGATGGTGTTAGTTTTGGGTCTGTAGGTGACATAACATTCTCTTCTAAGTGATACACATTGTCTTCAGTGAATTGCTGTTTGTGCTAAAATAAAAATGAGTCATTGTAAAAAGATAGTAGACATTTATTACACTGGTATGTGTCTTCAATAACTAGTTTTTGGATTTTTCATTTTATTGAAGTTATCATCATCTGGTGACTTTCACATGGAGTTAAAAAACAGTAGTAGAGATTCATGAGGAGAATCAGACCTTTGCAGTCACAAGGAGGACTGGATAATTCTCTCAAAGGGAGAGGTCCATGAAACCAGTGGCAATGTCTAAAACTTTGTCTTTCTTCTAATGCTTCCACTAGCATGAATGGCTTAAAATAATAGTACATCATTTTCGATTGTTTTGATAGTCTTGTTTTTTACAAAAGGGTTTTAATTTGGGGTTAAAAAGTGTTTACATCTTTAACATTTTCTCATATTACTATATAGAAACTAAAACCTTATTCATAGTGAAACTTGTCATTAAACATTTGCTCACATGCAACTTCTAGAAGTGTACTTCCATTATTCTCAACCCAACCTATTGGCTTTCTTTAAAATCACAAATAAGGTTTTGATTATAGAATTTGGATAGCCAATTATAACACAAATCCAAGCCCAAAAGGCCACATAAATGTAAAAAACAGATTTTGCTTTCTCACCTTATGGTTTCAGCTTCAACACATCACCACTTTTATTGTTTCATATGACACAGAGCCAAAGTTACTGAAGCATATTATGTTGACAATGGTTTGAAAATAGATTTGACTGTTTGAACCATAAAAATCCTTAACTACTTATACCTTGCTCTTAACTGTTGTGCAGAGATAGTTTTGGAATGGTTTTGGCTTATTTGAATTGCTTGTCCTTGAATCTTTTTAGTCTATATACATAATATTTGCCAAAAGTATGTATTAAACACTCCAGCACATCTTTACATGGCACATACCTGGTAGTATGAAAGAGAAGTTTTCAAAATTTAAAAAAAAATTAGAATTTCACTTTCTGCTTTTCCAGTGTACCTACTGAAAATGGATATAGAATGCAATTGGACTGGATAGAACATTTTGCATTTATTACTTACAGGGCTCTAGACACACACATAATAGGTTATAATTTTATTAAAAATCACACAAATTGGCAATAAGAATCAAAATAGAAATTAGAGTCAGCTTAATAGTGAAAATATCAGAGAGAAGGCAGGGCATTTTAAAGAGGACTCATTGATATTATTTGTGAGCTGTTTTATGACAATAGGGAAACAGTTTTAAAATAAAAGTACCTTTGTATCTCCCATATAAGTAGTTAGCAATTAAAAAAGGCTGCTGTTTTCATCTTCAGTGATAGGATTTTTCATAGGCTCCATGGAAGCTGTGAGATAGAAAGGATGTAAACTAGAGAACCACAGAAACATTAAAGCGGAAAAAGCCTTCACCTTCTTCTGCCTGTCAGTGGTAGTTCTGTTTTTTAAAGAGCTCCAATTACATATTTCACAACCTCCTCAGGGATTCTGTTTCAAGGCTTGGATAATCTCAATGCTAGAAAGTGTTTTCTTATGTGTAGAATGGTTTTCTGCAATTTAGGTTATAACATATTCACTGTAAGTCTGAAAAACAGTGGTTTCCCTTCTTTGCAAATGTTGCAAGACTATAATCGTGTCCCCTTTCAGCCTTTTTCTTCCCTAGGTTGTTAAGCCTTGGTTTTTAATTTCTGCTTGACGTCATATCTTCTTGAGTCCTCTTTTGGCTTTTACACCTTTCCAAACTCCCTCCCAAGGAGCCGCCTCATTTCCAGGCTGCACTGTCCCCAGCTTGATACACAATCCCAGCTAAGGCTTTTGAGTGCAAAGCAGATTATAGGGGTCACTTTAGGTACCTTTCAGGTTCTTAGTTACCCCAATATTTTTATGCATTTGCATGTTGTTTTAAATGTTCAATTAGCATGTGATGTACTCTTGACTTCAGACTGCTTCCTGAACATCCATTGACCTTCAGGATCCAAATGCAGATGTAATTTGCTCTCTATGTCTGAGTAAATGTAGATCAGTTTATCTATGAGAGTTCTTTCAGAACCACAGGATGACAACAAGCAGGATAACCTGACTTACATATTCAGTGTTCAGGACAGAATATGAAAACTTCTTAGTAAGTAGCATGTGCCCAGGCATTCTTCTTGTTCTCTGAATGTCTTTCAATGCTACTGAATGTGTTCAAATATCTTTCACTGTATGTCTCTCACTTTCTTATTCCTCTGAATGTCTCCTGGCATATAACACTTCATCTCTGCTGTTTTGGTACTGTCTTCCTTCATAATTTCATAGTACTGAAACTGTTTATGGGTCCAAATCTACACACCATTTTCATCCTGATAGAAACTAGAGACCAGAATATTCATGCAAAGATGTTCTCCTTCCTAACTTGGTCATTCTACATAATCTGGGTTTTTTTTTTTTTTGATAATATAAAGTATATGCACATGCATTGCAACATGCAATCTGATGTTAACCAGGTGTAAAGCTCTAAAGGAAAGACTGAGTGTGAAAGAGAGCAGCCAGCTAAAAGTGCTCACAAACTTTTCTTTCTATCTGGAGCTCCAAAAGCCTTGGGGGAAATTCACAGAACTATTGCCAGCCTTAAGTGTAACCAGCATATCTGACAGTCACATAATGTGGCTTTTATTCTCAGTTTCCTTACAACCTTCAAGAATTTTAATTTAATTGACAGTCATCTGAAACATCATACAAAGCAAATTTATTAAGATAAACATTGAACTATTCTTGTATTTTCTAAAATATTATTAAAAATAAGTTCCATAACTAGTCACCTCCTCAGTGAAAGGAGATAATCAACAAAGGGAGTAAGCTGGAACACATTGGAGCAGATGAAAAGAAAAACTGAGTTAAAAATAGTGAAAGTGCTTGCCCAAAGTTGATGCCCTGATCATGTTGACTTCATAGGTAAGTAAGAATTTGAGAAAAAAAATATTAAAAGTAATTTCCTTTAAAACTGATGTTCCTCAATAAGCAGCACTGATAAAATTATAAGTTCAACTACCCTTCCCTTTTCCCTTTCCTATAGGAATTGCTGGTCCTCTGCCACTTTCTCACTTAAATGCTTGGACAGGAAAACACACTTGCACACCCACATACACAGACCCCCCCACACACACTTGCAGTACTTTTGCCATTTTTGAGCTACAAACACACAGCACTCAAGGGCAACCAGCTGATAATGTGGATCTCAGACAATATGGTACATATATTTAATCTGCAATTAAGAAGATTCATTACTGTAACATTACTTATTTCAGCTGAGTTAGAGTCTAAGAGGTTCTAAGTTCAAATGACCATTACTGAAATCCAAGATGATAACATCAGTTATTCAAGCTAAGCTCTAAAACAAGCATGTTCCTTCTTTGAATATCTTACTGCTCAAGAGAGTTTTTAGGGAAGAGTTCCGTTCATAAAATCTAAATTAAAAATAGTTACAGGCATGCCTTGGATACTAATATAGAGAAACTGCAAAGTCTTTGGAGAGTTAAGATCCTTTCTAGCCAAATATCATAGGATTTTTTTCATCATTTTTTTTTTCCTGATGACATCAATGTATATAGCTGTCTCATTATCCAAGCAGAAAACAGATTGGGCAAAGCTTTCTTAGAAATATCTATTTTAAGACTGATTTTATTAGAGCTTTATCAACAATATCCAAGTACTACTCTTAATTTCTTGCATTTTTGCAAGAAATTACGATTTCAAATTTATCTTTTTAATGCATCCAACTCCTTAAATTTTTGTTTTCTATGAAAGTTTGTATCAGAAATTCATATATCTTTAGTCTCTCCAAAAGCTCTCCAGCTGCATTAGCTCCAAAGAAAATGTAACACTATAACCTAGTGTGGGTTCCAAAGTGCAAGTACAAGGTAGGGCAGTTACTGTAGTTCGGAAGTCGTGAACAGAGTGCATCCAGAGTTGAAGAGACATGCACACAAAAACTTTAAAAAAGGGCAGTTTGCAGCTGATTTCACAGCCTGGATGGAGGTACTTTGAAAAGAAGAACAGAGCTAAGGCCAAAAAAGAGATGTGACAACAAAAGCAACTAAACTACTAAAAATGATGTCTCAAGGCAGCTGTGAAGCTGTATTACACTACAAACAATCATATCACTAGTCCTAATAGTTTTTTAAAATAGAGATTTCTTTTTTCTTTCTTTTTTTTATTTTTTTTAACAGAAGGCAGACCTCTAGAAATGGACAATTCCTGAAAAGGACAAATATAGAAACAGAAGTGTGAATTTGATTTCTTAGACAGAAAGAGGACAGTAATTGAAGATGTTATTCTATCTAACCTAATATACAAATTCAGTAAAATATCTAGCCAGCCTAGATGCCCCTCAGAACTTAGTGACATATTTTGCCCCCTGTCTGAGTTCTCTAACCATATTTTCTGCAATCAGAATGTTACCAGTAATTATATAATTGTTACTAAAAAAAAAAAAAGCCAAAAGGTGTACAAAAATTTTGACATATCTGAATCAGTGGCAGCAAAAATTATGATGTATATGCTTTAGAATTTTGTTCTTGGAGAATTTCTGGAACATCTAAGACTGAATTTTTCTTAATTGTGTGTAAAAAGGAAAACCTAGAGTCACAGAGTAGAAGTACATCTTCTTAAAACATTCAGGTAAACTATTTTTTTTTAAATATGGAATGCAGTCTAATTCTGAGAGGTTTTTCATTTTGATCCATTTTATTCAGCATTTGTCATCATCCTTGAAAAGTTATCTAGCAGCAAATGTTGGCCCGTCTGAAGCTTATACTTTCAAACTCATATAGATCTCAGACCAATATAATTTTTCATTTTATTCCTGAAGTTTTATGTGAAGTTTCAGTGTTATGAGCTCTTAACTATGTTAACCATTGCAGTTAGCTCACCTTCAGTCAGCCTTCTATTAGAGTTTGGCAGTTAGACTCTCTAAAAGATCTTAGAGCACTCTGCATACTCCAAACCCCAGAGCTTTCCTGATTTTTCCTTTTCTTCAAAAGAGAGACCCTCTGGTGATAGATAGAGGAACTGAAAATACTAAGATTTGCTCATGACTTTATATGTTCTCCCTATGACCAGGTAGTTAATGTAAGATGAGGAATCAGGCTGGCCATCATGCTGGGGCTGTGAAAAGTTGATTGCCAACAGACATAGAAGAAGTGCAGATACCAGGAAGAAATGAACACTGAAAGTAATGGGTTAAGCTACTTCTTATATACATTTTAATCACATAGGAAGGACATTATTTCTTGTGTTTTCTAGCTTTTATTTCTCATGGCTGTTGCAACTGTGGTATTGTCTTAGCATCTTTTCTCTCTATGTTTTAAAAACTTAGCACAAACTATTCCAAACTTACATTAGTCAAATAAAATTGGCTGAGCATGTATGGACTATGATTTTGTGAAAATTCAGTGGCATATTATTTACACAAGAACATTGGCTAATCAAAACACATACTGCATGAGACAGGAAAAGGCTGAAAACTAGAAGGGTAAAACATATAACTAAGCTGTGAATTTTTTTGCATAATTTGAATTACTTCCCAACACATACTAAGTGAATGAACCAGCATTCTGCATGGATCAGCAGTGGCTCATCAGCAGCTGTGTACATCTGCTACGTGTCTGCTGAGGCTGCTGTTCCTGGCACAAGTGCTGCTACTATAGCTGCTGCCATAACTGCAGCTATGAGTTTTCCTGCATCTCTTTGGCAACTTGAGGTGTTACAGAAGTGCAGACTGTTACATCAAATGTTTTAGAGGTGTTTGACAATGGAGGAGGGTAATGAATGACAGAAAAAAAGAGCATTAAATTAATAGTTTGCCAATTTGACAATTCCCATTGTAATATCTCAAATCCACCCTCCCAACATTGTCTGATGCATCTTGGATTTGGTAAGACTTCATGTCTGCTCCCCATGGCATAGTGGTCAGTCCCTGCTGACATTTCTCTGACTGATAGCTGAAAATCTCTGTAGTGTTCTCCCTCTACTAGTTTCAAAGACTATATCCAAAAGCTAGTTTATTTTATTCAAGGAAGTGCACTTGCTATCACTCAGGTTACAATCTTTACATTAACCAGAGCTGTAGCTATCTCTTTCCTCTTTGTAGGACAAAGTGATGCACAAGTCCCTCTACTCACATAATATAGTACCAGCCTCATCACTGGGTAGTTCCTACTACCACATTACAGCTGCAGATTCTCAAATATAATTTTCTGTCATTCCTCTGACTCATTCATACAGATTTGTCCAAAAATGAGCTAAAAGCACATAATGTTAGTCTTGCCAACAGACTTCCTGTGCAACTTGTTTAATCTATGCATCTTAAATTTTATTTTCCAGCACAGAAGATTGGTGATCATAGATTTTGGTGATCATAGAAGATTTATGCTTTAACTGCTCTGAGGGGTCTGCCAAGAGAAAACCTTGTGAAAATGAAGAATATAAGTTCACATGGTAAGGATAAACCAATAAACCAATATATAGCATTCCTACTTTTCTTGGCAAAAATAAGCTGAAGTGCGTATTTATCAATGCCATAGTTACCTAAAATAAGAGCAGCATGAACAAGTAGTATTCTTTCATAGAGAGAAATTTTGATTATTTTTTCCCATAAGTTGACAGTTGATTGATTTTTGACAGACTCTGTGCTATTAATTGCAATGTATTAAAATGTTTACTGGAAAGTATCGTGTGTGCAGATACTTCATCATTTACAGCAGAGGCTTATTCCATATTCATATTGATATATATGGTTCTTCACAGCTGCAAGATTGAAGGGACAGTAGATTCGAAGAATACCAAAAAGTGAGGCCTTTTCATGACCTCTAATGAGTGTGACTGCATATATCCCCATGAGCTCTGTAATGCAATCCTCTGTGCAGTAATGAAAAGGAATTTGAAAGGGGCTCAGCTGTTTATCCCTGAATCATGCTATTCTTTTCCTCTGCTGAGGATCACCATTTCCCTTTGCATTGGTTCAACAAAATATTTTCAGAGTAACTAATAAGAAACATGTTTATATAAACAGATCAATATGAGTTTTGAATATTAATGTATAGAAGATTTGTGTAAACCACAAACTTGGTAATACAATCACATAGATCAATTCCTCTACATAAGTCTTAATCCAAACAGTTGAGCTATTCACAGTATATTGAGTTTATATTATTACTCTTTCAGCTGGTAATGGAGACAGTTGAAACTTCAGAGGCATCTATTGCTAAATATAACTCATTTAATAAAAAGAGAAAGGGAGTCAAAAATTCTTTAGGCTACCAGTGAAACTTAGTAACGAAATTAAATGGGAAATCAGCAATGACAACCAATTGTGAATTAAATATTCATGTATTTTAGGAATCAAAAACTAGTCCTAGGGTCATCTGGCAAGTAGGGGTAAATAAGCTAAAATTCAATATACATAAAGAAGTCTGCATAGCACACTGTAGCAAATTAACATTCAATATTGGTGTGATCCAAGCCCAAGTAGGTTCCTTCTGTAGCAAATAAAAATAATAATATTCCTGTAAATGTTTTCTTAGAGTGAAACTAAGGCAGTGCCATTCTTTTTACAGGCAACAGAAGAAAGGGTAAAAAGTCTTACTCAACAAAAGTAAATCTTTATGAATACTTTGCAAAACCACTACCTTACACTAAAAAAACTTGTCTTTGCTCTCACCCTTTATGCTGTGCCTGTATTTCTGTATAACACTGAAATCCACTTGTGGAAATGTCTGTTAATCCTCTGAGTATCCTTATTAACCTTCAAGCAGAGTTTGTCTGCCTTATGGGGTGGAGTCTCTGGCCTAATGGTTCCTTCCCTGTCTTAGTTCTTATTGAAACCACAAAAGATTACTGAAGGATTAGTAAATAAAACAGCAAAAGTATCATCAATGTGTTTTCAATTACAGCTACCAGTTAAATCTTTGACTGGTTCATGACAGCCAAATTCAGAATGAACCGGGATCTACAACAGTTAGAGGTATATATGCAGAAAGTTATTTATTCTCTTTATAACCAAACAAGCTGTCACTTAACTTCACCTGGTATTTTCATGACTAAACAGGACAAAGCCTCCGAAAATGGATTAGTCTTGGTCTTTCTTTTCCTTTTTCAAGGGTTACATACAACATCTCAGTTTTCTTCCCATTAGAAATGTATCCTCCATAAATGCACACTAAATAGCAGGGCAGGACAGAGAAAAGGACACTAGAATAGGTCTCGATTATAATTCTTACATTAACTGCCTGGGCAACTGTTGCTCAAGTCAAGTTCTGAATGTTTGCTTCTATTATTACTTTTTCATTCAATCTGTGAGTGGCTGGAAAGATAACTTAAAACACAAACAAGTGTGTGTCACAGTGGAACACCACTTGCTCTATTAGTTTACAGTTCCACTATGGCCTCTATCTAAATTACATCCTGGTATGAATCAGTGCTTACTGTCATCTACCGTGAAAAACTGACAGAAAAAAGTTAGCCCACCTATTTTCTGGAGTAAAGGCAACATCACAGTTGTAGTATATTACAGATGTCAGCATTGGGAGTTACCACAGATGGATATAATTTGAGCTTCTGAATTCCATTGTGAAAATAAATCATGTTCATTGTCTTCACAATATAGAAAAAGGCCTGCCAAGGTACTATTGTGATGCACATCCCTGAAGTATGATGCACAGTTTGGTATTGTTGTGTGCTATGGGCAGTCTGCCTGATTGTTAAAAACCAGAGTGAGAGCCAGAAATATTGTACCACACCCTAAAGTCAAGACAACACCACCACAAACATGGTCCAGGAGACCTTAGTTAATATCTTCCCTTTTGTCCCACTTCAAAATTAAACCCACCCTTCCCACTTGGCAAACCTCCAGAATTTGTGCACAGAAATTATTTCTATATGCATTTCTTTGACTTTGTGGCTGATTGATCAATTTGGTTCCATGTCTCAATGCCCCAGCTGTAAAATGGAGATAGCAACATCTCTCTGATTCAGATATTAATATGCCTAGTTATGGCATAGCTCAATTATCAGCTCCTGGAGGGAGCCTACAAGAAGGACGGGGAGAGACTTTTGGCAAGTACGTGCAGCAGTAAGGGTCTATGGCTTCAAACAGAGAGTAGGTTTAGATCAGAGAGTAGGAAAAAATGCTTTTTGTGAGGGTCATGAGGCACTGGAACAGGTTGCCCAGAGAAATTGTGTACACCCCATCCCTGAAAATGGTGGATGGGGCTTTGCACAACCTGGTCTACTGGAAGGTGCCTCTGCCCATGGCAGGGGATTTGGAGCTAAGGTCCCTTCCAAACTAAATCATTCTTTGATTTTATGATTCAGTGATTCTATGATCAGATGTAAAGATAACAGAGAATATTTCAAAGCAGCCATGTGTGAGAAGTATCAGATATAAACAGCCCTACCTTAAACCCCCTACTCTTCACACGTGGCGTGTGTAACAGTTTTGTTCAATGAGAAGAATAACATGTTAAATGAAATTACTAACATTTGAGCTGGCTTTCTCCATAGACATTATATCTCTCATCCTTTGGCTGTGCTCTTTAATATGTCCATATGCATTGGCCATTTCCCAAGGGTTTGGAAAGAATCTGATGTAATGCTCAGCTAAACCCTGGTGTTTAAGCAAACTGAAAACCTACTTCTTCCAAAAGTAAAGAAACTAATAAAAACATGAGATAAGTCAAATTCCTCAAAATATGCTGGACAGCTAAACAATTGTATTGGTTAATGGTTTGTGAATATCAAGGTAATGTGTTAATTTCTGTTAATTACTGTTTCTCAGGCTTACTCTCTTCCACATATATGGTATGCAAATAGGCCTCAGAAACAATGTGTACCAGCATATTTTTAGCTTTCCAAGTCAAGCTTCTCCACTTCTGTTTGTTTGAAATCCAGAGTCTGAGGCCTTTTTCCTCTGTTTTTCCACTGTACAACAAATAGAAACTGGGTTCCAGACCATAAAAATTTCAAGCAGCAAAAAAGATGGCAATGACAGAACCCAGACAATACCCATGTCCAACAATTATTTTTCTAGTCCAACAGGAAAAGCTAAGAGTCAGGTTCTTGGCCAGAAAGAAGAAGTTTGACCTACATGGGATTTTCCCCCTTGCTCTACTGTCTTCATCTGAATCATGGAGGGATATTCCAGCATTTCCAAATCAAGACTGAGTTCTCAGATTGTTATCTAAGTTATTTAAGATGTTTTGAGTAGACATTTTGCTCCTGATTTACAAAACCTATAATAAAATGAGTTTCAAATGGTGCCTCTGCTACTAGGAGCTATTATAGTTACAAAGAAATGAAACAAATAAGAATACCACATGGGTAAGTGATACCTGGAACTGGCAACCCATTAAAGAGGCGGACTGAAAGCAAAGATCATTTAAAGACAGTGAGAACATATCTATCAAATGTGGTGCCACGAAGATATCATTCATAATGTTAACCAAAAATAAAACATTTGCTCACTTACAGAAAAAACACAAACCATTCTTTCCAGCAGTATATTCCTTACTAACCAAAGACTGCCTGATACAACACTGTTTAGGTATACCATACTGTTAAAAATGAGCATACACTGTATGATAAGTAAATAAAAAAATAATTAACATAAATCTCTGGTATGAAATCACAAGACTGAATTTGTAGAGGCAACTTCCAGATTTAAAAGTTAAACAAAGATATATGACAAGCAGATTACCCAGGTCTGTCAAATCAATTTACTGCTCAGCAATACTCAGAAATACAGCTGGTTTTTTATTTCTGAAGAATTAATCTTGTAGACACTAAATTGCTCTTAAAAAAATATTTTCTTGTGCCCTGTAGCTTTTGACAGACTTGTGTTATCTCCTGTGTAAAAAAATGTAGAGTCCACTGGAAAGGCCAACTTCAATATTAAGTGTAGCAATTACTCTTTTCCAAAATTCTTGAAGATGAGCAGATTGTGACTGTGTTTCCATCTCCAGCTTCATAAGTTAAAATTAAAAGAAAGCTAAAAAAAAATTGGATTACTATCCTAATCATTGTATTTACTCTCCCGTGGGACCTTGAACATGTTTTTTATTATATGGTCTGACATCATAAAGTCAGTCACTGAGTATGTTTTTATTATCGCTATCTCCTTCCAAACTTTTGTTCAGATGTTTTGTTATCAAAAATATACCAACAGCAACTAAGACTTCATTAATATTTTAGACAAAAGAATCCAGCTGTCAAATGCTACAGTCTGGAGTCAGAAGCCTTATAAATACTAGCTCTCACTAGCATTTGTGCAAAGGCTCTGCAGAACTGACCTATTAAAAAACCAGTTGTAAGTGGTTCCCTCCATCAGTGTGGGAAGAATTGCCTTTGGTACAACAGTATCTGATGTCTCTATGTGGGACACAACATCTTGTGTGCTTTCCCAAAGTCCTGGCTTGCTGCAAACCTTATGTCCTCACACTTCTGAGATGTAGAGTCACTTCTAACTATTTTGAGGTTTCAGCTGGAAAATAATCCATCTGTTATGTGTTAAGACATCATATGTGACACATTGCCTTACTGGAGGCTCACTGTCCAGCCTGTGCTCAATGCAGTTTTCCAAACAGAGCTGGGAAAGGACAGTGTGTCTGCAACACAAGAACTGCAGCTCCTGCTTTACATAATGGAGGGAAAGAGGAGAGGAGAAACATGGATCGTTTTAGTACCAAGTACTTTACCACTGTGTCTGCCATTTGCTTCTTGTGTGATCAGGAATGGTCTCCACTGACTGTGAAGCCAGTGAAAAAATTCCACTTGCCTTCTGCTTGCCTTCATGAGCTGGAGACACATATGCAAATACTCTTCATTTTGCCCTGTAACTAGATATGATCTGAGAGTACAGTATTGTAATAACTGCACCTAAGTGATCCATGGACTATTTGATGCTGCAAAGTACTGTAAGAGAATGACAGTGAGCCTCACATTCACTTCTCTTAGGCACAAACCTTGCTCAGGCATTCTTCTTGCCTTGCTGAGAAGTAAAGAGCTTAAAACAAGAATCTCCATGGCTTTAATTTGTGAGCATTTGAAACACAGCCAATACAGTTCTTCAGAAGTTATAATTTAAAAATAGTCTGTGGGAAAGCCCCAAATAAAATAAATATTTTTTATTTGTAATATCTGTTGTTTGGAACAGAGCGGATAGCAGCTGGTACAGAAAGTGCCTCAGAGGCACTGACTTACAGATTGTATCCTAATAACACAGCTTTGAAATCTATGTTCCTTTGGTTGGAAAACAAATAGGTAGGGCAACAATATTTGCTTAGGACAAGATTCTGTCTTTCTAGCTCGCATTTACCAATACCTTCATATTTCCTCTGGAGCAAAGGTTTTCAGGCTTCATCAGTGGCTTCACTGCTCTTGCCACAAGTGAGGCACAAGTTTTTCACTGTACCCCTGCTAGGAAGGTTGGCTAGCCCAGCTGGGATAGCACTAATAGACTTTTTTCTTACAGGCTTTGAGAAGAATAATGCTGCTGCCTCAGAACGAGTTCTGTGAAGTCTGTCTGTTGGCAGGGGCACAAAGGGGAGGGACATTTTTTGGCATACTCTTATTCCCAACCCTTCCTTGCAGCCCACTTCTTTTTTTGGCCTCTCAGTCCCACAGTTACATTAAACTGTATATTGCATGCTCTTTAGGTATAGCTAAACACATATTTAACAGACAAAAGTTTTCAGCTGGTATTCAGTACTAGGGGAATAGGTTCTTTTTATTTTCCTCTGGTCTTCCTCTCTAAAAGACACCATAAAATCTTCCAAATTACTTTAGTGAGCTCTGGCAAGACTCAAAAGCACTGATACAGCTTTTTCTGCGTGCACATCAGCAATACAAATAAGGTAAATATTCTATACTTTTAGGCAAACTGAAGCAGATATAGCAGTTGTCTTGCTCCTAAAGTCAGTATTCACAGCAGTAATGAACTCAGAACAAAACTAACAACATCACATATGTATAAGTTGAATATTTTTGCCTTAAAGAGACTAATAGAGTGAGGTGGGCAGATGGATAGAGGTAAAAAAACAGGAAAAAAAAGTTTTAGGCTCTGGTGGACTTCATCAGCCAAATAGTTCCTAGAGAGATAGTTTTCTCAAGTGTTGAGGCTGAGATATTTTCTCTAAACCTCTAGAGCCAAAAGGTTCAGAATGGCAAACTGATTATGCCGCTCTTCATTTTTGATGCACCTGACGCTATCCTGCTGCACATGAGGAGCTGGACTTAGATTTGCAGATTACTGTGGCTCTGCAGTACTGTTTCTTTTTCCTGGACATATCAAATAAAACTAATCTTGAAGCCAGCAAAATCTCTGCTAACACATTGAACTCCAGAGCAGGACTTGCACAAATATAGTCAACTGTGAGATTATTGAAGCAGAAAACAGCAATTTGGCTTTGGAGAATCACTCATTTTTGTGGCTCCATATATATATCCTGACTTTGGTGGATATCCTGTGTTTAAATGTTAATTTTTCTCTACTAAGTTCATTCTACAATTTGTTTCAAACACTTTAAATAATTTTAGTTTCAGTGGAATTTTCAGGGGAAAGTATTTGATAAAATATCTCATGTTTCTTTGTTATCCATTGGATTATTGTAGTTCAATGTTCAGTTCCAATTGTATTACAACATTTTGCTGAAAACACATTATTTTCCATTCGAACCTATTTTCATGTATTTACATCAAGTCTTGCAATCAATATAAAGATGTCATTTTGGGGAGGAGGGTAGGATGAGGTAACAAATGTTATATTTTATGAAGTGCTTTTTTATTGCCCCCAACTTCAAACCAGTGGCTCATGAGCCCCATTCAAACCACTTGTCTTTGAATTAGGCATGATATTTTTGTAAATCTGTGTTTGTCTGTCCTCACAGCCCATAATTGAAAGCCCCTAGCAGTAGGCATTATTTGCCTCAGGACCAAAAGTAGGAGGTGTCTGCTTATGACCACCCAAATTAGACACCCCACTTGCCTATTTGTGCATTCAGGCATTGACTCTACTGGAAAAGGAATGTCAAAGCCTAGTTAATGCAATTGGCTAGGTCAATTGGTCAGGGATCTAGAATTCACATTAAGGAAAGAGCAGTTCTTATTCTAACAGTGTGTCAGCACTCTGTGCATGTTAATTTGCCACCCAGTGTCACAGGACTTTGTTTTCACATGTATTTTATGTGACCGCTGACTTCTCTGTTCTATCACGTGAGATATTAAAAGCATGAACTCAGAAACAACTATACTGGGTCACATCACTGCTTCATCTCCATCATCTCCATTCAACAGCCAGGAAAGACAGTAAGTACAGCCTGTGAAAAGGTTGGATGTTCTCCTCATAGACATGTAGTTTCCAGAAATCGATGAATTGAATACTTAACGTGTGGGAAGACAGCCATTGTGCATCTACTAATGTTGTAGCAGCCTCTGCCAGGTCCAGCCCTTGACAATTTGCCTAATCCCTTCAAAAATGGATATTTGAGGCCTATAACAATCTCTTCCAAAATTCACGTTTCATGTGTATGCGTAACTTAATTTCTATAAAGCCATTAACAGTAATTTTACTGGATATTCTTTAGTTCTTAAACTGCAAAGCATCATGAATTCATTTTTTCCTTTTCATTCAAGATTTAAAGATATTGATATTTTATACTCCTTCAGTTTTCCTTTCTTCAACCCAAAGAAATCCTATGCTATTTAACCCTAGCTCTGATCCTCCTTGTCACCCTTTCTTTGTCACATCTTTTACAGCTCCACTGTTTCTGCAGAAATGATACTAAATATACGCAAGTTGTTCTGATCATGATATTGTATGAAATATTGAATAACCCCAAAAATCCCACTTTTTAGACATGTAGATGAATAAAATAAAGAGTTAAATAAAATCTTTGTGCCTGGTTCAATCTCAGTTTAACTCTGCCTTGATTTCTAGTTCTCTCAAAGTTCTGTAAATTGCATCTTTGTTTTAAATAACTCCAAAAATAGGACTTTTTCTGGGCTATTAACATGATAGTTTCTTCACAGAAACATGTTTATATGGCTGATCTTACTCACCTTTCCCATTTGCCAATGTTCCATTGAAAAGGGCAATAGAAGAACAAGATGAAATAATTTCAGGTTACATTTAATTCAGAGGTAAGGTTAATGCTGCTAGAAAATCAGTGAGAAAGGGATACATGATCAGTTTATACATTATGATACAAAAGGTTTTATCCTTACATGTACAGTTTTACTTTCAGTCTAACAAGGTTATTCTTGATATCCATATGTTTTCACTTTGTCTCAAGAAATACACGAGACAAGGGATGTTTTTGAATAATTGCTTTGAGGTATTTACAATGTAGGTTAAGGTCTGGTTGTAGAAGCCTTACACCTACACTTTTCAAATATTTCCCTAAGAAATCCAGCACTGCGGTTTCAAGCAGTGACTCAGTGTTAAAATGTTGCTCCCCCCTCATTGTATCTTTTCACCCAACTGAAGTTTCTAGGGAATGTCCAGTGTTTGAAGAATGTTTTTCATCTGTGTTCCTCAGGTAATTCAGACCAAGACAACAGCATGTACTGGTTTCTGCTTCTGTAAGAGGGGCTGAATCCAGCTAAGCAGCCATACACATGCACTCATCTCAGACACAAGCCTCTAAAGGATTCAGAGGGTTTTGACTAAGTTAATGACAAAGAATTAGTGCTTTAGAGCACCAACTTTTGCATTTCTGAAAATTAGTTTTAAGGATAATAGTTGATGTCATGGACCAGAAAAGATGAGGATATGCAGGAATGATGTTACTACCCAGGTAAAGTTTTGGCTGTTGGGTTTTGGGGTATCTTCTTTCTTGTACTAAACCGGAGCTCTCTCAGTGAAAGGAGGTACACCTGAAAAATGTGTATTTTAGAACAGAGGCTCCAATGTCATCATCAACACCTTGACAACACCTTCAGAGTGCTACCAAACTTCATAATAATGAAGTATGTCAGAGAGGAGATATCTGAAATGTTTTTCTGTTTTCTTCTAGGAGCAATGAGAGAATGATGCAACTCTTCCTAGGTCACCAAATAGTTAGGTAGGTTACTCCTCAAAAACAGGCTAATAGATTTTTTTTTTTGTATGGTTGGAAACTACCAGCTACAGCTTCTTTTCTCCTCATTTAACATGTGTTTTGATGTACACGTTCTTCTGAGTGCTCTTCAAAAGATGATGTTTATAGAACCTGGAATTTTTCTTTGTAATAATAATAATAGTGCCTTGAATACATGTAGAAAATCTGAAAACTTAACTACCTCACAATAAACTAATTTTTTGTGTTACACAAAAGATGGAATGGGTTACCTTTAACCCTGTTGCTGATCTTTTTGCTTGGCTGTGATTGAGTAAATTAAATACAATTATTCTCTCAAATTTTTTTGACCTTTTTTGTTGTTGTTTTTTGTTTTGCTAATATTTCATGTCCTAGAAAAATATACAGGAGAAGCAGAATAGGCAAACGGCTTTGACAGGAATTTCCCCAATAGAAAGCAAATATGCCACTAACTTTTCAACACTACATGAATTCAAAAGACCTGGAGTCAATAATGTTGTTTCTCAGGGCTGCTATGAAGCAAAGGTGTTAATTGTGGTGGAGAAAAAATTTATGGGGTACAAGGTGTCACAAGTGGTGAATGATCACTGTAAGTGCTGCTTTTAGAGGGACACATTTGTAGTGGACCAGAGATTATGAAAGAGGTGCTGGCTGTACTTGGGTCAACAAGCTTTGCTCCAGGCTGCACTAAGCAGCAGTTCTTAGCTGTTGCAGTAGTTTGCAGAAGGACAGGGAAACAGCATGTTGAGCTCCTGCAGAATTTCAGTTTGGTTAATATTTTATGTCACCTGTTTTAGCTTAAAAATTACAAAAGTAAATCCTTTTTAGAGCAAAGAGACATTTCCTCCTTCCCTGGCATTGGCCTTCAGTATGTGAGTGTAGTGCTGAAAGGGCACTGCTTGAAATAATAAAGGTGGATTTTTTCCTGGTAGGAATCTCTCAATTCGATGTTTCAATTAGTTTCATAATGCTTCTTAGTGAAGATATTAAATGCAGTTCTAAAATTATCATAGGCTTACAGAGAGGTTGGAAATCTCTTTTTGAGAGATCAGAACACTGAAGTGAACACAGCTATGCTGTGTCAGACACAGATACTGTTACAGAAAGAACTAAAAAAGTAGGCTATATGAGTATGGCTGAGGCTGCTGACTATAGGAAAACAGGAGACATCTGAATAAAGTATATGTTCATTACATTCTTTAAACTAGCAATGCTTAGAATCTACTATATCCAAACAATTTGGTTTTGAAAATGTATTCTGTTTGCCTGTGAGAATGAAGTGCAGGTACTTGAAAAATGGAAAAATGCTATCACCCCCACCTCCCCAAAAAAAAAAAAATTTACAAGAATTCTGTTCCTTGTTAATCTACAAAAGGGTATTCTGTAAAGCACAATCTTACTTCAACTCTTCATTAAGTGGGTTGATGCCCTGACTAGGCTACATCTATTTCTGGAAAGTACATCAAGCATTAGACAAAAGTAAAAGAAATGTGATGGGGCAGGGGAGGGAAAGAGTGCAAGTCTGGCTGAAAATCAGTGAGAAATATGACAAACTGAAAGCTAGATCCTTTGGCTGGCCACCAAGTGCTCCTTTGGAGTGCTGTTTGAAGACTGAACACAGTTCTGAGTTATTTTCCACTGATCTACTACACTTGGTATTCTATGAAATGTATATTTTCTTTCACCTCAGCTTGCAGAGATTTACAGCTGAAAATAACTGGTTTCTGCTTTAGTAAAACCTAGAATGGTTGCCACATGGTTTCAGTTGAAATCTTTTCCCTAGTTCCTATGTCTGTACTTACAGTGAATTTTTCTAATTTGCTGAAAACATAATGCCAGGTTATGTTAATAATAATGTTGGTTATGGAGCTGGGATTGCAAGGGATGACCTCTGAACTTGCAGATTTTATTAAGTGATATAAAATACTTTGTATAGCCTGTTATAACAGCGTTGGATTTACAGGAGTCCAGTGCAAACATGATGATGCATAATAGCATTTCATTTTTCAGTCTTTTATTTCATGAAAGAACTAACTATTCACTCTGAATACAAGTTACTTGAATGTACACAAATTCCTCTACCAGTGAAAACACACAGCTGTTTGGCTTCCCCATGCTTCAGCTTTTTCTTTATGTCTCAACACTTAACTGCAAATAAAAGCATGCTCCAGATTCCCATTTTGTTTGCACATTGTTATAAAAATATGTGCAAGCATAATGTGTTTTGCAATTTGGGAATGCAGACAGGAACAAACCTGCCCAAGTCATTCAAGTCATTGGCTACTGAGCAGCTAGGCTGTAATTACAACATTTTGGCTATAAAGCAGCAATTATTGATGTCACCAGGTCAACATCAGATTGCCAGATGTTGTAGCTGTCCTGATCCGAAAATCTTGATCAAAGAAAACTACTTCCATTTTTTCTCTAGTAATAAACACTAGATTTAGGAAAATCCACAATAATCCATAGCCAGTTATGTACATTATGGTTTTGGTGGCTGCATTACTATGTTTCAAATATGTTTGGGGTTTAGATTGACTGCTGGCTATTGCCTAGACCAATGGTTATTTTCTAGTATGTCAATCTGCTGCTGGAGTCCAACATGCTACTGGAGAGTACCTTAAATAATACAGATGACATTTATGTTTCAACAAATCCTCATAATCACCTTATAGTAAGATTAAAACAGCTACAGAAATATATTTTTCAACTATAATTTTGATTGGTTGGTTGGTTTTTTGTTTTGTTTTGATTTGTTTGTTTTGGATTCAAAAATGCAGCCTGCAAGCATATTATTTTCCTTCTCCTGAACTGACCTGCCAGTAAGTAGCTTGGCAGTTTCGTGAGGCCAAAACATCTACATGCATCTTGGTAGTTTATGAGTCTTGTATCAATGGTAACATTTCTTCCTCTGACCAGTAAATGCTGACAGCTGATACTGAATAGGTGTCAAATGCCTGTCTGTTTGCATACTAGTTTTCCACTGATTTTTTTTCTTTTGCATTTTACTGTAGTCTTTTTTTTTTCCTTGTAAATTTTATAATTAATATAACAATTTAAGTCTGAGAAGGATTTTTGAGGTTTTGTCTTAACAGTCAATCTTATTTTGACAAAGATTGGAACGTGTTGCTAAAGGGTAGAATTTCCTATTTACTGAGTGGGTTTTTAGGTAGGCATGCTAAGGGAAAATAAGTGAATTGATTTATTAATTGGGAAAATAAGTATTTGTTAGCTAAACAGCTACTACTGGTCTGACCAGTCAACTATCTGGAGGACCAGCCCATATCATCAAGACATGAAGCAGTCATACAGCCCTAGCTCAGAGGTGGGGGATTTGACACTGCAGCACTAGAAAAACCTCTTAAGCTGAAAAGGAGCTATTTTAAGAACATGTTTTATTTCCTTTTTTTCCTTAATGGGGTAAAATGACCTACTTTTTTTTTGAATGAAAGGATGCATGGACTGTGTACTTCTCTAGTCAGGTGAACAATACACCATGTATAAATTTTACAACCGTCATGTTTACTTTTGGATAAGTAAACATTTCCCTGTACAGGAAATTACAACAGTGTTTGTATATGACAAAGACTGTAAGTAAGCATTTAGGGGTTTCTGTATAACAAACCACAACAGTATTTAGACACAAGAGTATATAAATATTCCAAAAGATATCAATTTTCTTCTAAAACACCTGATCAACTTTATTCTCTTCTTGAAATAAGATCTTGTAGACAATGTTACGATGTCTAAAATTTGGTATTTTTAAGAATGGATAGTTTGATAATATTTTGATTTGATTACTGGTGTATTTATTTAATGTCTTGACTGAAGCTGAGTTAATAAACCAGCAATGCTTTGAATAAATCAACCTATATTTGCTAAACATTCTGCATGTTCTATGACTATAAGAAAGAAAAAAGTTTTTTTCCACATTTACAGAAGGTTACAGCCTTGAAACCACATTAATTGGCACTATCCTTTAGTTTCAGTCTTTTGTCCTTTGAACAATTAGTTTTATAGAGAATTGGAGGTTTTGCTTTCATGTGTGTAGTGTGTGTATGTGTGCATACATCTATATCTATCTATATATGTATCTATAGATATACACATCAATATAAGTATTTCTGTGTTAACAATTACTGGACTATGTTGTGGCCTTTTCTTTGGATATCTGTAATAAATTGAAATTTTATGCAATAATCCACAAATATCAAAAAAAGGTTCTGCTAAAAGCCAAAGTCCAAAGCAGCTCAACCCCAGGAGAATGCTGTGCATTTTTGTGGAATCAGGCTAACCTATACAAGAAGTGAGTTATTAGAACTGTTAGTTTCCTTCTCTCTTTTTTTTTTAAATAGGTTTTTTGCTAAACCCCATAGTTTAAAATTGTTCTGAAATACTTTCAGCTACACAAAAGATTGGAAAATGTTGTAACTGCTGCTGGAATGCATTCACAGAATGCTTGTAATTCAGTCAGAATTCTTGGTTAATAAGTATGCTGGATTTACTGGTGACACTATTCCTTTCTCATATCTCCCCTTCTACATTCTCATTCCCTTTTCATCGATTTCCTTGATTTTGTTGAGTTTGTCCTGGTCCTGCTGCCTACCCAAGTATTTTATTCACTATTCCTCAGTACAGCTTCTTACTGCATAAAGTACTGGGAGAAACATGCTGAAAGGCCATCCAACTTTCACTCTGTAGCCCATGTTACATCAGGTATTTTAGCTTTAAATTCCTTCTCCTCTTCATTCCCTCTCTACCTCTCTATTGGTCTTGGGAGAAGAACTATATATTTAACCTATTCTGATTTGAAAGGTAATAAATTCAATTACCTCCCCCAAGTAGAATCTGTTTTGTCCACGAGTGTAATTCCTGAGTGATCTTTTGCTGTTAGCTCAACCTATTAAATTCCTTTTTTTTCTTCTCTCCCCTACCCATATGAGAAAAGAAGTGACAGAGCTTCTGGTGGGTACCAGAAGAGAGGGTCAACCCACCTCAAATTATTTTCTCTCTGTGACCTTCAATTTGAATCAATCTAGCTGTCCCTCTGATTACTGCAGGCCAATTCCCCAGCTTGTCCTCATTCCAGACGAGTTCATGTTTGTGTATTTGTGTGTGTATAACACACATGTATTTATGTATCTCCCTTCTTTATTGCTTTGGAGAGTTTAACGTCCTGTATATTTGCTCTAATGAGCAGAAGTGACTGGATATGAATACTCCCTGTGCCACTCACCTCTCCGCCTGTGGCTGAAGATTACACTAGCTCTGCACAACACCTCAGCTCAGGCAGTATTTTGTCATTTCAGAACAGTGTTATGTGTTTGCACAGGAAAAAAATATCTCCTCTTAGAGAGTAAATTTAGGGTATAGAGATATGAGTTATACAGTTACTGTGGGCACCATTTTTTTTCTCCATATTACAAGGTCTTAGCTATTTTGTTGGAATACTTTATCACAGAGAAGCAGAATGTATTTGTAAAGTATGTCAAATATTGTGTTCTTCTCATGGTAACATAGGTGTCCCACAGCCTGGCCCAATTAATACCACTGCACCAGGTCTCAACCTGGTCTGGAACATGTTCATGGAAAGCTCTGCTGAGTACATGGGATGCTTCATCCTTCATGCCTGAGGTGAGGAAGAGTATTTTTCCATAAGTTTTCTCCCAACATGTATTTACCTCAATTTGCCTTCATTGCAAATCTCACCAAAAATATTGCTTCTCCCAGGATACTTTTCCTAGAGACATGTCACAAAAGAAAAAAAGGGTTAAGAATTACATTGAAATGTTTTCTTAATTCAATACTTTACAGACCTTATTCAAATGTAGTTTAACTCCAAAACTTTCATTTGTTAAGTTTTTAATTGCAACTATTTTGTGTTCACAAGGTTTTTACTCCCTCTTGGCCACTGAGTGCAAGCTGATCTCTGCTGAATATGTGACTCTAGATATGTTTTGGCTTAGAGAACATGCTTCCTGAAATCTTTTCCCCCAAAAAAATTACATTTTTTTATTGTTAGAAGGTTCAGATGGGATCTCTCAGAGATTGTTCTACTGTCACATGTCATGTCTTGTGCCTGTTACATATGTCTGCAGTAGAAAATGGCCTTCCCAGATACCAATCAGAACTTCATTTTGTCTCATTCTCCCACTGTCTGTTATGATTCTTGTCTTATTTATTCAAGACAGGAAGGATAAGGCTAAAGAAATCCAGCTAGGAATGTAAGTAGAAAATCTATTTCTGGTTCAATTTAGGCTTTCAAAAGGCATCCAGTCCCAAATTTAAGACTGAAATCTGTTTCAAATTTGTAACCTTTAGTATTTCTTTCACTTTCAACCAGCGCTTGGCATATCTGATATCCTTTATGTGTCAAAAGGGATATTGGTAAAGCACTGCCTGAATTTTTGCACCCAGGTAGGGGCCCTGATTTACCTCTTCTAGTTTGGATAATGTAGAAGTTATTTCAGGCAGAAAAGTAGAAGGTATATCCTGTTCAGTGGCTCACCAACTCACCTTGATACATGCATAACAGATCTCCTCTATTGATACTGTAGCTACTTTATAACAAAGCTAATGCAGATCAGTTTCAACTTCTTGTCACTTAGTGCTGAAATTTACTCCCACATGTAAACTAAGAAATGTCTCTTTTAATCCCAGAAAGTGTTTGGTGCATTTCTGAACCACTGAGTTGCTCAAAAATTATCAAAAGAAAGCTTCCTCCTGTGGCAGCCATGGGAAATATCTCAAGAAGGAGAAGGATCAGTAACAGATTGATGAGCTCTGCCCGACAATGAGATCATTTGACACCTTCCTTTTTCCCACACAGCTCTGAAAGACAAAGTGAGGATTGTGGTCAGTAAGAAAGGAGAAAACAGAAACAGTACTGCCTAACACCATTTGAAAAAACGTGAACTCTGTCCCCTTTACAAGATGAATGGTTTAAAGTTCAAGGGAGTCCATGCACTAAATCATATCCCTACTCTCTCCTTGATACCAGCCCTTAGGGAACAGCTGGCCTTAAATTTCTTGTCATTACTTCAGAGAAGTAGAGAAAAAATATCAGAGAAAGGGTAGGAGGACTTTCCCACTCATTTATCAGATGGGGTTCTCCTATGTGCCAGGGAAGCTGCTATTTATCTTTTTCATGTCTTTTCTTGATCCCAGTCCTGTCAGCCTAGCTTCCTGCTTCTCTTTCTCACTTAATCGGGTGTTCATATTTCAGAAAAAATTCGAGTTCTGAAAAATGAAGGTGGCCAAGGTTACATGTGACTGGGCTGCTGAGTCAGTTTCCACATGTATTATTAGAAGATTCAAACTTCTGATAAAACATATGGGGGAGCTCAAACCAGCAGAGTCTACTTCATCAGACATTGACACCATCCAGGTAGAAAACCACAGATGTCCCAAGTGTCAGCCCTAATTCAGTATAATTTTTTTCAGGCAATCTTTTCAGCTCAGTCTTTGGAATATTCATGTCTTTCCTAGTATACATTGATGGCAGGTCTTCTCAGAGCCCATCTATCTCTCTTTATTTCCCTCTGGAGGTCTAGCAACTAAGTTACCCACAGATCTAGTGCTTAACAGCTTCCTGACCTAATCCTAATGTCACAGGGACATCAGCAATTAATTCTTACATGTAAAAAATGTTCTACTCCTTGAAAAATTCACTTCAGTATTAGCAGAATTAACTGTGGATACTCATGGCACAACCAGCTTCCAAAAACAACCTGAAAAATTTGGAAGTTCTATCACCAACACTCTTTCTGGATGGATAAATGAGTCTCTGCCAACCTCATTTAGCACAACAAACTATGATCTTGGCTACATATTAAGTTGTTTACCCATTCAAAGATCAGTAAATAATAAGATCAGACCAATGAAATATTTGTACTCAGATGAAAAATCAGGTAATTAGGCTATATTTCAGCTACATAATTTTTTACAGCTGAGTAATGACCTGTCTAAAGAATTATGTACATCTCTGTGGATCTGATCTACTTTGCAATGCCCACAGTGCTTGGGAAATCCACAACAGCCACCTCTGGACAGGGTTAATAAAACATTATCATGAGGAAATACTGATACATGAAATCTCCCTTTCCTTGCAGCATTTGCAACACTCAGAGACTTTCCTAGGCAAAAGTAGTGCCTTCTTCATTGTCACCACACACAACCAGCTGACACTGACAATATTCTGTACCCAGCTACACAAGCTCATGGGATCTGTAAGGCACTGGCAATTCATCTCAGACAGCAGTGTGCATCCACAGCTCCTCTTAATACCATTGTACCCTCCTTCACTGTTCAACTCATGAAATAATGCATATACCAGCTTCTATATCTAACTTGTTGAGTGACCTAAGATTAAATCAAAATAGCATGCAATGAATCCTCCTTTAAAGATAATTCCTTCCTTCTTCCAGGCCTATATTTCAGGCAAAATATCTGGGTATTTGAAAATTGTGACAGTGGTTGCTAGCTATTCATCCCTCATTCCTTCCAGAAACTATCTCAACCAGTGCCCTCAAGCTCAGCAGTAAAATGAGAAGTCACTTAGGTAGTCCAAAGTTTGTAAAAGATTCTTGGAAAATTTCAGCACAAATTGTACCTGTTCAAATCAACAGTGAATAAGAATGCTCTAGTTCAAGGAGCTTTTACAGAGGCTAAACTACAATGGGTTCAAAGCAAAGGCAAAAGTATGCAGAGGAATGAAAGAAGAGTCTGTACAAGAGAAAGAGAGACAGCCAAATGTTGCAGCAGGTGGTCCAGACTGGGGATAGAACTGACACTGGCCAGACAAAGTGACTGCAGCAAGACAAAAGTCGGTGACTGAGCTGGAATCTTGAGGATGGTGCAGCAGGTTTAAATGGTGGGAAAGACCAGGACAATTTCAAACCATCCTGAAGCCGAACCTGGAACAGATCCCAGAGCCCCAGGGTGTCATAACTATGCAGCCCCATGCTTCCCTGCAAGAATGGATTACTCGCAGCCCAGTCAGCAGATATGAAGGAAGCAGACCTGCCCTCTGAGTGAAAACAGGCTTAGAAATTTCAGCTTCCAAACTACAACAGGTATTGGCTGAGGTTTTATAGAATGTGCCTCTGCAAAGGCTCATAAATGCATCAATAATGGGTGGACTTTAATAGGTAAATTTAAAAATACATACTTGACAAAAGATCCTTCAGTTCTCAAATCACTTCTCTTGAGCAAACAACACTAGAACTTTTCCAAGAGAAGATGATCAGAATAATTTTAAAGGCTGAAAAAATTTTAAACATAATTCTTGGAAATTGATGGCAACTTTTGGCAGAAATTTAAAAAAAAAATTATTCCAGCTTGGAAATCTTCCCCTCAAATAGTCAAACTTTGGCAAAGTTATTATAAAGCAGTCTTCAGCTCTTTATGAGAATGTGTCAGACAACCTTAATAAAGGGCTTAATAATCAGCTGGGCTATATAATGCATATTTGTGTACTATAGCTAATTCTTGAAGACATTCCTGTTTATGAAAGGATTTACCCTTCCTGCAGAGACTCAAAGTGAATGCCTGATTATTGGCAAGTGTGTGATATGACTGCATTACCTACATGTGGCAAAGCCACAATTGATTTTCAAACAGCATGCCAATACAGACTCTAAGCCAGAAAATACTAAAGTATGTGGGCTTTGTTTCCATCACATACTTTAGAAATTGTTTAGACAGTTAAAATTTGGGGTGGTTTTTATAAATACTCCAATTCTGTCTTTTTTTATAACTCTTTTCAAGGAAGCTTTGGTCCTTAGGCACATGAATATTAAAAAAGTATAGTTTTATTTGAATAGAAATATGCTAATTTTAAGATCTGACTTCTGTGACTTACCAGAGCCCAGATCAAACTGTGTGTGAACTCCTCATGGGATGCTGAAGCCTGTAGCTATGGTGATTCTTCGGCCTCCTAAATATTTAAAAACAAAGATTTGCTTCTCTCTGATGCACTGGCAAAGGAAAGTGAAAAGTTACAATTCTGAAGAAAGAAAACAAGAAAATCCTGTAGCTATGTAATCTGGCTACATATTATGTGATCATAAAAACAAAATGGCCTAAGATATTCTCATCTAGATGGTAGAAGATAAAAAAAGGCTATCATTTTGTTAGTGAGGGAGTTGTGCAAAAAGAGAGTCTTACTGTGCTGGACTCATTACTTATGAGAAGCTGCAGTGCAATTAGTCCCTATCATGTCAAACTGTCAAGACTTTTTTAGCCTTCCCTCTGAGAAAAAAAAAAAATCCCTGAGTATAAGGCTTCAGCATACATGTCACCCAAACTGATAAAGCAATACTGGAGAAATGCACATAGGAGATCACAGAGGCATACTGATTTTTGCAAAGGCAGATTAATAGATGCACACAGAGACAGGGATCTTTTAGGTCTCCATGTATCTTCATAATTAAGTAGATATAAAAAAGGAAAGAGAGAAACCAACTACTTTTTCAATGTCCTAGCTGTGAGATTTTTCCATTTTAAATACTCTATTTAGATTTCCACTGCAACTACCCTGACAAATGTTTATCTAAACATCTTCATTAGATTAAAATCCTTCAGATAGTCAGTACGTCCTGTCCATGACACCAAAATTACTCTATTTTTTCTCTCTTGTGATGTACTAATCTATCACCAAGGTAATTAATAGAATCATAGAACGGCTGTGGTTGGAAAGGACCTTAAAGATCATCTGGTTCCAACCCCCATGCTGTGGGCAGGGACACCTTTCACAAGACCATGTTCCCCAAAGCCCCATCCCACCTAATCTTAGAAACTTCCAGGGATGGGGCACCCACAGCTTCTCTGGGCAACCTCACCACCCTCACAAGAAAGAATTTCTTCTGAATATCTAATAAAAAACTACCCTCTTTCACTTTAAAGCCATTTCCCTGTCACTGCATGCTTGGCAAAGAGTCCCTCTCTGGTTCTCTGGCCCTCTTTAGGTACTGGAAGGCTGCTATAAGCTCTTCCCAGAGCCTTCTCTTCTCCAGGCCTAACAGCGCAACTCCCTCAGCCTTTCTTCTCAGAAGAGGTGCTCCAGCCCTCTTATCGATTTAGTGACCCTCCTCTGGTCTCACTTCAACAAGCTGATGTCTTCCCTCAGCTGGAGACCCCAGAGCTGGATGCAGCTGTCCAGGTGAGATCTCATGAGGGCAGAGCAGAGGGGCAGAATCCCCAACCCTGTCCTGCTGGCCAGTCCACTTTTTATGCAGCCCAGGACAAGCTGGTTTTCTGAGGTACAAATGCACATTCCCAGCTCATGCCAAGCTTCTCATCCACCAATATCCCCAAGTCCTTCTCCTCAGGGCTGCTCTCAATCCATTCTCCTCCCAGCCTGTATCTGTGCTCAGGATTGCCCTGACCCAGGTGCACGACCTTGTATTTGGCCTCATTGAACATCATGTGGTTCACTCAGGTCCACCTCTGAAGCCTGCCAAGGTCCCTTTGGATGGCATCCCTTCCCTCCAGTGTGTGACTGCACCACACAGCTTGGTGTCATCAGCAAAATTCCCAAGGGTGCACTCAATCCCCCTGTCCACATCACCAACAAAGACATTGTTTGTCTTTGTTGCTGGTTCCAATACCATTGTGTGAGAAACATCACTCACCACTGGTCTGCCTGTGGATATAGAGCTCTTGACGTCAACTCTTTGGATGAGTCTTCCTTTTTTTCCCTTTTTAAAAGTGGGAGTTATATTCCTCCTTTTTCAAGTCAATGGGAATTTCACTGTCACAGCTTCTTAAATATGATGCACAGCAGCTTAGCCACTTCATCCACCAGCTCCTCCAAGACTTGTGGGTGCACTCACCAGGTCCCATGGACTTGTGGACCTTCAGGATCCTTTTATGGTCTTGAACTTAATCTCTCTTACAGTGAGCTATTCATTCTCCCAGTCCCTGCCTTTCTCTTCTGCAACTGGTGTGGATGCAGTAGTTGATGGTGGAAACTGAGGAAAAGTAACTGAGTACCTCAGCCTTCTCCAGGTCCTGGGTAACCAGGTCTCCCATTTTTTCTTGAAGAGGGCCCACATTCTCCCTTGTCTTCCTTTCATCACCGACACGCCTATAGAAACTTTTCTTGTTATTCACACTTCAGTGTGTCATTTTTATTTTTCCCTACACATTTATTGAAGGCTTTTAAATACAGCTGTATTCTAAAAAACTTGGTCTTCATTGTCCCGTTCAGCTCAATTGACACTGTTCTTGGAAAAAATAATTTTCTTCCAAGATATTTACTGTGTTCTACGATGCTTTCATTTATTTTTTATCTATTTTATTTATTATTGCAATTTGCTTTCTCGAGCATTGCCTTGAGCGCCTTGGAGGGGTTGGAAGTTGGTGGCTATGTAAATAAACTTACTATTTTTCCAGATGCTGGTTTCATTTGAGGGCCAAATTCTGCTCACAATTACACTAGGGAAATCCTGCTGTCTTCAGTATGATTGCCTCACACTGAAAGGAAAAGAAAAAGAAAAGCAGGAACTTCCCTGTTTCTTTTTTTAGTAATTTTTTGTTTATCTCACATCTATGCCATTTGGTTTTTGTGACAGCCCTTTAATTTGTAGCCAGGCTACTAAATTTTATTTTGGTAAAATAATTATTTATCTCCTCCCAAGACTCCATTCTACCTCTGCACAAAAGTCCTGTTAATCCTTTCCATTATATTAGCAATACTTAAATTCCTACATCAGGCACCCAAACTCTATATACTGTACCAAGACAGGAAAAAGACTGTTCCAAATCTAAAGAACAGGTATCAAAGATATACAGATAATTCTAGAGGGGCTGAAATGACCTAAAATCCTTGCTGGGGCCTATTTGGTAAAATTATTTACAAGTTAAGTCTTCAGCAATTACTCACTTTTTTCACACCATATCTGTATTAATGTTCTATTCTTTTGCTTATTCTGGGGTTTCTGTTTCAATTTAAATTATTTTAAAAATATCTCTTTAAAACCTTTTCTCCCCTAAATAAGAGCCCTAAATATTGAGTTCCCAGATCAGGTGTTGGACCAGCGCCATCCATGCCATTCTCTTCACAGGAGAGAATGGCAGATTCTCAGAATATGCACTGGGCAGACAAATGTACAACCCACTAAAAAGATTTTAAAACTTCAGAACACACCTTTTGACCTCTTTAGAAACCTTGAGTCAATACCTTTTCAGTAACTGGAAAGATATTATTTCTGTCTAAATAATAGTGCTGGCTATTTAACCCAAAAATAAATGCTCTGAAGTGGAAAGTGCCTGTCACACGAGATTTCTGCCAAGAGGCAAATACTCAAAAAATATGGGAAACAAAATTCATTATTTCTTGCATAGTGTATAAAATGATTCTGTATTAAATGAAAAATAAGATAAATAATTGCTACCTTGCATATTATAGTTTATGAAAAGGTAGTTTGTTGTCAGCAAAAGTTACACAATAATTGTAAAATAACTCTAGTATCATTTTTAAAATAAACTTTTCAAACTATTTTGATCCTCTCCTGAGGAATCCACTATATCGACAAACAGATTTTGCTGTTTTTGCCCAAGTGTTATATGAGGTGGGAAAGGAGTAGTCCTTTCAACAGACTTTTGGTTTGACACAGACTTTGTGGATGCTGAATGTTTTCCAGGATCCAGAAAGTGATTATACAAAGTTATGAAGAAAACACCCACAACGGTGGTTAAAATAATGACACCATATCTATCTCAACCAGTCCCTATGACCAAGGTTGTCGGAAGCTGGGAGTTTATACCAAGTGAGTATATTCCAAGTTTTCTTAAGTAACAGTCAGATGTCAGACACGGGGCCAGTCAGTTCTTTGGTGTGGTTTGCTAGGTCATTCTGACAAACACTGCATCTTGGAAAAAAATTATATTAAAACTAGAAAAATGTAGTTTAAATCTGAGCTTGCAATATGTAAATCTTTTTGATCATGTGTATATCTGGAGTACCTTATCCTCCTGAAAGCCCCCCTGTCCCAGCCTTCCACTTCACTTTAACTCATAGTTTAAAAGAGAGTTGAAAAAATTCTTAAATTATAAATTAGATAAGATAGTCCTTTTTAAAGACTACTGTATTTTTCCTACTTAGCTTATAAGTCAATCTTCTGAAAAATTCAAACCAAAGTGTTTAAAATTCAGGCAATAGTATTTAAGATAAGAACCAGAGCTGTCAGGGAACCAGCAACAGGGTGCATTAACATGTTACTAAGTAAAATGTTATTTGTTAATTAAATGGATAAATAAATAAATGGAAAATATTATGAAGAAGATTTTCAGCAGAAAGGCTTTGCACCCAGAGTAAAATACTACTTTTTGTTTATATATTAAAATATTCGCAAAACAAAAGACCTGAACTGTGTCCTGAGCAGAGTTCTGCCAAGTCACACTCTGTAGCTGAGGAGGGCAGTGGTTGCAGCAGTTGTCATACATGATTTAAACTACAGTGGATCTTCCCCTGTATATCCCTTATGTAAGATCACTGAGGCTCCTGTATTACCTGTGACAAATTTGGGTATTCAGAATTCAATTTTCACGTAACGTGAAGGGAGGGGTCAGGTACTCTCCTAGGTATGATGGGGGGCAGCCACAGAGGGAGCAAATTGAAAGGAAAACAAGACTAGGAAGGTGGCTTTGTAGTACACCTTTTTTCCCTGTGCTCACACAGAAAATTCTTTCTACTCCTGAAGAGGTAAGAAGAAGGAGGATAATAAGCAGCTTACACTTTAAAAAATACTGGGTTTGTAGTTATACCCACCAGAACTTCAATTTCCTGTCCTCTTTAGCAGAAAAATGAGACAGGCACCAAAAATAAAACACAGCAAAAGCAGGTTCACAGGAGAAACTACTAGGAGGAATTTAGGGCTGTGTGTTTACTTAGTATGTCTCTGTAGGCCAGTTTACATACGTATTCTAAAAACCCAAAAAATAGAAAAAAAATTTAAACAGGCCTTAGAAAGCAACTTGGCACCTCCAGAATTTTTTACCTGTTTTCAAAGCTATTGCACCTTAAATAGCACATCATGCATAAGCTCACAGGAAGAAAGTGCATATGTTTCCCATTTGAGGTTAATTACACAAAATTAAAGCTGCTCCATGACCATAGGAATTTATGTTTGATTTCCAGAGGCTTTGTGTCTTGTGACTGGCTGAATGCTTTATTGAACCATAGCAAGGCTGTCTAGTAAAGAGCAATTTTGACTAACAAGTTTAGCTGGTGTCTGATAAATTTCAAACACAGTTCATACTTTCCTCATTCATTGGTCACTCAGAGATCTCTCTACATTTCTTTCTATTGCATCTCATTGCTAGTCTGAACATAACTATCACTATGAACAATTCTGCCTGGTTTTCAGCAAATGTAAGCATCAGGACTGCTAGTAACAGTTAATGGCCTCACAAAACAAATTTATGATTGCAAGTCACATACTTTTAAGATCCAGCCATTTACTGAAAATTAATTTATCTGCCTGACTCATTGCATCCAAGCAAGACCTGAAGTGTCGTGACTAGAAAATACTGAATTTGCATTTATTGCACATTGTAGGTAGAAAAGCAAAATGACACCAAATGACTTTTCATGGGAAAAAGACCTGGCATAATACCAGTAAGAAAATCTGCCAAAATATTGCTTTGTTTAAATTGGCCTAATGCTTTTCAGACGCTGATATCTTTGACTGATGTCCCTGCCAAGAAGATTATGAAGTGCTGAATTGTTTAAGAACACTGTATCTTGATTTGCTTTAGTAGTTTCACCTTTTGAAATGTGGTAAAACTTTCTAGTATTAGAATAAACATATGACTAGAGGAAGCATATAGCGACAAAAAAGAGAATTCACCCTTGTTCCTTGAGTCAGTCATCATAAAGGTTTGGACAGCTTGGGACAGGCTCTAATGAGAAAGATTAAGTAGTCCAGGTTTTTTCTCTTCCTCTCTTTGAAAGGAATTTGGTTGAAAGAAAAACCCTTACTTTATTCTTGTAAACACTGTAAAAAATTTTCCCTAGCTTAATGCAAAAAAAACCCTTCTCCAACAAACTTGAAGATTTTTCAAGTCAGAAAGGCTTCTGTGAATATAAATGTGTAATTTTAAAATCCTTTTGCTCTGGAATTTAATTGCCAACCTTCAGCACTATTTCTAGAGTTCAAACCCATAGCAGATTTTTTCTTTTATTTCATTTAACTAATAGTTAATCTCTATTATCAAATTGTCTGTAATTCATACTGCAATTATATTAGTGCTAATGCTTTTACCTCAATTAAAACCTCACACTTCATGTGTGTTTACCAAAACTGAAATTCTATCCAATTTATAACTGGAAAACTTAATTTTTAAATAAGATTCATGCATCAGGCAGTTAAGGAGTAACACAGTTACTCATGACTTGTGTAACTATTGAAAGACAATGAATGGGAATTTTTGATTTAAATACCATGTATAATCTGCTTTTAGTAATGTTTGCAAAGGGTTTTGTCCAGAAAATTAGAATCAAATATGGTCATATGACTATATTTTGACCTGTACTGTGCATTTTTTATTTTCCCAGTTGAAACTGGGTTTTGATTTTTCTGTGCTCATTTGCATGCAGATTACATTAAATTATGTCATTATTATTACAAAATAAATAATATAAATTATATATTACATATAAATTATATATTATATTTTATTGCAAATATCTAATATTTTTATTATTTATCCATAAAGAAACTTTAAGAAAGGTTTTTTATAAATCTTCCTGAGATCTTTCACCTTTTGCAATCAAAAGAAGTACCATCTGTGACAAGCAATGGAATTTAAAAAATATCTGTATGCAAAAAAGATATTTGGTTAGCCTGCCAGCCACATAAAATTGACTTATTTGTTTGGGTCTTCTCTTCTGATGGTAAAAAATTATTAATCACAGGTCAACAATGAAATGTATGTGTTTTAAAATAGTACCCACTGATGAGAATCCTGCAAGGAAAAGGAGTGCTGAATGCAACCAGTTGACTGGAAACACATTTTCTCAGATATAATTCCACTCTAAAATTAATTATAGTTCTGCTTATTATATTGCAGATAATGTAATCTATAATGTTAAACATTTTAATGCATAATAATTATTTAAGACCATTGCTGATTTCAGAGTCCACTTCCTTGGACAACAGTTCCAGCTACATGAAATCTCTTTTTTTCAATATTTTGATGTTATGGCATAAATTTATTAAGGACCATCTCTGCTAAAAGGGTGAAAAGACACTTGAATCTCAGGCTGAAAAATTGCATCTCTGCTGTGCAGTGCTCAATCAGAGTTGCCACGGGGCTGCCATGCACAAGGAGGAGTTGCAGAGTGAGCACATTCCAACAGAAAATAGTGCAGATAACCCCAGTCTGAGCAGCAGCTCACAACTCCAAAAACCATCAGACTCATGGAAGCTCCTCTGGAAAGGAAAGCCTGCCCCAAAACAAAACTGACACTGTAAACCAGCCTTGGTAAGTGCTAAGCCTCTCTGGGAAGGCAGGAAACAAAGGCATACAAAGTTTTAGAATGGTGGGCAGGGAATAGGTGCCCAAAATGAGTTAATAAAGGCTGTTGTGTATGAGTGACCGCTTTTCATGTGAGATCTTTTCAAATATTTGACAGGCTTTTCAAAGGCATTTATATCTCTATATCTCATATATATCTCTATGAACAGGCTACACCATTCATTTTAGAGTATCTGTTTTCCAAACTTCTGGAGCTTAATTCAGCCAGATTTTTCAGAGATATCCCTAATTGTATGGCAAGGCTTTTATAGTGAAAATGAGATCTTTAAAAATATTCACTGCTTCCAAAATATACACCTCCAACAGTGTTCTTGGCCCAGAAGAAAGAAATGGGATATCCACTAGTAAACATGCATATGTTTTATTTAATCTAACAAAATACAGAGAAGGTGATATTTTCCAAGGTATCTTGAGAATTCTAAGTTTTTACTACATTTACCACTAGGCCCTACCTAAAGAGTAAGAAAGGGATTATTATTTTGTCTTGTCAGATTTTAAACTCATGATTAGAATGTGACTTGAATAGAAATGTGGGGTTTTTTTCTTATTTCTGACATAATAAGCCTCTAATTCAGCAAATTTCATAAGCATGTACTTTCTTTGAGGTACATCACTCTTTCCACTACTCATAGGCTTAAAATAAAAGACATGTTTAAATTCTATTTTGGCTGAGACTCTTAATTAAATCTGATTCCAGTTAAGTGACTGGAGTCACAATGAGCTACTAAGAAGAGAGACAGACTCTTGTTTAAGCTTCCTAAGCCCTGCTGAACTGAGACTCTGATGTGTCTTGGTATTAGATTCACAGCTGGCATAGAAAATCTAACTTAGTTTTGCTCCTAACATCCAGTTCAAAGGCATCGTTCTTCTGTCTCTTTTGAAATACTTCAAAAACATGCAGACTTCTCTTAATCAAATTAAAATATGGCAGTGTCATGTAAAGGGTGTTTTCTGAGAATTGCTCCTGTCATCAAATACTAACATGACAACGCTAGTATTGCACTCAGTGTTATACAGAGATATGTAAGTCCTGAGGGGCCAAATTCTATTTGTAATCACATTTAACATAGGGCCTAAAGGAAAGGTAGTGTTCTGAGATGCCACAAAAGAGCTAGATAAAAGAACATTTGGTTTTTATTTTGTCACAGTTTGATATTTAGTACCATCAGAAATTTGGTTCCTGCTGCTGAATTCTGACTGCTCAGGCTCTTCTAACATTAATATTCAAATTAATTTAAAACTAAAGTTTATGTCTCAAGAAGTATAACATAGGAAGATATGATTGTGTTTAAACAACTAGTTTTGATGCACGTGAACAACTGTGGCAGCCTAACTACGTCACTATGCACACAAAACCCCAGTTTCCAGATGAAAACATAGTAAACAACACATGCAAATGAACAAGGTGTAATTTAGAGACCACCCACCCAAATTTCTCAAAACATGGCCTCAGAAGACAAATGAAGAAAAAGACAGAAATGCAGGAAAAGTCTTTCAATCTGTCTTTTCCAAGTTAAGGGTTCTCTTTCCCCAGATGAAGACAAAGCAGCCAAAAATCCACAATCCCCAGGGTCTCAGTTTATCTGTTTGTCAAGCAATTCCATTGTTTTACAGCAGTTGATTTTATTCACAATATTCAACTTGTAACTCTGGAAAAAAAACAATAATGAAAAAGCACTTGGTCTGAAGGATAAATCCAAGATTCTCACTCAACAATATCTCGGTGCTCCTGCAAAACTTTAATGCTTTTCCTCAATTCCAAACATTTAAAGAACTTAAATGTTTTCATCTCAGAGCAGTATGAAAGGTGAAATACGTAATTTCTATCAAGCAAAAATTCCCAAGCTTTTGATTCAAAAATTTCTCTATGGCTTAATTATTTTTGGTATTTGAGGTGTTTAACAGTTTCATGATTAAGTTTTGAAATTAACAGATATATTAAATCAGTTTCACAGTGTACAAATATGTGGTTTATGATAAATAGAAATTTATGATAAATATAAATAACAATCCAGAATCAAGTTTCCTCATATTAGCCATTGAACCACTAAGGTAATAACATCTTCCCATCAGAACTTACAGTCAGTATTAAATAGTTAGGTGAAATACACACATAAAAGGAAATTGGGGTAGGAGTGAGGTTGTGGAGGGAAAAATTTCATAAAGTGAAAAAAATAAAAATTTAACAAAAGTTCACAAGCCTTGGCTTGCCACATTAGACCCCTCTCCTACACTGAAACCTTAACACGCAAATCTTTTAGTTAATGAGCCTTCACTAAAAAGAAGAGGTTTGGAGGGTTTTTAAAGCAAAAGCAAAATCACCAAACTCCAGTATTTTTGAACAGCAGAAACCAGGCTAAAAAACTCCATAGATTGCAGAAAAAGTGACACTGTTATAATATGTAAATATATTATATCACTGCTTTCCTACCCTAAAAGGAGAGAAAGAACATGAACACATAAAGACACATATAGCAGTTGAATACCCTTGGTTACATACTGTGACTGGACTAAATATCCTTTTGAGCCATCTTACCAACTTGGGCTGTAAGAAGACACATCGAAGTCTGCCTCACAGTCAGCTACAAGACCGTGCTTGGTGCAGTGGAGCCACAATATCATTTAGTCAGACTAAATATAGTAAAACTATCCAAGATGAGAGAAACCTGGGGCGCTGTACCCACCAGCCCCAACATGGTGGCTCATCTCTGCCTACATGTGCAGTCTATGCCAAGAGAAAAGGAGCCTATATGATCTTATAATCACTTTAGTATATGGAAAAAAAATCTTCCTGAACAACTTCTGACAGAACAAAATAACCATGTTAAGTAAAGGCGGTTGCAAGGACAGGGTAGATAGAACAAAAAAAAAAAGGGTTGAAAATTACAGTGATGAAGATTAAAATGCTGCCATGGATGTGGAGACTTTTCTGAGTAATGCCAGGAAGTCTGGATATGTTCCCATACAGAGTTGCTCAGAGCTGCAAACCTTTTAATCACAACTCCCTAAGGAATAAAACTTGTAAGATAACTGGTAGAATAACAGTGAGAAAAAGAACAATAAATTCGCAAGTACTGGGAATGGAATTGCTCTTAACATTTGCCATCCTTTTATTGTGTCAAGTTTACACTTTGTTCCCTAATCTTACTAAGAATTTCATGAGCAAGTGTGAGACTTGAGTGAAGAATGTTTGTATTTGATCTGTTGACTGCTGTGTAAGACTAAGATAAACAATGGATTATTCAATATGTCCTCGTCCTCTTTTAACTTTTGCATGTCTGCCCTCTCTGGCGATTATATAATTTGCACTACAAACCAACCAATTCAAGGTTACTAAAATAAAAAAAAATAGAATAAAAAGTAGAGGTGAGTTGACTCTTAATTCCAACAACAGAATGTCAAGGCTTGCCATGAAGGCACATGTTACCACTGAAGATGAAACCCTCCAGACATCCAGGAAATCCTTACAGCTGAAATCAATGAAGTGTGTTCCCCCAAAATCCTGCGGGATGAATGGTTTGCCCAAAATGCCCCATCTGCAGTGGGGCTGGAGGGGTCAATCAGACCATGTGAGCTTTACCTTGATGACACAGCCAATGGTCCTGTTCTCAACCACTTGAGATTTGGAAGGAAAATGAGAGCAGAGGGGGGTAGGAGGGGACGGGTGCTTTACTATTCTATTCTTCCTTACTTGCTCTCTTTTTTTTTCTCTGCTTTTCTCCTACACATTGCAACTTTTGCAATTGTGGTGTAAAACCAACAAGAGAAGCTGAAAAACATGTACCCAAATCCATGCTGGCTCTACATTCTTAGCTGTCCTATTAGAACTTAGGCTGCACTTAAGGTCTTTTGTTCATGAATGTCTGAGTCAGCACCTCAGGCAGATGTTCCATTTTCTGACTTGTTTCTCTTTCCTGACCTCTTCTTTGAACACTTCCTCCTGTGGTCCACCAGGAAACATGATAAGAGTGAGTAGCACCAGAAAATCTAGGAAGTCCAAACCAGCTCAATTAGTTTCTCTTTTTATCCCAGAAGAACTATTGCTGTTTTTCATATAATCTAAAAGACAGTTGGAGAAGGGAATTTCCCTATAAAAACTCACAAGAGATAAAAGGGAGAGGGATAATATTTAACTGCAAGTGTTACTCAATATTGCAAGTAATTTAACCATTTTCCCTTGTGTCTGTAATCAAAAGATAGATTTGTAATGGCAGTTGTTACAATGGGAGTTTGCCAGCAATAACTTGAAACAAAAGCCAGACCATGCTTCACTGTTTATGTTGTAACTGTGGACATGGGTTATGTTAACAACTTATCTTTTGTTGGGCCCCAGACACCCTACCTTCAACACAACACTTAGGTGACTATTGCTAAATAAGACTAGAACTAATCTTTGTTTTCTATAGTTTAATATCACCATGTAAGAGCACATCCCAAACTGCTTATAGGTTTGCTACATTTTAACCATTTGCATATTTGAAGCATTTCCTGCTGTGTATACCTCAGAGACTTTTGCTGGGGAAAACATCAGCTAAGGCACTTCAGCCACTTCCAAGAAATAGATTTCTAAGAATTTTGATTAAAAAGTGTTGAGACAAGGAGTGAGGCAAGATGTGATACTGAGATGACTGGACAAGAGCCCAAAGGGCATGGATCCCATGCAAAGAAGGGTAAGCAATTACACTATTTATCACAATGCACACTCATAAGGAGACTGAGTTAAGGTGGCAAAGGAAACTTGCAATTCTTAGACTTCATAATTTATGAATGCTTGACTTGGAATGTTAATGTTGTTATTTTAATGTGCCAGTTTGGTATATATTATTTTCTAAGACATTGCTGTTACAGAAAGAAACAAAACACTTCTCTTCATTGTGAAAAAGAGCCATTTAGGAGGCTTTGAATCTTTATATAGAGTTCAACTTTTATCTGAAAATGCCATATCCACATACTAGTTCACTGTATTGAGAATGCATGCATGGTTAACAAGCTACTGAGGAGTGTAGTGCCACTTGCAAGCAACCACAGAAGTACAATATTTCTGATATACTCTCTCCAGAATAGGGGATCAGTCTTGGATACATTTTTTATATAAAATTTAATTATGGAAAAAAAATATTACACTTTAGTTTTTTGCATGTCTAACATAAATCTTATAAACAATTTGTAAATTATGTCGCTATTTAAGTAAACTTCTGATGGATCCAGGCAATTTGGCATGTCTTTTGTTTATAAAATAGAACCTTGAAAAGCTTCTCATGTTTTTGGAATTATATGGTTAAACAAAAAGGCAGTTCCTTTTTCCAGAATGTTGCCTCTCTCATTTATTTCATAATATACTTAAACTTTAAAGAACAAAAAGCACACAATATTTTTGTGTCTAAAGCCAAATGAGAACACAGTCCTCACAGGACTAAGTTTCTCCAATTTCCACTCATTGCAGGGCACTTATCATTAAAGAATCAAACAAAAAAAGAGCATCATGGCTTTACAGGAACAAAAAATGAAAGCAATGTCTTTATTCCCATTATCCTAAATGGTTCATTTGCACTAGAGACAGTGGTTTCTTTTTCTATACCAGTATACTTTGTTATTAAAGAGAGATTAAATTATAATTTAATAAATAAAATTTAATCTCTGAGGAAATAGTATTCAAAATGTGGATTATATGTGTAAAGGAGAGGGAAAAATCTAGGGCAGTATTTTGTGGCAGGAACATGAATGCAAGTGCATTTTCTATTCAGCCTCATGTGAGATCCACTGACTTCTAAGGGTGATCATTTTCACAGCTCTGAGATTTTTTTTTTAAAATAATTTCCCTTCAATAGATATGTTTAATACTCTCAGTCACGGGAGTGCATTATTAAGTAGTTGACCATTAACAGGATGTCCTAACTGTTAGTGTTTTGGCAAAAAAAAACCCCCATAATTAATAACAGGAAGTCCACCACTTATAAATACCTGAATAGTTGATTTTTCACTGTGCTAAATACTTTGAGGGGGCTAAAGAATAATGAATTTAGTTCTGCATGTACACCTTGGGACAGGCATCTAAAATAAATAATTTTTGCAAAAAATACAAACCAAGTGTAGCTACATTCATCTTCTGCGTCTGTCCAGAAAGAAATTCTGAAGGGCTGATGTACTTTTTTATCATTTCCCATTATTTTGTGCATGTCTTTGTTAGAACACAGAAGTTGCTGTCCTGTTGAGCCAACAGCAGCAGTTGCAAGTGTTCCTTAATACATGCCTTGGTGAGCTGAACACGAGTCTGGTGTACATGGCACAGGACAGATCTTATTTGTCTTGACTATGTAAGTATTTATGACTCCTTGTGCTGCTCTTTCCTCTTCTCACTTCTATCTCCAGGACAACAGAAATCAGAGAAATGCACCCTTGCTAATCCTCAAAGAAATGAGTCCACCAACCAAGTCACATAAATGGGTTTGCTTCACATGCCAGAAAGCAAGAGCGTAAGGCTCTCAAGAATGCCAAATTCAGGAACTTCTCCAGACTTCTTATGTATGAGTTAAAGCTGTAATGGCCAAATGAGCAGAGGGTGATGAACAGCCAGTGAGCCAAATGCAATAAACAGCTGCCAGTAGCATAAGAAATTGTGAAATGAGTAAAAAGAAAACCAAAGAGAAGTAAACCTTCTGTGGCTTCCAGTGATCATAGTTCAGAGTGCTACTGAAAGGAGGAAGTGCTTGTTGTTTTCTTATCTTCTTAAGGAACTTGAGGCCTCACAATTATGCCATGGTCTTCCACAAAATCTACCTGAACTGGCAAAGTTTGTCACTAAAATGGCTAAAGTAGAAATATCATAAACTTCATTATTTTTCCCAAAGCACTTTGGTTTTCAGACCACTAGGATCCTTGCTAGACAGCTAGGAGCACTGAACTGCTGTCTGCTCATGGAAGTTACATTACTGCCACAATTAATACAACATATTATTTCACAGTATATATGTCGCTATAGGACATGTGAAAGCACAACACGAGCCACTGCTATTGCAAGGTAAAGAATAAGAAAGTTTATTCTCTGACTCCAACTTTTATACTTTTCCAAAGGTGGTAGCGGATTGGCCCCACGTTGGGCCACCTCTCCAAAGACATTGGACAAACCACCAGTACATCAAATATTTCCACCCCCATGAAGGAATGCAAAACAATATGTTGTTTACAGAAATTGTGTGGGAAAGTTTTCTAACAGAATGTAAACTGAGAAGGCTTTAGAAAATCTTAAGAATCAGGGCAACATATATATGTATGGAAAATCTAAATGCCATCATGCCTGTAACTCCCTAGCTACACTGAGTACTTTTTGTTATTCCATGGTATTAGAGAGTGGTATTGTATACAAACCTCTTAAAGCCTTCAGTGTGAAATCTGTCTAAAGTAGATGGTAGTATTTTCCTGTGACCATTAAAAGATGAAAAATAAATTATGTAGTTCACTCTCAGGTCTCTAGTGTTATCTGAGCTGCCCAGTCTATCCCAGCTTCAGCAGGAAAAGATACAGCTCTCCTATGGGTCCCATATATTATCAGTCAGTGTCGTTTAAATGTCTAAGATACCACAGGGAAATTCAAATGTTACACAGGTAACTAAATCAATCTTTAAATTACTCTTAAAAATATAACACTCAAATGTTTGTCATTAATTAGATTCTTTTTTTTTTCATGAATTTTGGCCTTACTTCTGTGTTTCACTCTCCCATTAGTCAAGTCTCTTGTTCAAATGGCTTTTCCCTCATATCTAAGTCCTCACGTCCATCAACAGGGCACCAGTTCAAGTTAATGTGAGCTGCTGTTGCAGACCATACAGTTGATGTGTGTGTCTGTGTTCAGGTACCAGTGAAATGCTGAGCTAGGCTGTGAATGCCTGTGGGAGAGTTGCATGTTCAAGCTGCCTCACAGAGGGCAATGCAGGCCAGCATGAGCCCAGAGTCTCTGCCCACTCTGTCTGGGAGTATGCCATGAGAGCAGGATAAAGGATAGATCTTATTGGATACAGCTCACAGATACTGACCCAAAGCTAGCCAGACCTCTGTTGTCTTGATTATAAGCCCTTTTTGCTTTTGATAATACTCTGAAAAGGGCCAACAACTCAAATTTCTTGCCTAACACCACTAGATTTTTATTCCAAAAGACAGCTTTTATTTTTATGATTTTTTGTCCTTTTAAAAGTAAAAATGTCTTCATTCTTTAATTTCATTATGCTCTCTATATTTCAAGGAATGAATGACTGACTGACTTTCAAAAATACAATGCATGAATTTGGCTAGATACCTAAACTTATTTCATACTGTTTCATCAGTAAGTTATCCAGCACACTGACACAAAGTAGTAGTCTCAACTATGCAGCAAAATAAATGGGAGCAGTATCTTCAGTTGATGAGGGAAAGGAAGTTATTTCAAAAGATGTAATTGATGCAACATCTTAGAGCTTCCTGAATTAGCATGGTTTTAGATTTGATTACTGAGGACTGTATTTAAGAGGTGGTTTCAAGGCACTTGGCTACAAAGCTGTTCCAGATGTTGTCAGTTACACGGTGTATTTATTAAGCTTTTGTATTTTCCATTTCAATGTGTGCTAAACTGCTGCTTTGTTTTATCTTCTTATTCTGATGTCAAAAGGGTTCAATGGCAACATAGACAATGGAAATAAAAACAGATTATAAAGACAACCACACATACAAAAGAGCCTTTAATTTTATTACAGAAATTTCATCCATTCAGTCAGCAAGTCATAAAACCTATTGTACCAGATCTTTATAAGATGTGCTAGGTATAATGCACTTGCAGATAGCAGATAGTCAATCCTCTGTTTTTGCAAAGGGTGTTTACTCAAAGATGTCCATCTTTACAGTCCAGGATATATGTAGATTTCTTGATGAACTACTTGGATTTCACAGATAGAGAGCATGCATGCTGTGAATCTGGCAGCTTCCTGTGACTAAATCAAGTATATGAACTCATGTGCAAATTTTAGGCAATACATACACAATATTACATCATTTTAATATCTTGCATCATTTTTTTCTGTGATGGATTAGGATTCATACAGTAAAATCCACTTATGGAATTTTCATGTGTGGGAGACTTGACTTTCTGGATTTCATCCTTTCTGAAGAGATGGGGCAAAGTTTACTCTGGTTTTAATTTCAGAATAATTCAGTTTGAACTTTTTGGACCCAAAATTTTGGCTCAAACCAATACTTAATTTTCATATATTCTGCTCAGATTTAATCATAGTTTACCAGTGTAAGCCAATCACATGGATATTTAGGCACTTGATTCCCTTTGAAATTCTGTTACTCTGCACTTCTAAATAACCATTTTTTTACTTACCCCCAAAGACAGAAAATTAGGTCATTATTTCATGCCAATTTTATTGATGGAATACTGTTCTTGAACTCGTTCTTTGTTCTAGAAAAATTGAACAGTTCCAGAACCTAAAAATAGCATAGTCAATTGAATACACTGATTGTTACTTAGTTTTACCTATTCTGTCCAAGAAGTTTTGTAGTGTAGTTACAGTTGACACACGAAGAAATAGCCCTCATATTCTTTTTTTTTCCCCACTCATCCTGAGGAAATTTTTCATTTTAGATTTTGTCATAAATAATGGAAGCTCATAAGTGGATTGAGAGAGAAGACAGCAAAGAGAAATTACTTACCACAAGTACAGTTTTACCTAAAGGGGTTAATGAGCCATAAACCAGAGAAATAAATGCAAATATAGAAAAAAATACAAAAATGTGATTGCACAATAGCCACAAGTAAATGTACCATGTAAAGGAGCCTAGCACAAAATAATATAGAATTGGAATGAACTACAGGAGTAAGATGCAATTTCAGAGCAAAAGCAATTCTTTTTTGGAGGTCACTTTGAGGTTTCTCTTCGTGGTTTCATTCTCCTACTTATTCTGCACTACTCTGGGACATGAACCTGTTAAGTGCTATGTCAATTTGCAACTAGGAATTACCAATATCTAATACTTGGTTTCAAAATATTCTCCACCTGACAGTCACACCTGTAGTAGATGAACTTGTTGAGAATTTTCAGTTTTGGTCTGTTGAAATAACAAACTATGTTCTTGTGTATTTGTATCACTTTGTGGAATCTGGATTTGTGATGATTATGCAATTCTTGTCCTGGAACTCCTAGCAGCTCTTAGTTGCCTTCAACAAAGAATCCTTGCAGAATTGCCAATACAAAGCCTCCACTGAAGTTTACCTAAGTATTTTTCAAAGCCCACACAAATTCTCTATGAAGAGTACAACTCAATTCATCCCTGCTGCCTTTGATGCTTCCCACCCATGCTTTAGTGACACTAAAATCTTAGAAAAATAGGTCTGAATGAGAAGTGAAGGACTCATTGAGTATATACCATAGATCTCCTCTCTTCCTTCTGCGTAGAACTCAAGAGCAAAATCACACCCTTGGCTGCACACATGAGAAGAATCTGTTCTGTATATGTCACAAGCCCTGCAGTGGGTAGCCCCTAGAAGAAAAAGGTAGGCACACAACCTGTCCATATTTAGGATTTGATAAAATCTCAGCGAACAGATAGTGATATTTGACTGTAGCAAGAATCTATTGGCAAAGGGCACAAATGCCACAATGAAACAGTGAGTCGGCCCATGAGGCTGAAGCCCTTATAGAAGAAAGATTGTTTCTCTGCCCAGAAACTGAGTGAACTTATATAACTGAAGGGAAAGGTAGCCTTAACATCAACAAATGTGCGTTTCTTCAAAATATCTCATAGAGAAAATTACTTACAGGAATCTGGAAAGGGCACTTCATTACATTTTCCTATTTCACCATTTCTGTCCCTTGGGTTTCTCATCAAGTGATTTGGCTTGTTATTCTACAGCCAAAGGTTTGGACTGCCATTTAAACTGCTTACTGCTCTTAGTCATAAAAATAGTCTTTAAAGCCCTCTTCAAACACATACTTGTTCCTCTTAAAACAGAATCCCTGTAAAGACTTGTAACAGTCTATTTATTATTTCCCAGGTCTTCACAGTCAAACCCTTTAATTACATTAGGCATTCATGAAAATAAAGTATTTTAAAGCCTGCTTTTAAATGTTCTAAACCATGATGTTGCTAAACTTTTCCTTCATCGCTCTCCCATCAGTCTTGTACTGTTACTCAGTTTCTTCTGTACTTGGCCTGCATTTGGACTCAAATCAAATGCTCAATTATCTCCACATCTGTGGCATCTAACACAAACAGTAACAACGGAGCCATAAAAACCTTATTCCTAACTAAAAATTGTAAAAGATCAATGTCATATTCTGTAATTATTTTTCTTTTTAGAAATATTGCACTTTGAATTTGGTCTTTTGCCTTCTAAATAATTATTCTGTAAACACTGAATTAAAGCATCAAAGTCAACAACAGCATATCTGCCTTTGTGACCTAAATTCTCTTTACCATTCTTAACCCTTCTACCAGCTCTTGCATTTCAAAAACTGTGAGGAAGGCAGGCATCAAAAACAACATTCTCTCTCTAATTCTCTTAGTAAATCAGGATGTTTGAGAAGGGAATCCCATAACTTGCTAAAGGAATATTGAGCTGAATTTATTGCCAGTATAAATTTGAAAATAATCTCTATTGTTAACTAATATAATGAGATAAATGGAACTTTATTACATAATTCAAGCTAGGCTGAACAACTTGGCTATAAATAGTGAGCATTACAGTTTCACTGGCATACTTACACTCCATGACTTCACTATAAATGATTAGAAGGTCATACTAAGTTAAAATTCAACTCTAGTGTTTCCTTTGTTTTTGTACTTTTGCAAAGTTTAACCTTGTTTTGAAACCTATCAAAACTGTTCTGTTTACTTCTCATTCAGAAAGAAATTTGCCCACCATTATGTTTTTATTATAGTGGATGCCATTAATGAGAAGATGTGTGTTTGCTGCAAGCAAAAAGTGGGTTTTACCTTGAAGAAGGCACTGCAAATATATTGAAGATTGGAAGCATTGTATGTAAGAACCCTTCCTCTGTTCACAGAGACAGAAACTTGCTGATATCCCACTAATCCCTTGTCTGGGAGACCAGCACATAAGTTTTTTTTAATATACACACTCCTCTGACAAGTGAAGTGCCAGTCTAGGGGGCTCTCAGGTTCTCACCTCTGTTAAGAAACCAAAATTCTGAGTCCCTTGTTAGGAAGTATTTAGATGACTAGTATTTTTAAGAAGAGAAAAGGCAACAACTTATCAACAAACTATGAGGCTTAATTCACAGTTCTCTGTTTTCTACACTTTTTAGGGACTTTTTGCACTTCAAAATGTGGATCCTTAATTACAGAGACACTTTTTTTTGCAAGAATACATAAAAACATTTATATTCTTCCTTCTGAATTGAGACAGGAACAAAATCCTCTGTAAATATGAAGAAGAAAAAAAAAAATAAAGCACAAGGAACAATACAGTGTAAGGAAAAAAACAGTCATTGGAACTTCCAAGTGTTTCTTTCATACTTTATTACAGATTTTCAGCTTATCCTTTCCCATGGTTCAATCCTGGACTTGTTTAAAATATATTTGAAATGCATTCACCAAATACAAGCATAAATATAGACCATAACAGTGACTAGACTTAGGACACAGACAAAATTTCATTTGGCTGTTTCCCAAGTTAGTAAGATGAAGATATTTTGAAATACTTTAGTACATACAGCCATTTTGACCATATACAGCAGCAAACAATTAGGAATAGATAGGATTTGCCTTTAATTATTCCAATTTTGTGGGTGTATTTGCAAGTGGTGCTCAAATGCCCTTTCAAACACACTCAGTAGCCTGTGAAGAAAATAGGAGAAAAACTAGAGACAAATATACAAAGTTTCCCTTTCTGGATTTTAAAATAAGAGGTTCTGGAGTTTTGTTCTGTGTGATCAGGATGCTTTGGTTTAAATATACTTCAGTAAAGATTAGTGAAAACCATCTGTTGGAAATACTATTGTAATCAGTCTTTAACAGCAAGGTTTACAAATGATAGAATGAGGAAGCTGTGAGGTAAAGCAAAGAAATGAAACTCTTACCCAGACAGACTGCTGACCCCAAATTACCCATAAAACAATTTCATTGAATTAGATTGTTCTGGAGGGTCTACATCCTTAGATTCTCTAACTCTTCTACTTTTCAACTACAATAAATCATAGGGTGGTGTCTTACTAGCTAAAGAGAGAGAAATGTTGTTAATAGTTTCCAAACAGATGGAAAATTTACTGGCACTTGTGGATCACAAAATCCAAACACAGAAAGTAAAATTATTGCTATGGTTTTGATCAGTACTATCACATCACTGATAAACACTGATGCTCCATACAGACTCATTTGGTTGCATCAACAGAAACACCTTCTTTAATAAAAGCAGACCACATGCAACTTTCACTTTGATTTGTATTTGGAGAATTAATTTGCTTTTACTTATTTCAAAAGCTTTCAATAGATTTTCAGTTTTCAAAAGCTCTGCTTCCAGAATTTCAGAATTCAGGTAGTTTGTGCAAAGGACTAGCAAACTGTTTTCTAGTTTCTAGCATAAACTCAAGCATAGAAATACCACTAGCAACAAAGCTCTTAGTGTGTCATCAGGATCCTTGGTGGCTCTTGGCTGTGTACTATTTGTGCAAGTTTTATCCACAACTTAGTTTTGTCTCAACAACACTGATATAAGAGCAACATTAATCACATCAGCAAATAAATAGGAGTCCCATTTTTTAATCAACTACATAATTTTTTTAATAAATTATCATATAACTCTAAGAATGTGTATTTTCACAAATATTTTTTCTTCTTTAATGACACATATGGTATGTTCCTTTCCATTTTATAATATTGATTTCACTCTTTCATATTTGAGTACAGTTCTGGCCACACCACTATGCCAGAAAGGCAACAACAGCAACAAAAAACATAAAAATCACTCTGTGAAAGAATGTTTCCCTTGGAAATAGATACAACTTTGGGATTTTTCCAGTTTTCTGTAAAAAGTTCACCTACTAACAAACTTAGATGAAATCAATAAAAAAGAGAGCCTTCTACACATGAAGACAGAATACTTGTGATGAAAAAAATTCTACACAATGTAGTCCATTATGAGACTATCACATTTACAAGAGTTTGTCATCAAAATGACATTTTGCTGGAGGTTTTCCAATGTTTTAAATGTGAGCCCAGGTGCTTTGCTAATTTTAAACTTATTCCTGAAATTTTTATCCCCTCATGTATTTTTTATTCAAAGGCAATTGATTCCAGTTCTTCTTTTTCTGAAATAAATGTGTTTCCTTTTCTTTTATTCTAAGTTCATTCATGTAACTCTTGTATGAAATCCTATTTCCAGTGTAACGTTAGTAATTCCAAAGGGCATCCCTAAGGTTTTGAGGCAGATTATCTCAGGGCACAAGGCTGAGCCCAAGCACCCAATTCTCCATGTTTCATAGTTCCATGTTAGAACTGAGCCCAGCTCATTAACATGATTTTGACTCATGCCAGTACTCTCCCAATCAAGGCTCAAGTATGGTTTGTGGAATACTGTGAGCGAAAAGACCAGTTCCAGTGGGCAGCAAGGATGAGGGCATCTTGGTCTCTGGAGGAAGAGTGCACCATAATCTGGCGACAGCCTTGTCCTACCTCTTGTGCTTCTGGGGTTTTCCCAATTTATTTACCAGAATAAAGGCAGCCAGTGAATCACCTGCATTTCCCAGCTTAAGTAAGCATAGTCATATTTACTGCAGAGGGCACTGGGGTCTTATTCATCTTCTGGAAAGTTTACACAAGCTGAAAAGAAACCCGTAGTCTCTGAATAGAAATATCTCCCTGGGCAAACCCTAAATTCCACCACCAAGAAGACGGCTTAGAATATCTCAGCCAACTCTAAACAAGCTGAAGCCACACCCCACTTATGTACTTAAATGCACCATCTCCTGTGAAATGGGATTTTCATCCCCATGGGTGGGAATTGCTTTGGACCATACTCTGAAAAGTGCTGGATCCCAGCAGCAATGCACCCCCAGGGGTACAGGAGCCCACACCACTGTGATTCCCCTATTCAGACCCAGTCAGGGCTGGCTCAGCCCATATGTTGGATCTCTCACTTTGGAAAGGCTCTAGTTTCTCATGGTGCCTACACCCCAGAAAATATTCCTGCTTGTAACATAATGCCTGAAAAGGGTCAATGCAGGAGCAAGTTAAAAGAATTTTAAAAGATGTTGTTCACACAGTCTAAAAAGCCATGTGTGTGCTTTCCCTCCTTAATCTTGTTCCAGACCCTTTGAACCAGAAAAAAAAAAATTCATCTTCTAGAACTAAAATCATGATCCTCTATACCAAGGTCCACACATTACACAGTAACTTCTAAAAGACAGAACAATGTCTCTAGGCTGTTGGGGAAATGTGAGTAGTCATCTGGGACAAAACTAAAGGCTTTTTTTTTTATACAAAAGAGCAGAGAGTAGGATGGAAATGCAGCTCCCACAAAAAGTCAATGGGAGTTGAGCCTTGAAGTAATTCTGAAGTTTTTTAATTCTCAGTTCAGTTCAGCAACCCAAAACCACTTAATAAATCCCTAGACCAGAGAGGGAAAGGGAAAAAAGGGAAAATCTATCCCACATAAAACTGTAATTTCTACTAATTTATGTACAGGAATATTTACTAGTAGTCATTTCTTCTGTGAAACTAAAAAATCCTTCTATTAAGAAAAAAAAAAAAGAAATCACACCTTTTTTGGCATTTACAGTTTAAAAAACTGGTAGTTCATTCTCCACATTCTAGTCACAAACAGCATTACCACTTCTGAAAACAAAGCAGAGAACCAGATTCTCACCAAATGCATTAGGATTAAAAGTATCATGCTAGAACAAAGGCAATATGGGAGAGAACAACTAATTCATCTGAGGATTATATTTAATATTCATTTCTCACTAGTAAGGTAAAAATAAAAGCTGAACCACTTTCATGAGCTTGCTTGATTCATTGTACCTCATTTTCAAATGCCAAGTCCTGAGAAGTTACAACCAGTCCTTACAACCAGTTACAACCAGTCTTTTGCAGCTGACGCATGGAGTCTACTCAAGAAAAAGAATTTTCAATCTCAAATGACTGATAAAACAGCCTCTGCTCTAGAAAACTTCATCTAGACTTACAAGTATACTCCTTTTATTGCTGGCATCATAAGAAACAAGACAGTCACCTTAAAAGACGCTGGCCCAGGCAACTAAAAAGACACTCAATAGCAGGGTAAGTTTTGATATTTCTTCTGCTTGTTGGACCACCCACAGGACAGAGTCATGCTATGACAGGATATCTGGGGGCAATCTCGATAAGACTGAATACATCTTCCTTTGCTCCTCTGAACTTACCAAGGTGACTGCTGCTGATTTTTGGCTTTTCTGTCCTAAAGAGAGGTGTGTACAATATTACACTCAGGTTCTAATCTGATACAAACCTCTTTCTCTGGCTTTTTACCTATCCATGATCCAACTACTCGTCCTCCTCCCTTGTCCTTCTTTTTCCAGAGGTTTTCCTGTCTGATTCTAACAGCTGTTTGTCCTTTACAGACTCTGTCTTCCCACAGCTCACAGCTGCACTAACAGACTTTTCCAGCTATCTGCCCAGTGTCTGAGTCTTTCTTTTGGCTCTCCAGCAAATCCAGATGCTCCACCTGCATCTCCGGGTTATCCCCAACACTCAGAGTGGGATCTTGCTTTCATTTTACTGGCACCAATTCTTAATAGTAATGCTCACTCTTTTATTTTTTTTTCCTTCATTGGAACAAAGGAAAAGCTAAGACTAATATAAGAGGAAACAAGGATGTTTTACTACCGAGCACATGATGAATATAAGTCATAGAATCCCAGAAACTGAAGCTGGAAAAGACTGGCTATTTGGTCATCTTGTCTGTTCCTGCCAGTGTAGGACTGTTCCCCACGGTACTTTTATGGGCAATAAAGCATGTAGTATTAACGATAATTTGACCTTTTACTATGGTTCACAATGACATTACTGTATTTCTTTCCAGTCTATTTTTTTCCTGTGTACACCAAACTAGCTTCAGCACTTCCCTTTTCACTACCACCCAGAAATGTTGCCTCCCTTTGTAAAAAAACTGATCTGTAACACCTAAGCCCAGATCTTCTAAAGTGGGAAATTATTTTCTCTGATCTTAACTAAATCTGCCTACTAAAAGAGAAACACATACTTCTAATTCTAGAATCTGAAACATTTTTAAAGAACAGGCTAAATCAAAGGAGAGCTCTTGTTCTACTCTTGCTGATCTCTTTGTCTTCCTAGAACCAAGGAGTCAGAGAACAACCATGGCTGGAAAGGACCTCTGTAGATCAACTGATCCATCCAGGGTAAGCCCAGGATTAAGTTGTTCCAAGCTTTGCTGACCTGTGTTCCAAGGATGGAAAGTCAATGAGCTGCTTTGGCAATCTGTTCCATCAAACCACCACCCTCACTGTCTGATTATAGTTCCCTGCCTAGCAGCTACAAGAGCAGGACTGCTCCCCAAGAGGCAGAACAGTTTCAGACAAGATAGTGAGCCTCTTCCAGGGTCAACAGAAGGGAAAACAGGAGGCAAGGGAAAACAGGAGGCAAAGCAGGGTAGGTCTGGAGCCCATCCTGAAGAATCAACCTATAAACTGGGACAGCAGGAGACAGTGCAGTACCTGCAACATAGCTCAGGCATAGTCTGATGGTCTAGACCTGTCATTTCCCTTGCTGTTACTAATGTCCACTAGTTCCCTTCCTGTCACTATGAATCTCTCGGAGAGTCTACCTTCATCTTCTCTACAAACAATCACTAGGTAGGCAAGAGCACTCATTGGTCTTCTTTTCTTAGGAAAAATACATTTCCCTCAGGATTTTATACAGCATGTTCTTCAGACCTCAACCATTCTGGTGGCCCTCCACTGGGCTTTCTCCTGTATTTTGCTTATCTTGTCTTTGTCCAGTTCAAAACTAGACAGAGTACTTCAGGTGTGATCTTCCAAACACAATAAAGGAGAAGAATCCCAAATTCCTGATGGCTATCCTCTTGCTAATACAGTCCAGTATGCATTTGTCCTTCACTCCTGCAAAAACATGTTTTGACTCGTCCTTCTCTGCCCAAACCTCCCTTTAACATTTTCTGCAAAGCCATTTTCTATCCAGTCAAAACCCCGCCCTTTTTGCAAGAGTTTATCATACTTCAGGACCTTGTTCTTTGCTTTGTTGAACTTCATAAGGTTTTAACACATTTAAACCTTAACACATTTATTGAGCCTCTCAAGATCCACCTAAATGGCAGCCATGCATTGTATTGGTTGGATATACAGCCTGCAGTATATAGGTTACAACATGGCGTTGTCAGCAAAGCTGATGAGAATGCATTTCATCCCACTACTCTGACATTAATGAAGACATTGATCAGTACTGACCCCAGCCAGCATTGCACCTTGAAGAATGGCACTTACAACCAGACCTCAACTTAATTTCCACTCTACTTTGGGGCCAGTGATCCTCTAGCCCCATAGTTCAACTTTCATGTCCACATCTTTCCATTCTGGCTACAAAGATGCTATGAAACTGAAGGATTCAGTAAAGTCAAGGAGAAAAATAACCTCTACTGTTCTTTCATTCTCCAAGTGAATCATCTCCTTATGAAAGGTGACTCTATTGGTCAGGCATGATTTGCTCCTGGTTAATCCATCTTGGCAGTTCCCAGACACCTCTTGGTGTCTGGAATTGCTATTGAGGAGACTACAGCCCATAACCTTTCCAGGGACTGACTCTGAGCTTACAAGACCTTTCTTACCCTTCTATAATATGTGTATGACATTGCTGTTTTATAGTTGTCAGGAAACTTCTACAATTCCATGACTTTTCAAAGATGATAGGTGAACTTCATTCTTTCTGCAAGAAATCAAGATTTAGAACAAAGAGAGATATGAGAAATTGACTTAAACCAAAATTTAAAAGTTATAGAAGTACAATTTTAAGGGCATATTTTGGAAGGGAAAACATACACAAGATAATATACACAAAATTCAGGGAAGTTTCTATCTGGAGACTACAAGTATAGTGAAAGTATAAAGTCTCCAAAAAGTAGCTTTTATAAACATAGAGGCTTTCCTCCAAAAAATTGTGAGAATCTACACTGAGAGCTATCACCCTAGTAAGCTATATGAATAGCAAAAATATTAACCTTGAGATTTTTTTTGCTAGATTGAGTAAATACTGCTTTTATGATGTTAATTTTGAAAAACATTTCGGCCATCAAAAATAGATGCATTTTCTAATAAATCAAAATAATGAAACAAACATACGAAAAACATAAACAAGAAAAAAAATCTAAACTTATCTAAAGGATTTGATAGGCAGGTATATCCCTCAAGCACTTTCAGGCAGCATTTTCATGCAGAAATTGTTGAGACATCTTTTTTTTTGACATTTTTTCTCTGTACAAACTAAATAGAAATTCAACCAGGACCTTAAAATTGGGCTTTGCTGTTTTGGTTTTTCATGATCCTTTGGAAACACAACATTTTTCCACTGTTATTGCCAGCAGTGGGAATTCTGTTTCAAGGTCAAACAGTGAAAAACTCTTCCTGTCCCTATCCTAGGCACAGTGAGCCTCAAAATTTCAACAAGTAAATCAAAATTTCTCATTCTAATAGGCAATGACCTCAAAGCTTTTCATTTATTTATCCTGGAGCATTTTATTATAACTACCTATGACTTTTAAATGGTGCTTAATGCATATTTTTGCCTTTCTAATGCTTTTTCTTTTATATAGTTCATTATAAAGAGACATATGGCAGATTTTTATGACCTACATTTATGTGGGTAAAAAAGGCTGAGAAAATTAGTAATGCTGAATCAAAACATCCTCTTTCAAAAACAAAACAAAACAAAATAAAACAAAACAAAACAAGTAATAAAAATGCTGCTAATGCCAGACATAAATTCATTAGTGCTTCCAAAACCATAGTCTTAAAGTCTTTCAATATGTCATATTTGGTAATTTTTTCCACATGTTTTTTACCTTTCATGTAAAATAATTCTTGCCCCATACAAATTTTTTCTCTCTTCTTTCTGTTGCTAAAATACAGCTCATAGTACAGCTTCTTTTCATAGCTACTGAGACTTGAGTAGATTCCTTTTTTACAGTTTGTAAAAAAAGCAAGAAATCCCAGACAGTGTCTTCAGATGGTTCTAATAGGCATTACTCCAAAGAGTTCAAGAAACTGTATTAATACAGACCAGCTGAGAATCTGGCCCCCTTTATATTAGAAAAGAAGGAAACCAATTTTTCTAGGTCTTTCCTTGACTCTTTAATATGTAAAAAGAGGATGATATTCACTCTGTGTGAAAATCAGCCCCCCTCAAAAGCAGATCCTGTGCACCAATGAAGCATGTCTTAAAGAATTTATATTCTTGTAAGCAGAGGTTGTTTGATTCTATATCCTAGTGAATCCCTCCACAAGTGTAGAAAGCTGATCTCAAAAAGAAAACCAAAATTCCTATGAGTTTTGATGGGGAATTACAAAAACAATGATAGGCCACTGACATTTCTAAATCCATTCTCTATCACCATACTACCAAATAATATAGTCTGGAGGAAAGTACCCGAATTTAAGCTTTACAACTGAATGTAAAGCCACCACAGGAGATGTCAGTCAGTAGATTGTGTTTTGGGCAGGCAGCTGGAAGCTTTGTCCTTGCTTGGAGCAGGTCAATGATGACCAGGTCAATCTGTAGTATGTCCATGTACCTAAACCCCACTGTGAGGTACAGTGTATTCAGCATTACATTAATGGGATTCATCTTTCCTGGATCAGAGAAAGCTCCTGTCACACCCCTTTGGATTTCAGGCAAAATAAAATTGCATTTGCCCAAAACATACAAAGACACCTACCCAGTTATCCATGATCCTACTGTCTTTTCATGGAACAAGGCCCCAGCCCAATAAAACATTCAAGCCCTAACTTCCAGAATATGAGAAGTCAGTAAGATTGTGCCTGCTTTCAGTGACGTGCATAATTAAGTACTTTGCTGGCCCACTGTCTCAAATCATGGTGCACTAGCCATATTCCAGACTGAATCACAGCACATTCTGCCTATGTAAAATTCTATTGTCATTCCATATTTCCCTTCCTCTGAATCAATTATGGGTTAAGTGATTGGGGCAGAGCACATCTGCTCAGCTGACTCCACTCTGGTAATTGTAAAAAAATGTCTATGCATCTCAGCTGGAAATCTTTGCATGCATATGTCGCTATATTCAACTGGTAACATAACGTAGTGAGCATATGTGTGAGGAAAAGGAAAGGACAAATGGGTCTCCCAGATGGTAGAACAGTTTTGTTTCTTTTTAAAGAACTCGAAGAAGGGCTGCCAAGTTCCAGCCACAAAGCTGAAGAATCTTTGTTCATTGCAAGACCAAAAAAAATATTGCATAGCTGAATGTACAGTGGCTGCTTTCTCTGTCCTATTCTGCCCACCCCTCCATGTCCACAGCTGCTTTGTGACTTATGCTGAATGAGGAGTACTAACTAGGGAGTAACGCCTTTACAGCCTACTACAAGTATGATGTTCATGGGCAAGGCTGCTGTATATTGAATATGAGCCCCTGATCTATGTTTCTTTACTCATCTCTACCCCGTCCTTGGTCTGTGCCTTTCCCATTACTGTTTCTTTGACATCTCCACTGACAGCAGGAGAAAGATGACCTCCTTCTTCTTCTGGTATTGAAATCTAGTTATGGTCTACAAATGGAAAAAATTAGGAAGGCTAGTGTAACTATTATTGCTGCAACAGGAACAAATTTGCCCGACACAGAACAGAGCTGGCTGTGAGTCTCACAAATCAGCCTTCTTGGTGGTAGCTGAGTACTACTCTCAGCTGAAAAAAAGGACTAAAGGGGCATATGAACAGGAAAAGAAACAAACTAAAAGTTTAACTAAACAACTTAGTACATCAGGAAAAAAAAATGAAGGAAAGAGAAAAATCTTGGTTTAAGTTCAGGGTAAAAGTTCATGTAATTCTTACTGTAACTGAGCCATTTCACACAGAACATCTGCAACTGTTCTAATGATCCCCTTACACTTTGTCATTAAAATACCTCCAAGTGCATAAAAATGTGATTTTTTTTTTCCTTCAGGTAAATTGCACTGTTTTGTACAAAAATCTCTTAAATCTTTTCCCACCCAACCATTCCCATTTTTCTATCTGAGACCAAAGCTCTTGGATGCATGTTCAATAGTTGGATTGACAAAGTAACCTAAGCACTACTAAAGCACTCTAATACAAATCCCCACTGGTGGGGAGGGTCATCAACCACAAGCTAAAATTCTAAGCTTCTTACATAATGACTTGGGTCCTTCCAGATAGTAATGAACAGACAGCACATGAAGGAAAATATCTCATGCAGCCAGCAATAAATGCCAGCATGGTATTGTAAATCAGGAAGAGAAAAGAAGTACATATATGTCTTCCAGAGCCTAGAAAAGCATGCTAACAGAGTATCGTATTAAAAAAAAAAAAAAACCAAACAAAAAAAAATAAAACCTGGAAGCAATACTCACTGATTTACTACCACCACCACTGCCTATTTGATGAAGAACCCAATGGCATTTGATTTGTTCACACTACACCCAACATTCTGGTCTTCTTAGGCTACACAGGCAGAAGAAAGTCTGATCTGTGCAAGCTCAAAATGCTTGACTATGAGACAGGCACCACACTACAGAGGACACTTAAAGCTATGGCCTTGCTGAGTATGGTTCATAAAAGAAACATAAATGTATAAGAAATGTTAAAGCTGAATGCAGAGTTGTCTGCAGACTTCAGCTGCTTACAAGCTGGAAACTGCTCAAGAGGAAGTTGAGGATCAGGAATTTTCACTTGGGCATCTACTGTTGAGGTTAGATGAGTTCAACTCCGGATCTTTGAGGGACTTAAATCTGAGAGCTCTTCCTGTAAGCTTTCAGTCAAGTAGAATACTCTTTCATATTCACACTATCCATTTCTTTTTCATCTTCTTTGTTAGCAGTCTGCTTTCTCCGTTGTCCTTCTCAGGAGATGTAACTATGGATAGTCATACCCTGAGCCACAAATGCTGTAAGAGTCCTCACAGAATTTATACCTGCTGGCACTGGCTACACCAGAGCTGTGCATGGAAATGGTATGTTTTCCAAAGCTGGAAACAGCTTTTGCATGCAGACTGTTATCCCACAGTAACATTTCTGTGCAAGTATCATTGGAAGATAATTTATTTCATTTGTTTTAGTGCCTGGAATCATCTGGAAAGTCCCATGTCTAATCCTATTTAATCTGATAATTAGGAAATTAGGCAGATAACTTGCTATAAGGGAAACAATTTGATTCTGGATAGTCCAGCATTGGAAAAAATCCAGTCCCCTTGGACTTAAGGCTTTCAGCTCCTACCGAAGTAGAGTGTGAAGAATCAAGTCAAGTCTTCTCTTTCTTGGAGACATTCTTTGTTTTGCCACTTTTTTTTTAGTTGTGCATAGGTTCAATCAAACTTCAAAGGACATTTTTATAATGGCATATTGAAGGTAATACAGTGACTCAAATGGGGAAAAAAATTGATAGAATATCAAAGGAAGTAAAGATTAGCCAGTTATGGAAAAGAGATAGAAAAGAAACTCAGAAAATGGAAGCAAACAACAAGCAAGCAACACACTCAACATCTTGGTGTTGCCATGAGTACAAGATGATAGACAGGATGGACTAAATCCATGGGTATCTCTAAAATCCAGGGGATGTTTCTTCTCTTTTTAAATCACAGTCAACACTAATAAATCCAGAGAGCTACATAGGCCTAAAACTAATGTTATGAGAAAAAGGACCAGCTCTCAGGAATGTAATTTACATTTTAATTTGATGATGGAAGGGATGCCAGTGAAAGTTACACAAGACAAAGTGATAAAATTCCTGAAGATAAGAGCAGTCTATTGACACCATCCTGGATATCCTGTACTTTATTTAACAGACATGTAAATAGAGAGAGACATGAAAAAGAAACTGTAATAGTCAAGAACATAAGTGATTAAAGCTTCAACAAAAATTTCAGCCTGAGGAACCTGGCACCTAGTCACAAGTTAGAAGCTTATAATGAGTACAATGTGACAATTGTCATTTCCTGCACTAAATGATGCTTTCAGTTCAATGATACTTTTCTTTGCACAACTTTGCACAGCAGATGAGCAGTTGTATTCTGCTCGTGGCTATGGCTACTGTTCTAATACACCTCCTGCCTATAGCAGATTTGCTCCTTTGCCTCCTCCTTCTCTTCATGCCTTCTCCTTCCCCCTTATGCTCTAAAGACCTTCTCAAGCCAATCTGTACAGTATCTTTGGGAATTCCTGTGCCAGAGGGAACTTTCATGCTCACTCTGTGATCTGCTGTTCTGGTCCAGGACCAATGGAGAAAGGAAAAGCCATAGCTCTCATGGGCATTTGCACTATACTACAGCCTGAGGTCCTTTCAGAAGACATGGTCAATTCAGCTCCAAACTTATGCTGTGGATCATTCTACCTAGTCAGGGAAAGCTTACCAAATATTCAATCCTCCCTCTTATACTAAGAGTTTCCTATAGTTCCACCTTCGAGATCATCTCCAATGATCTTCCGACTGAGTGTATATAAATAACTTGCTCTGAGCCTGGAACAATTTTGATCTTTATGTGGCATGGCCTTAACTGCTCTCACACTGGTAGCTTCTTTTTTACACTCTTCTGTGTTCTATTTCAACCTATTTTTCTTTAAAGGCTGCACAGCATATATGACACCTACAACATGACATTGCAGAAGTTCCAGGATGAGACATCATGTGATATCACAACCAGCTTTTTACCATAAGTACTCAGCTGAGCGAATTAGACCTTTCCTCTTCTCCTACCATCATTGGTACCAGTTTTCCAGTCCAATTAACTGGTTCCTCTAATTTCCTCTCACTATAAATGTTTTTACTTTTCAAGGGCGGTGGGTGACCTAAGAAGCTCTAGAGCTCTGCTAAGATCATCTGTGAGATCTTCACAGCCACCATCATCTGCCACCAGCAGCAACATGCTGATGTGATGTACTTTGGAGGAAACTTTGTGGATGCTAGCAGTCATCATTCAGTGAAGAAAGATGTAAAGTTCTTACTGAAGTTCAGAAAGATGTGAAATTTGTATTGAAGTTCAGAACCAAACTGTGGGAGCCACCACATAAACACAGCCCACTTGCAAGAACGATGACACAATAATCTAATGAATCATAGGATGTTTCAGTGGGTGTTTTTAATGAAGTACATGAAATACAGAAACAGATGGAAACCATTGTGAGAGAGCCCAGCAAAAAGGTCAAGCAAACAGCAAGAGAATTACTTTAAAAAATTGGCCCTGGGAAAAAAGAGAGCACTTCTTGGTCAGGATACTCTCAGGAAAGGGTGTTTGAAATTGCACTGCAAGAATTTGCCTTCTATTGTTTAACTTAAACTATGTTCCAGCATCAAGGTGGTCATGTACTTATGCCCCTGAAGAACTAGAATAGCAACAAAGCATGATGAAGCCTAATTCTTCTCAGCCCTGATAGTATTCGCTTTTCTGTGGATAAATGTACCACAGAAATTACGTTTGCTTTTGCAAGCAGGAATTAAATATCCATTTTGTCAGAATCCCTTTGAAATATCCCCCTGTTTAAAGAAGGGCAATTTGAGTGATTTTCCAAGTGACTTGTTTTCTTTCAGTGAAAATCTTTCAGCAGGAAAGAAGATCTACTGCAAATCTGACTTGTCCCAAGATATTTTGGATTTTGTCACTCTTTTAAAGCAAAACATATTATCCCTGCTTTTCAGCTACCAGAAATTAAGTATTGTAAGACAAAACTCTTTTACTTAAGAAATTGAAAACAGTGAGACAAACCACATATATTTCTGACTGTAACGATTCCATTTGAAAGACAAAAAAAATGCAGGTTGGCTCACCTATTGATATAATCTAAAATGCTGCCAGAGATAGACTGGCTGTTTCCCACTAGCATGATTTTCCATTCCCTTTACCTATCTCTGTATTTAATAGAAAATCTATTTGAATGATAAACTCTATAAACAAGCCAAGTTCTTTTCTCTCCAAAGACACAGTAAATCAGGAATTAGTTCATTCAATTTATCATATATTCCAGATTTGAACCAGTAAAAATCAGAGCAGAATTTGGCTGCATGTCTCAGGTGTGGTGATTATGATTGGTAACATGTTAAAAAAAAGCCCAGTGAAGAATTTCTAGATATGAATTGTGCTGCCCTGACATAAAGGGACAAAATTACCTAGTTTTTTCTCATATTTGGCAGTGATAGAATTTGTGGGGATGACAAAATATGTTCTTGACTGGAGAAGGGTAGGCTGGGAAAGGTTATCATAATTCCAGTTGGAGCAAGGCAGAGGATACCAGTGATACAGAGGGACTGGGAGATATCTGCAAGGAACTAGAGGTTGAGGCTCTCCCTCTGCATCATTTGCTTCTCCAGCACCCATTGCTTTCTCTCCATTTCTGCAGTCTGTTGAGGTCCCTATAAATGGCAGCCTGATGCTCTGGCATATCATCTACTCCTCACAGGCCACCTACAAACTTGCTGAAGTGCACTCCGGTCCATCATGTAGATGAAGTTGTTAAACAGTCTTGGACTCCGAACTGGCATATTGGATAAACTGTTATTTTGTGGCCATTGGTGGGGCACATTACTATTTACCAATTTTTAGAGAGCCTCCCAATCACAGCAACATGAAAAAAAAAAGTAATATGGAGAGAGTATGTACATGCACCTCCTTTCCCACCTACACCCTGTTCTCAGCACCAACAAGAGGGAAGGGAGGTGAAAACCATCCAGACAGAAGAGCCAAAGCTGCTAGAGCTGGCTGATGCCTTGTGAATGCTGACCTAGAACAGAGGCTAGATGGAGTTAAAGAATAAAGTAGGTATTTATTAGAAGGCCTCAATGGATCCATCTTGGGCAGTACAAGAGCCCAGCCAGTAGCCAGGGTTGCACTCAAAATCAACCCAAAATGGTCACAAAATAGATGGCCACAAGATCTCACACTTTTGTAAGTTCTGGTCCATCAGCATATTAGAGTTGTCTAATTACAGCTTTAGGTTATGAAGTCCCATCCTTCTTGTTTGTCTCTCTTCAGTCCATGTTTACACTCTTGGGCCTGAAATTTGGATCATTTGTCCTTGGTCCCCAGACAGAGAAGGAATTGTTTTGTCTACCTTCTCTGTGAAGAGAGCTTACTATCCCCTAATATGAAGCTCAAAAGTACAAGCTAAAGCAGTACAGAATCTGAAAAATATAAAAGCTAAAACCTGAGGCATCATGATCTCAGCTCTAAATGAAGCACGAAGCATTAGGCAATTACTCCTATTGGTTTTGCTGATGTTTTGCCCTGATGTCACACTGTGCAGTGACGTGAGTAAGGAGTATCTAGCACACTAAACCACGAGTGCACTCTGCACCATGCAACTTCATTACATAATCTCTGAGCAATCACTATGTTCTCGGCAGCTGTTCTCACACTACTCAAAAATATAACCCCTTGACTGCTGCTGAATGTACTCATATTCCCATGTCAAGCCAAGATGACACATACTAAACACCGCAGTGACGCATGGAAAGGTCTGGTACAGTGTTTCCTGTCTTTATGGCCATAACAGAGGATTACCAAATGGATTATGTCCATTCTGCTCCAAAACACTGACATCCAGTGGCCAAACCAGATGTGAAATACAGCCTCTGCTTTAGGACAGATGTGTAATCCATACAGGGGTTTCTTTTTCTAGTACTCCAAGTTGTGTGATGCAAGTTTTTTTGTAAATGGGTTGAGGACGGCAAATTTCTTCGCAGAAATCTTACCTTACACCCCAGGGCTGCCTCAAAGCACAGTCCTGGCTGGAGCACATCCTATAAAATGGCATGGAGGATTCTTGTGTTTACACAGTGAATGCTCATAACCAACAGCTGCACAGAACTGTTCACAGATCTTGCAGAAAAGGCTGAAGCCAAAAGGGGTAGTGTGGAAACCCAAGGCAAAGGGAATATTTCTCTGTCTGCCCTGAGGGTTTCTGACTCCCAGAGAAGCACTGACTTTGACCCTCATTCATGGAGAAAGTTTCCAAAGCTTCAAGATAAACTAGAAACCACAAAAATGTGAAATAGATTATAGAGAGTAGTATAGTATGTCACTTGGGTGAGAAATTTAGGTTTTAGGATTTTTAGTATCTCATAGATGGGAACAAGACGGAGAGTGTAGGGTGTTGTCTCGAGTTCCTTTTTCTTCCTTCTTCCTTCTTCATGAGTTTGAGTGGTATCTTTTAATTGGGTAGAAAAATCCCCATTGCAGGTCTTTAGGGGTCAGTTATTGGGTTAGAAGGGAAAATACTCCAGGTGTCACTTTTTAATTGGGCAACTTAGTTTTTCATTAGGCTTAAAAGGCCTTGTAACATGAGACTGTTAGCCATCTTTGTGCTGTTTTCCTGAATGCAAGGTCTGGTGAAGACAGCATGCTGAAGTTTTGATAAGATAAGAATAAAACAAGAACCTGAAGACTGAAAAAGTCCTGTGTGTTTCCTTTTCCTGATGCAGAACTGCTCCAGGAGGGTTTCCCGCATCAGGGGAGCCCCAGGGAGTGGTCCAACTTGGGCCCAACAAAGCCATAGGGTAGATTTTCAAAGGCACTAATGGTCTAAATTCACAGTAGCATTCCTTTTTCTGTCTGGAAGCCATTTGTAGATGGGTTTGTATTGTTTTGCCTCTACAGCCTTTGATGTTTACCAGGAAAATACCACTGGGACAGTCCTGATTTGCAGTGATTTGTCCTACTGGCCCAGTAAAAAACTAGACATCCCTTAGGGCAGCAAGATTCCAGAAGTAACTGTGATATTTTTCTATGGGTACATGACAATATTTTACAAATAATTCTTAAGGGGTAGGAATCAAATAAAACCCCAGAAGAAAGCCTGTGTCTTTAAACAAACCCACCTTCAGTTCACTGTACTCTTCCATGGTAATTCCACATCAATATTACGATGTGCCAGCTCAGCTCAGTCAGCACAGGGAAAATCTAGTGGGTTTCTCCCATCACTTCATGAGCCAACAAAAGAACTCATACTCAGCCTTTCAAAAAGACATGTAATGAATAAAGTCCTCTTTGCATTCCTTCATTCCTAGTGCTTCCAGGGCTCAAGTTGGGACAACTTGCAATGACTTGGTGTGTTTCCTACAGACATGTGGCAAACCCAGGGCTAGAGTTCTCGTCTAGAAAATAATTGTGCAATTTAAATGTCTCACCCCAACCTCCTTTAGGCATCTGTATTTAACTGAAAAAGAATGAACTTTAAGCTTTTCTGTGATTCTGAACTTTCAAAAATGCAGTCTAGACACATTAAAAATTACAGAAATGTTAGCTTTTTCTGGATTTTAATCACAAGTAGTCAACTGGATGAGAAATGGCAAAAAAAAAACCAAAACCTGGAGGCTGTGTTACTGTTTAACTCTTTTTAGATACTTTTAATTTAAACTTCATAGGCTAGATGGGAAGTTATGGTTCTCAAAAAATAAAGAGTATGGTTTTACTTCACCCTAAACTTCAAGATTCTGTTCTTCATGCTGAAGAATAGTTCCAAGTCACAAAAGTCTCCATTTATTCTGAGGTACATGTGCACAGAGCAGTTGCACCCAGTGCACAGACACCTGGGCCAACCAGCCCTCTGTGAAGAGAGGCATTGTGTCAGAAGTGGGACAGTAGTACTGGTATCCAGCATCCCCAAAGGCACCAACCTTGTTTCCAGTTCATGGAAGGCTCAGCATCCATGTCCAAAGACGTACTCCATGACAAAGTCTAGGTGTGCTGAAAGGCCCCTTGCCCTGCAGGGCTGTGTTTGTACACACCAGGAGAAGCCAGAATACGCAGCTAGATGGGTAAAAGTGCAGCTGAAACACTCTCATCTACACATGAAAACCCCTGGCATGAGAGACTAAGTGTATCCTCAGTGACAGGGTGTGTCTGTGTGTACATGTGTGCAATTGCAGGCAAGAATCCCACTTTGGACATTGTTACTTCTTCACCTAAAGCCTTTACATGATGATAGCAGGGATGTTGCTGCATTTGTAGTTGCAAAGGGCAGGTATGGCTGCAGTATTGCAGGAGGCTGCCTTGAAAATCTTGTTCTGGAATGAGGGATAATTGGTTACTTCAAAATAAAAATGCCAGCTTTTGAAGGGAACCTGTGCAGAGGCACGTGTATCTTAATCGTCCTATTCTGTCTCCTTCTGTAGAGATATATAGATGAGGTAGTCACTAAATTTAATAGTTGCTGTAGTAGAAATGGTATTATTGTTTTAAAATCAGGAAGTAACACATTGTCTCTATTTTTATTAGTATTTACTTTATGTATTCTAATGTGCATTCAAAAACCAGCTTTCAGACATGAGCATTGTCAATGATTAGAGGGTTTTTTCCCCTTTTTCCTAGAATTGTCTTTCATGTAATGCCTTCCAGACCAGCTCAGCTTTTCATAAACAGTGTAGTGAAACTATAATAGCATTGCTGCAGGTTTGATGAGAGTAAAGCCATATTAACGCTGATTGGCTGTTGGCTTGACAAAGTTTGCCAGCAGTATGATGCAAGGTTACTCTTTTACTTTCTTTTTTTTTTCCTTTTTCCCCCCACCATCTTCCAAATTTCTTTCTCTTTTCCAGAGTATTATATCATCTGCCAATGTTTTTTTCCAGTGCACTTAGCATAATGTATTCCTTAAGCAGAGAAACAGCTGTATTTTGACATTTGGCGAAGACGAAGCACAGAGAATAATGACTCAAAATCAATGTAAGACAATCAGACTTGTCTTCTGAAAGGTGCACAAAGAATGTACACTTATGACTGCAGGCCAAGCTTTTCAGATCTGGAGGCCTAAAATTAAGCACTGAATGAATAATGGGCCTGGTCTGCATCACCATATAGAACATTCTAAAAGTAAGACCATACTCATGAGGATGAAATAGAAAAGAGGCATTCAGCTTTACTGTGGGTTTTGTGTTTTTTAACAATTCAGTCTAAAATAAATGGTCTCCTTAGAGGAGGGAATGGATTGCTAGCTGAAGGGTTATTCTTCAAATGTCATATAATCTCACAAGAAAACAAACCCCTTGTCATTCTTATGTTTTTTTAATGCATTCCAAGTGCCACCATAGCCAACAGTAAGGCAAGGTAGAAAGAATCTCAAATAGGTTGTAGAAACAAAACCAGAAAGACAACGCTAAAACACAGACCTCCAATATAATTAAAGGCCAGGAAGTCTTTTGTTGGTAGATGAGCACTTGAATTAATGAGTTCATGAACAGAGCTGACCAGGGATGCGAATTTCCATTCTGTGATAATTTCCCAATTACCAGAATACTTTTCATCCTGCATTGGGAGGAAAAGCCAAACACTGGAAATTTTTCACAGAACTGAAGTCCAGCCATATTTTGTTTCAGCAACTCTTAAACACAAGATGTTTCCAAAACGAAATTTGTTTCCTAAGATTGCTGGCAGTCACCAACTGGATTGAACACAATTATGGTTAATAGTAACAGCTGTGCATTACTGAACACTCGCCTGAAATGTGTTAGTATAGGGCTTCTGCATAACAACCATGATATTCCTGTGCTAATTGCAGTCTGCACTGGCCAGAGCTGCTCCAACACCAGCTCCAGAGCAGCTCAGACTGAGCTGTGGAACTTAAAGGGCCTGTGACCTTCAACCTGAGGTCAGTAGTGCTGTAGAAATGGTTCAGAGACATGACACTTGGAAACTCACCACAGATTTCCCTTCTTGAAGCATGGAGATCCCTGCATTCAGGATGAACAGCTTCTCCAGCTCACTGGAAACCTTGGAACTCCCCAGTTCTTAATTCATCCTTTAGATACCTCCCAAGGAGGCAGGAAAGGTACTGACTAGGAAAGCTGGCAAGTTTCTAACTGAAGCCTGCCCAGTATTTAAAGTTCAGCTCCTACCTGTCATCCACCAGCATATAAAAAAGGTCTGTCCAGCTGCTTCCCCACACTCTTTGCCATGCTCCCTACATAGGAAGCTCTGCACTAAGGCTGTGTACAGTTCATTTGCTCTGGCAGCCTGCTCTGGCTGCATTGGACAGGATACTTCCTTGGAGCACTCGCCTGTGCAACGCTGCTCTACAGAAGTAAATCCTTACGTGACCCAAACACTTTGAAGTCTAAAACGCGAAACCAGACACGCCATACATCTTACTTTACAACATTAGCAGCAGCAAATTCTATTCTTACCAAAAAGCCTATTCTGTTTCCTTTATTTTAAACTTACCCTACCAATTGGTCAGCTGAAGTCTACACCATTAGACTCTTCATTCTCTGCCAAGGTGACAGTCTCAGTGCTGCCTGTAAAATCTCAAAAAGGAATGAAAACCAAAACCACCCAATTGCTCATGTATCCTTTATCACCCATTTGATACCTATGGCTCAATCTATTCCTCCAGCCTGCTTGCTTTTTCTCACTCTGTGAAAAGGACAGGCTCCCTGCTGAATCTAAAATCTGAGCAACTGGTCATTTCAAACAAAATCAGTTTCTGTGAAAGACAGAGGAGATGATATGTCAGATCCATCACAATCTGTGAGGATAAGAGGGATGTTTCTTAGGCAGACTCACACAGCATAATTAGAAGGGCTTTCCATATTAGAAGCCTTGAGTTACTCCAAAACATCTCTGTCTGTTGCTTTGTGATGGTTTGACCCTGTCTGGCTGCCAGGTGCCCACCAAGGCTGTTCTATCACTCCTCTCAGTGGAGAGGACAGGGGAGAGAAAATAAAACAAAAACCTCACAAATCAAGATAAGGACTCACCAATTACATTCTTTGGCAGAGCAGACACGACATGGGGAAATTCTTTAATCAATTACCAAACAACTTGGAGTAGGATAATAAAAAAAAAAAATCTTAAAAACACCTCCCTTCCTGCTTTTTGGGCCTAATTTTTGTCATGGTTTAACACCAGTTGCTAAATAACCACCACAGCCACTGTCTCACTCCCTCTTGGGCAATGGGTGAGGGAACTGGAAGAGTAAAAGTGAGAGTATTTGAGAGCTGAAATAAAGACAGTTTAATGGGAAATCAAAAACTGTGCACACAGGCAAAACAAAAGAAGGAATTCATTCACCATTTCCCATGGGCAGGCAGGTGTCCAGACCTCTCTAGGAAAGCAGGGCTCTATCACACATAATGGTTGTTTGGAAAGACAAATGGCACCACCCCAGTGTGCTCCACCATGCACCTTCACCATTGCAGAGGGACAGCTGCCTCCCCATGGTTCTCACCACAGGCTGCAGAGGAATCTCAGCTTTGGTGCCTGGAGCATGTCCTCCTTCACCTTCCTCACTGACTGGGGAGTCTGCAGACTTGTTTCTGACAGAAGCCACCCCTGTAGCCCCCCTATCTAAACCTTGCCATGTAAAATCAATCCATGCCTCTCTATTTTTCCAATAGAGGTACATGGCCTGTCCACCAAAGTGCTGCTTTCCTGGCTCACTTAAAATGTCTGCATCCTCTTTCAGGCAGAAATTCTATTTCTTTGGTGTTTCTTGTATAGCTCTCAGTAGGTTATGCTTAACTTTTGGCAAAGTTGTTTCTTACTGTCTCTTATATTCAGACCACGAACAGTTTAAATACTCCTCCTAGAGACTTCTCTAACATTACAAAGTTGCAGAAAGATGGCATAAAGCTCCATCTCCAGCTATCTTTAAGAATTAACTAAGCCTACAACTTTGACTATGGACCACCCTGACAAGGCTTTGTTGCCAGACGAACTACACAGTAAGTTAGGCATGACTTAGAAGCTTAGGACAAAAGACTGGGAGGAGCATCAAATCCAGTTTCCTTTTACTTAAGGAAACAATTTACTTTAATTCCAGTCCTGCAATTATCATATAATTCAATTTCTCCTCAGACTTTATTTTGGTAGGCTAAACAAACAAAACCATCTTGGAGTTTGTCTACATCTGAGTCACAGTGCCAGCCTGGGCAGCCACAAGACAGGTCTGACCAGGAACCTTGTCAAAGCCTTCACACGCACTGTGCTGGAGTTAATGTGGCCTGCTGAGAGGCTGGGTAGGTTGTCTTGGGAAAAACTCTGGGCTAATGCTGCTCTATGGCTCTGATGAATGTTCCTTGGAGATTTTTAATGAGAATACCCCATGAGATGATGCCCTGCCAGGAGCTTCAGATCTGCTAAACACATACCCGGTGCTGGGCAGGAGAGGAGCCGGCACATCCCAGTGAGACAGGAGATGGCTTCTGCCTCCACTGAAAGACCATGCAATGCCTGTCTTGCATGTGCCAAAATCTTCTTGGGAAAGGCAGTCCCACAAGACCTGGATGCAAGCCAGACTGGCTCTCCTGAAAGAGTGTGTGGCCCTCAGGCATGGAGACCACAATTCAGGGTCATCAACAGGTGCTCTAAAAGCAATGTTATCTTTCTCAGTTGATGATTTCTACTGAAAATATTAAGATTGGCCCAACACAGATCCTTTATGACTGCCTCCAGTGACTTCCTTTTAGCCTCAGCCTTTCCTGTTAAGCAAAACACATGAAGTTTTCCTTTTAGCCAGCTCTTTACTCACCTTGCAATTTTTCTTCTAATTCCCATTTATTTCAGTTTAACCAGTAATTTCCTATGTGGCAGCATATCAAACACATTACTGAAATCCAGATAGATCTACTGTATTTCTCCAGTCTAAAAACCCATTTTTATTAAAGAAAAATATTGGGCTGAACTTCAAGATCAGTCTCTGGTAATCTAATATTGCATTTTATCCTATTTTCCTTTTACCTCCATGTGCTTAATTATTTTTTCTTTAAAATTATTCCTCAGTCTTATAATATACTTCAGGCTATGCTTATATGTTTGACATTACCCAGAAATTTTTCCCCCTCTTTTTTCTTCTCCATTTGCACAATAGTACCAATTAGCTCAGCTTATTAAATATCATTGTTAATTGGTTTTCAAATGCCAGTCCCTTCACAGTTTAGGCTAAAATTTAAGCCCAATGAGTTTTGCTGCCAACTCAAGGGGCTTAATTTTCGCTTGAGCCCTTACAGATATTGTCTGTGCTGTGTTTCGACCCCTGTGCTGCATCACTGTCTTTATTTAAAGCTGAGTCTCCTTGTTTCACAAATTGTGCTGGGGTCTGATCCAGTCCTAGCTTGCCCCAGGTCTTTGCAACTAAAAAGTCATCTTATAATGTCTCAGAGTGATTTTGTTCTGAGGTGACACAGCTTGCTACATGACCTTGCTGCTAATACATGTGTTACTGGGATTGTTTATTCAGAGCACTGTACACCTCTGATGTGTAACATATACTGGGTTGGTTGAGAGCATTATACTTCTCACTGTTTTAAAATCACAAATTATTTAGAGTTGTCTGCACTCATACAAGTACATAGTGCATAGGAAAAGCTGACATCTTCTGAAGTTGTGTGTAGATCTTGGAATAATCTGCAACACCATGGCATGCATTTTGATGTTTTAGATATCAAACTGATAACAGAGCTCTTAAAAAAGCACAGTACCACAACTTTATGGCAGCTATATGACTAAGTCACATGCGAGTTTGTTGTTCTTGAAAAGGCCAAAGAACTCTTAAATTCTGGATTTCTTTCAGATTAAAAAACAAAAACCAAAACAAATGTTCTTGTTCTTTGTTCCTTATTGACTAGATAATAGGAGGTTACTTTGAAATGGCTTTGTACAGTTATTATTATTGGAAGGCTGTTTTCTACAGCACAGACTTCAGAGTCTGCAAAACAGCCTAGCGACCCTCAATCTTTTATACTGAAATATGTTTCGTTGAAAAAGAAACCAAAATGAATGCCAAGATCAAAGAAGCCTTCAGTAAGCTTTTGGCCCATATTTTTCTAAAGCACCTGCAGTGATACAGGAAGAAAAAACATAAAAATCAACTCCTTCACAGGCTTCTCAATCTAGGCTGTTAGTGAGCCTTTGTCAAAAAGTGCAGAGAAACACACACAAACCCATACACAGACACACAGAGCAAGCAAGAGGGGCCAAAGGAGCAGGTTGCCCTGACAATAAAGTGATGTTAGCCAAATGTGACCTAATTTCTCCACAGAACTATCCAGGCAGAACTGCTTCCAAGGGATTTGCTTACACAGAGAAAAATCCTCTTTTTGGTATTTTCGTGCTGTTTTTTTCAGGAGAAGAGAAGGTGTTTGTTTATTTTAGCTTTTTTGAAATTAGCACCCTGAATGTTAACCCCTTCTTCAGTAAGTTGCAATGTAGTTGTCTACCCACTTTTCCAAAGTACATTGTTTTGACCATAAAAGTCCATATTTAGTCAGCAAAAATGCCCTAAGGCTGTACTCACATTTAAAGTTCTGTTGTTGTAGGAATAATACAAACATATGTGAAGGCATGGACTTTCCCCTAAATCACTTGCAATAAGTAAAGAATTCAGTCAAGATAAACCCATATTAGAGCATGCAAAGAAATAGCAGAGAACAGGATGTAATCTTAGACACATCTGTGTTCATTAGAATGATTTATTCACCTGTTTTTCATTCAAAAATGTAGAAATAAATTAAATATGCAGGACATAACTAGGAATATGTATGGTAAGTTGACAGTCTCCTCATGCTGTCATTCTATTCACTTGGCAAATAATGGAAAGTAAAATTCTGAGGAAAATTCTTAACTTTGTTTGGATTATTCTAACATGGCAATTGCCCAGCAATATCTATTTTTTAGATAAAATAACTGCTTCACTACACCAATACAAGTGGTGCCATTTGGGTATAATATTAAAAAGATGTTGGTTTATTTTTTTCCATAAGATGATTTTATAAATAAGGGGAAGTTATCAAGCTGGTAAACTGCTGTCCACTCCTCAGAGTGACCTTCCCTTACCATTTGACATATTTAAAGAGTTCTTGGTAAGCTTCCTCTCCCATCTTAAATTCACTTTGAAATATTAATAATTGCATGACAAATATAGCTATTATGATATCCTGTGTGAATTTTGTCCAGCACAGAGCAAATACATTAATGACCTGATTCTGTGCTAATCAGAAATGATAGCAAACTCTCTAAAAAATGCCATCTGTAATCATAAACCAAAGAAAAGATTCAGACATTACAGGGATGATGCACATGCAAGACTTCTTTCTGTAGGATCTTAGAAACTCAGAGTATGGCCATACGAAAGAGGTGCAATTATTACATGTTGCTTTTGGGGTTAAAATTTGAGAGTCTGCACTAATGACTAGCAAGGTCATTAGGACACCGTTTCAATAAAAATGTATCTGAGTCATTCTAGTATGTATGTATATATACATATGTATATATGTATGCATGTGTGCATGTTTATATGTGTGAATAAACAAAGTGGTACAGTTCTCTTCAGGGAAAACTCAAATATATAGTCTTTAAAACTCTGAAAGAAAACCCCTAATATCTGGGGTTTAGTTAATGTATGCCCATGCATGATTTGACATCATCCTTGACTGCTGATAAGAAGAATTCCATAATCTTCTGAAAGTTGCTTTACTTCTTGAGAGCCCATTTAACAGCACAGTTTGTTGAGCAGTATCCAAACCCATAAAATTACAGGGTTTGTTTCAGGAGGGAGTACAAACAGGATGCCACAATCCACCTCAGCATCATGCTGGGTTAGGGACTGGTTCCTTAGGGGCACCTTCTCCTGTGGACTCTGTGGAAGAAGCACATTTGTGCTTGGACACTGATGATGAACATGCTGATCGCTATAAAGTGAGAGGATTTCCAAGTGCACAGGACAAAAAAAAAAAAAAAAACAACGTTAAAACAAGAAAAAACAAAATACAAATTTTGATGAAAGACAACATTTAGGAATGTGCTACAAGATTGAGGGGTGGGAGAAATGAGATCTGAAATTCAGGCACGGTTGCTAAACCATGGCAATATGGAGGATAATGCCACAGAGAGACCAAAAGGGGTGTAAAAGAGGAACAGTTCAATTACTTTGCCTAAATAGTTATTTACAACCACTTGTGAATCCCTAAACTGTCTGGGACATCTTCACAAAATAGGCAAATTATAACACATAGAAGAAAAAGGAGATCTATACTAATATCATAAACATACTCTAATAGTACTAAATGATTCTGATTGGACAACAAACTTAGCTCAATTTTTTTCCTAGTCTGGGAGTAGAATATGGTTTTGAAGGCATCTTGAAAATTTGCCTTATCTTTGAAAATTTTGCCCGATCGAGCCCTTCTTAATAAATGAAATTAGACTTGATAAAACCAAGGATATATAAAGCTGCTCTAAAATGCTTATATTCCCTAATCCTGGGGATGAACAGTTTCTCTTCCTGAGGCTATTCACAAATGAGACAAAATGCTCATTAGTGGAACTTCTCTGTGATGTACTCACTCAACATCACTCTTCATATTTTCCATGCCTTTCTCCCACTCCCTTAGCCTTAGTTCCTCACTGATAGTGATCCAATCTAGCCTTACCTCATTTTACATTTCAGCATTTTGTCCTTTCCTTTTCTCTCAGAATAAAATAATTGCTTCTACATATTTTAACTCATCTTGCTAACTAAACTATTCATTTTTCATTCCTTGGTAAATTTTCTTGGCAGTTGCTGTCTATTTCACATATTTTTCACACATTCTATCGTGTATTGCAAAGGTGGAGTTTCAAGAGCTTAAACCTGCTTTAGCCACTGCTTGTTGTCAGGCTTGCCTTCTCTAGGTTAAGGATTGCCTGTTTTGTTGTTTGGCTTTTAGAATCATGGAGAAAGTTCAGGATGCTAATCCTTCCTCACACAGTCCTCCATCAATCAGCACTTGCTTGGGTCTCCAGCTTCATGTTCTCTCCCAAGTCCAGCCAAGCTCTTCAGTTAGACATCCATATGCAGGTACACATCACCTCTGCAGCACTTGACCTCTGTCACATGTCAGGAGCTAATTGTGATCCCAATCATGTGAGAAGAGGTTTAGGACTGATCCAAACTCTGTGTCTCTACTTCGAAATACAAACAAAAAAATTAGCAACAGAACAAGTGCAGCTATGGAGATATTTCCTTCTATTTCCATGCTCTCTGACACCAGGAAATCTGTAAATTAATCGAGAGATTAAGCACTGAGAGACTTTGTCTGTATGGATAAAACTAACAAGAGTACAATGGATCATGGTGAAGGCTCATTGCTATCAGTACCTGCTGATACTGGGCCAGATGTCCTACCATGTTAAGGGCAAAATACCACACTTTAAATGGTAGACAGACATTGATCCATTTCTTTTCCTGTGATTTCTCAGGCTTTATGCCTTCTCCACCCATTTTCTGTCCCAGCAAATGACCTACCACACAGGATGAATTTTATGTGATATAAGCCTTTAATGTATCAGATATTTTCCCTTAAACATTCTGTTTTCCAATCTAGAATTCCTTAAGGGAAATGAGGGTTACAAAGCAGAAAGACATTGAAATTATTATGGGCTCTACATTTCACAATGGCTGGGCATTTAGTTGTATATATTTTAGTTTTACAGAATGAAACTGAGCCTCTTTTGTTTGCCTATCCTCATTCATTTGAAAAGAGATCTCCCTTTCATGCTGTGTCTCAAAAGATGATAATTAAATGTTTCATGCATCTTGCTTCATCTTGGAATATTGGCACCCACCTCAGGTTTATGTTGAGAGTTTTTGTCTATTTTCAGCATCCATAAAGCAGTATATTACATCCAACTGCAGATGGTGTAGCTCCAATACATTTCAAGAGCTGTTGCCTTATTTCCAGGTATTTCTGTTAAAGTCCCTTTAGCACCCTTCTAACACAGGAAGTATTTTAATATGGAGACAGGTATTTTTACTTCATAAGGCTTTTAATCACTGAAAACAAGGGAAAAAAACTGGCAAGCAACTGGCTTCCTATAAATTAATGTGAGGTTCAACTGAAATTGGCATATATTTGAGAGTGATGGTTTCACATGTTGTATTTTGTCCCTCTTCCCAAATCTACATTCTGCCATCTTCCTTATGTGGCTGTTTCTAATGTTTTGACCAGACACAACTGAAACTTAAAAGAATTCAGTAATTAACTGACTTCATTAGGAATTATTAGAAAGCTGGCAGCTTTAGCCAAGACCAAGGGCAGCATTTAGGAGTCTCAGGAGGCTTTGTTTTTCCCAGGCAAAGCTGGTCTACAGATATCTGGCCAAAGATCAGAAATGGATAGATGAGAAGAAAAGGTCCAAGCTACTGCTACTTAAATATTTATTTATAGCATTCTCACGGCATTTGTCAAAGAGCAGAAAGTGATTATCCCTCTGTTTAGCAAATACCATTAAACCATCTGCTATAAGCATTCCCTCAAGCAGGGCTATCACACAGACACCTTGGCTGAGCTGCCAAGTTGAATGCTGTAAGAGACACAGCAGGCTGCAGGGAAGTGCTCTGAGGGGATATCCTATACACCCATTAGCAATTTTTCCTAAATTGAAAACCTCATTCAATCCTTGTTGGTCATGGTCTATCTAGGTTGGCAGGGCTGGTTTGTTTGAAGTTATTTAATATGCTAAGCAAGAAGGATCAGCTTTATGGATAAGATTAGGCAGTTCCATGGGTTTGGGAAGAATTCTCACCACCTTGCTGACCTTTTGCTCAGAAACTATGATTACATTTCAAATATCTCACTCCAAATTATTTCCAGTTTTCTGAATTTATTTATTGAAGCATTGCATTCCATAAATTCTAGTTCCTTGGCATTTAAGCCATGGGATAACTAGTTTAAAGTGCCTAAATTTGCTTTAGAAAAAATGTTTCTATAGATTGCATACACCTTTGTCTACAGAATCTCACATTAAAATCAGGGTGAGTGGAAAGAAGCAAAAATATTTTTTCGGCTTTAAAGCCCACAGAGTTGACAAAGCTCTTTCATTTCCCAGTTCTATGGAAATTCCTCTGTCTTACTTATGCTCATGGAAGGATTTATGTGATAGTGTTTTCTGTAGTAACAAGTAACAATTACAGGCTCAGGGGAACCCTTGGTATAATCTGCATTACTGCGAGTCCCTACTTCTATACTTCTTAGCCCAGAAAGAGTGGGACAGTTCCAGACATGGAAAGGCTTTTTGTTCAGCTTTGCTAAAGCTCCTTCTTACTTCCAGCTTTTGACTTGTTCTCTCCTGCACAATTGTGCATGAATAATATGTGCATTGTGAGGGTGTGTTTCAAGGGAAATGCACTATTTGGCAATCAGAAAGGAAGCACACACTGTGCTTAACAATTAGTTGGCATTTCAACACACATAAATGTATTATGGGATTAAAAATCTATCACAACATAAATCCATTATGGGAATAAAAATCAATCACAATGCCAGCTGCAGAAAATGAAATGTGCAGCTGCAGGGACTACTTGGGGCTCACACAGCCCCATCCACCCGAGTTGTGATTATAGGGATGTGATCAATTTCCTGGGGTGTTCTCTGGAATGAGGTACAAATGTTTAATTTTGGATTATATTTAATCCAAATTAAATTAAGATTATATTAAGGAAATCCCAACAGTAAAATTTTAGGATAAGTAACAATAAACAGCTTTGTCAATAATCAGACTGAGGCATTAAAACTATCATTCCTTACATCTCACACACACAGAGAAGTGGCTGATTGTTTGTTAGTCTGAGACACCAAACCACCCCCACTGACTATCTCTTTTATCCCCATTTAAATGTCTTCCTTAGCTTTTATTTAATTTGTAAATTTTCTTTTTTTGATAACTTCTTTTTAAATCTGACATCTAGGTCACTGTAGAAAGAGTCAGTATTATACTTTCTTTTTGGAGTTATTGGTTCAAAGGGGGGAACGTTTTATGATATAATAGCTTTTCTTCTGTTCACAAATAATTTCCTGAAGTAAATCTGACCAGCTTGTACGCATCTGTTTGATTAATTCTCTGTTCACATACATATAGATGTATAAGTTTGCCATTGTTTGCATCTGTGCTTAAAGGTGCATGAAGCATACAAAGTTATCTGTTACAGATGGTCTGGATGAATCACAGAATCATTGAGGTTGGCAGGGTTATCGGTTTTCTTTGCTGCAGAGACACTTACAATGCAAAGTCCAAATGTCCCTTTTGCCAATACTTTCCTTCCCTGCTAAAGAAAATAATAACTTCCAGCATCTTTCCTCCAGTTCTTCTTGCTGACTGAGCACAGCTGTAGTGCCTGGAATATCATTCCAAGGTGTTCTGTATGCATCATTATCATTATCACCATCAATATGTTTGGAAAAAAAGGTATCAAAAACAAAAAAAAAAAACCAAAACAAAACAAAAAAACCCAATATCAGTTATTAATTGATTGTCATTGACATATAATGACATCTTGAAAAACAGACTACATACATATGCTTTGCAAGAAGCTTTTCCCCATTCTTCCACTGCATTTTAGACTATGCAACAGGTAAGCATGAAGACTGCCAAGGTCAGAAAAAGAAGCAACAGAAAGTCCAATTTTACATGCTTAAGTTTAAGAAATCAATGGATTCTCATGTTCTAGGTCCTGCTCAATATAACCTCTGTAAGCAAGGTTAGAAACACCAATGGGAAACAAAACTATTCTAAAGAAGCAAAATGCAAGTATCTTTAAATTCTGAGTAATAGGTCAGAAAATGTATGGTGCACAACAATGAAAATTTTCCTTAAATAAATGTCACTACACAAGCTGCATTCCACTATTTAAAAATGCAAACTGCCCTAGAGAAATAGGGATGAGATGAAGACATACAACTGAAACAGTGATGTAGATCCTGAAATAAAATAATTTTTTCAGATAAAAGTCGCGGCCAAAGTTGAATTTAGGAAGTCCTAAAAAGTGTTTCAGCATGTATTTCTACTGCTAATTTGTACATTATACAAACAATTAGATTATTTAATGTAACTTTCAGCAAAGTGCAAGGGCTCTAAGAATTTGGAAGCACCAGCATGCTCATTTTATCCTAAAGGAAAGATCTGAAATAGGTCAGTGGAGTCATACATCAAAAACGACTTCTCCCCGTGGTGTGAAAAGAAAATGGGAAATCTTACAGGTAACAGGGAGGAGAACAAGCTTTAGCAGAACAAGTTTGAAAAGGTGTAAGACAAAGTAGCATATTCTGTGACAGATATTATTAATTTCTTGAAACACAACCACTTTCTTGCCACCACATCCAATAAAGCCAGTCCGATTACAATTCTAAGTTTTCCCACATCTGCTAAAGTCAGATTACTTTTTTTTTAAAAGATCTTAGAACAGAAACATTTAACAGCCAAGAAAGAATGTGCTAGGCCTTAAATGAAAGCACTATTCAATTATTTTCTTAAAATTTCCCACAGTGAACTTTATCATGTCTCAGCTTTTGCTTTACAGATACAGAAAGTCTAAAACACAGTTCAGGACAAAAAACATGGCAATTTCTGCTTGCCTGAGGTCAGCATAAACCCTAAGATATGAGAAAATTATTTCACAAATATAACTTTATTGAATGTAATTCAAGTGTCATCTTGAAATTTATTGCAAGTCAGATATGCCTTAATTAGCAATTTGTATTATAGCAACTTGGCAACCTAATAGAAACAAATCTGTTAAGGAGGTCACAAGCAAAAAATCCTGCATATAAAGAAAATGACTGGCCAGTTCATGGATGGATTTGCATCTGATCATTCTCAAATACTGCATCTGTGTTCTGCACTTTACAGGATAAGACTGCTGTTCTGTCAGGAGCAAAACATTTATTTCTCAAGTCCAAGCTCAGACTCCTTAGAAACAACCAACTTCAGCCTCAACCCCAAATTCCATGCCTCCCTCCCAGAGCAGGGCTCGAGATTTCTGTCAGTCTTCATTTCAAGGCATGCTATTCTTCTTCTCTCTGGTAGGAATAGTTTTTCCTCTGTAGCAGGAATTGTTTCAGGTGAGGGTTTAGGGGTTTGGGGGATTTTGTTTTGTTTGGGTTCTTTTTAATACCTGGGTTATTCTGTGACTTCCCTGTCCAGGTGGCAAGACAGGAAAACAGAAGTCCACTTCTATTCAGCAACTGAAGCCTACAAGTAAAAGTCCTGTTGTGGCTCTGATAAAAGATTGCAAATTGTCTTAGTGAGTTACTAGCCTCCCTGAGGGGGTAAGCAGATTTATGTCTCAGCAATGACCAGGCAAAATTACTGAAAAGACAAGGGGTTTTGTCCTTCTTACAGATGTTCTGGTAGAGTAGAACCAGCATGGGAGGCAGGATACAGACGTTACCCTTTCTCCTGTGATAAATTCAGTGGCTTGGCTCATGCCAGTATATAGTAGGAAAGATTTTATATGGGTACTTTGCTAAAATTCAGTGTTATTAAAAGTGTATTATTTCCTCAATTATAATGTGACTTAGAGCAAGACTTTCTCCTGTACACTTAAGATTATAGTGATGCCTTGTGAAGGCTGACCTAGAACAGAGGCTAGATGGAGCTAAAGAATACAGTAGGTATTTATTAAAAGGCCTCCATGGAGACACCTTGGGCAGTACAAGAGCCCATCCAGAGCTACACCCAAGATCAACCCAAAATGGTCACAAAATGCCTGACCAGTCACAAGGTCTCTCACTTTTATAAGTTCTGGTCCATTAGCATGTTGGAGATAAATTGTCCAATTACAGCTTCTTGGTTTTCTCTCTTCATTCCACCTCTGTTTATGCTCTTGGGCCTGAAATTCTGCTGGTTGTCCTTTGTCCCAAGATAGAAAAGGAATTGTTTTGTCTACCTACTCTGTGAAGAGAGCTTATCATCCCTTAATATGAAGCTCAGAAGTACACACTAAAGCAGTACAGAATCTGAAAAATATAAAAGCTAAGACCTAAGGCATCAATAGGACAAGATTGCATTGCAAATATAATAGAATTACATTGCACTTGGCTTAGTATTGATAATAAATCATGTTGCAGACAGTTATCTCTCAAGAGACCATTGCTTATTTAACTAAAGTTTTGCAGGAGTGATCCAAACACATGGTTGGCACTTTAAAAGCTGTTGTTGAAGTCCAGAGGACTTGACAGACTTGACAGACTGAATGGAGTGCCCATATGGGCACAGTGACAGAAATATCTACAGGTTAAAGCTGACAAGATAATAATAAAATCCAAGTTGAATTGCCAAAAGCATCATTCTCACTCCTTTTTTATTTTTTTTTTTCACTTCTGCTTGCAGGTTTCACTGTTCTTCCCCAAGAATTCTGGAATGTTAGCAGAAAGAATTTGCTGGTTCAGATTCTTGGATAGCAATTCACTTTGATGAAAACTATTTACCTTGGCAAGGGGTTTTCAATTTTCCAACTATCACTAACACGTGTAGCCAACATCTAAACCAACAGATACTTCATGTTTTAATGGTGCCAAAAAAAAAAAAAAGAAAAAATGAACAAATTAATTCTGCTACAAATGTCAGTTCATGGTCTCATTGATTTTCATCAACAGATACCAGCATAATGTTTCCCATAAGAAGAAGAAAAATCTTTTCATCCATCAAATGGAAGCCTATTTGTCTATAATTATTGCAAATTATTTCTCTTAATTTAACATCCCACAGGAGAAACCGGACAGTTTCAAAAGGTCAAAAAGCAAAGAGTAAGCAAGCTGTTTCAGTCTTTATAGAAGCCTGTCTTGTCTGTTAATAAAGCCAAATTATTTGCAACATTGATTGAATGAATGCAAATTATGCTTCATGGAGAGAAATCAAAGACATCTTAATTGCTAACTGAATAAAATCAATGGAGCCTAGGTTAGTGCAGTAAAAAATGTCTTTGTTAGTCTACTTGGACTTTCTACAATGTGTTCTACTTACAGAAGACAGTTTTGCACTCACTCCATAGCCATTAACATCAAAAAAAGAGCCTTTTAGTGTTCAGCAGTTTCATGAAATCAGTGAAATCCAAAAAGACTACAAAGAGAAGAAACCATGAAATTAGAGCACAGCAACTCCAGTAATTTATTTTAAATATTTCTTATATTAATCATAGAATTGTTTAGGTTGGAAAAGACCTCTGAGATCATCAGGTCCAACTGTTAATTCAGTACTGCTGAATCCCCACTAAAGCATGTCCCTAAGTGCCACATGTAGGGCTCTTTTAAATACCTTCCAGGACAGTGACTCATTCACCTCACTGGACAGCCTGTTCCAATACTTGGCCACCCTTTCCACAGAGAAGTATATCTTAATATCCAGTCTAAAACTCCCCTGGCAGAATCTGAGACCATTTCCTCTTGTCCTATCACTTGTTATTTGGGAAAAGAGACCAATCCCACCTCACTACAGCCTCCATTCAGGCAGTTGTAGAGAGTTATAAGGTCCTCCCTGAGCCTCCTTGTGTCCAGGCTAAACAACTCAGGATGCCTCAGCAGCTCCTCATAAGAGTTGTGCTCCAAACTCCAGCTTCATTGACCTTCTCCAGATACTCTCCAGCACTTCAAAGTCTTTCTTGTCATGAGGGGGCCCAAAATTAAATATAGATGAAAAGATGAATGTGCATCTTCAGTACCATATTGTGAGATAACAGTTTATTACAACTTCAGTTACTAATACTGCATTTTGAGATGAAAATGTTTCAATTTTTTACCTGAAAATAACAGATGGTTGTTAAGCAAAAGGAAAAAAAACTTTTTAAAAAATGTTAATGCTTTTAACCTAAGAAGTCATAGAATCATAGAATCACAGAATCTTAGAATAGCTTGTGTTGGAAGGAACCTTAAAATGTCATTTAGCCCTGCAACGAGCAAGGACACCTTTAACTAGATGATGCTGCTGAGAGCATCATCCAGCCTAATATGAAGATTTCCAGGGTCAGGCATTCACCATCTCCCTGGGCAACCACTCTGGGTTCCAGTGTTACACCAGACTCGTTGTAAAAGCTACTTCTGTGTATCTAATCTAAACCCACCCTCCTTCAGGTATAAAAATTTAAATCAGAGGATGCAAAGACTTTTTGTTGTAGTTGCTCTGTTTAATGAGAAACACTCCCAAACAGCCCATTCTTGGGGACATCTGTCACGAACTTAATTCTTTGTTGCACTGGAGCAGTGAAGCACCAGAGGGAGCTCCAAGACAGTCTCAAAGCCAGTGCTCCCCAAAAAGAGGCTCAGGTGGGACACAACTGTGAGCAAGAACTGCTGTGGTTGTGAGGGTTGTACATGCCTCCAGTGCTGTCTTTCATTATTATCACTGGTGTAACCTTCTGATGTTGATAATACTGAAATTTGCAATAGTCACTAGATTTCCTAGTGATAATACAACCGTGTTGTGCTGCCTCTCCAGTACTGCCAGAAGAGAGCTAAAAGCTGCTGTAGAATCAGGTTGGGATTTCAAAAAATTGAATTACTAAATATTATTTTGTGCATATGCACAAGAGCAAATAAAGGCTGAACAAAGTGTTTTAATTAATGGGGTGTTGCTGGGGGTTTTTAGTTTGTTTGTGTTTTTCCGCTTCAAAAGGCTTGCCTGTAACATTAATGCTATCATACCCAAAAGAGTCTAAGAGATGTATTTTATTTTAGGAAATTAGCAGATATTTTGTAGGCCAAAACTGATGGTGAAGGCCTAGAAGAGATACTGCAAAATATTGGCAACAACTGGACTGTTTCAGTAACATCACCTGAAGAAAGTAAGAAGATCAACATGAAGGCTTGGTTTTTTTTGTTCCCAAAATTATGAGGTGCAACGCATGAGTGGAAAGTCCCATCTTTGAAATTCAGTCTCTTTAGAGGTGGTCCCCAGACCTTTCAGGATAAAGAACCAGGATTCTTTCCTTTCCTTGCTAGGTTTCTTTTTTTTGTGAGGTTCTTTGTACAAAGACTTTGTCTCGTTTGTACTGCAAATAAAAATGCAACAGCAGCGGAGCCCATGGCGAGGTGCTCCACAGCAAAATGAAGAAAATAATTCATCTGCAGATGTAATATCTGCAGAAATTTATCCTTAGAGACTGCTGCATCAAGTGATATGATTTTGCAGGAAAGTAGCAACTAGCAAACTTTTTAGGCAAAGAGAATTACCACAAATAGTCTGGAAAACCTTGGGGTGAAACTGACAAAGCTCACAGAAGGAGCTGCTTTACTCCAGCTTATTTCTGTCAGTGGTCAGTGCTACACACTGCAATGTAAAGGCACCTAAAAGGTATTCAGGACATAGAACCTCCTCTAGAGAATTTTTTCTACAGGTTAATAACTGCTTCCCTACACCATGAGAATTTATAGCATTTAGCCTATAGAATTTTAGTTCAGTCCTAAATATGGAAGCTGGCATCAGGAAATCCTGAATTTTTTTCAGAACTTTTATGTAAATAAAATTTTATCAATAACATCGGAGGGGAGCAGAGAGAGACATTTATCATTATTTTCAATTTTCAACTGATCATCTTTCAATTCTGTTAGACTATATTAGGGGAAAAGATTTTAACAAAAAGACTACAGAAGAAACTCAACAGTTCACCATTCTGCCTTCTAATGGTTCCCCTGCTAAATATAACAGTTCCAAATTTACTCTTGCAGCCTTCAGAGACGAGTATCTGAACAAGATTTTAATAATGCATGCCTCTCTTATCTTTGTCCAGGTTTTTAGACCCATCCTTAGAAAAGAAACTTCCCTTTCAAATCTCTTTCTGGTCTTTTCACTATATGTTTTGCCTGAGAAGTTCCTCTTCACCTAAGCTTCTGTGTACAAGTTTGCTGCTCTGTAACAGCCATTCATTGGATAATGAGACCCTCCCAGTTTTTATGAATTACACTTTCAACCAAGCCCTCAGCACAAAATCAACACTCCACATTTAAAGCTTCCATTGAAATCAAATATTTAAAATACAATGAGGTTAACATCTAGACATACCTCCAAGCTAAGCAAGCAGTTTCCCCCTTCTTATAATCTCTCCCAGGTGGTTTTGCTGTTTTTTCTACTCTCTACTCCTCTCCAGGCATAATACAACATACTCCTACACTGATTCATCTTATTTGGCATTCTCTGTAGGCAGTGCAGTATGATCCACCTCTCTGGAGATAACTGCTCATCTCTGTATAGACCTTCCTAACACAGAGAAGATATAACATGAATTCCAACAGCCTCTTCCTCATGAAATCCACATCAAACTCATAAAAGTGCCAATTTCCACAGACACTAGAATACTAGCATAATAATAATAAATCTAATTTCTCTATTCTCATATTGGCTATCTCAGAGCTTCAGTTATTATCACCTTGTTCCTTCAGACACGATCAATACTCAAAAAATAAGTTATCAATCTTTATTTAATTTTGGGGTCTTTTCCAAGTGCCATTTTAAGGTTTTTACTCCTAAATGACTGCTGCTGCTACTGCTACTGCTGCATGTTGTTTGAATATTACTAGTCCTTTCAAGCACTAAGAATAAAAATTAAATATTTTGAATAACAAAAGTGTTCTCACTAGTAAGACCCAAGATTACCTACAAAACTAAAAATAATATAAAGAAATATTTCAGGATGAGTTAAAACTTTGAAACAAATTCTGATCGGTTGCTTTCCCAGGAATACAGCAAAAATACAGCAGTCAAGGGATAAAACACTCCAGAGAGTGCATACTGTTATGATTATTGCATGCCTCGTGTGGTACTCTAAAACTTATACTCAGTTTTGAACTTGAACCATCCAAGAACTACTCCATCAGCATTGCCTGGGAAGTCAGCATTCTGTTGGGGAGAAACTAAAACATTAGTTTTAGTTCCTAAAACCTTAGGAAACGTGACTTTTTTTCCCTTTTTTTCTTTTTTCTTTCTTTTTTTTTTTTTTTTTTGTGAAGGGATGTCATAAAACCATAAAACACATTTTTGCAAAACTAGACATTGATATGGGCACAGTGGTTTGAAATTACCTGTTTAAAGAAATAAAGAACTAATCAGGAAGATATTGAATGTCCAGGATGGGGCTTCTAATGTAAGAGATCACTCTAATGTACTCCAAATGAGAGCTAATTGCAATCTCCAACTGAACAAATCTGAGTTGGACTCAGTTCAGGAAAGGAGAGCTCTCTCAGGAGTGTATGTGAACTCCTGCTTAGTCTTGAGTAGAAAAACTGGTCTCCAATCTTTCCAAGAATAAAATTTAAGGCTCTGTTACCCAACAGGATTTCAAGTAGCAATAAACATTTGTGTTTGTGGTATTAGTCCATACTCGCCTTCAGAGCCTTTACTCTCAGTGCTTTGATTTTAGATTTGAGAAGGAAGGAATGCTGATAGGATAGAAAGAAGGAGAGACACAATAAAGCTTAGAAAACCCCTTTTGACCTCCAGGATCCTCTTCTGCTTCTTCTAGATTGCTCTGGGCACTTCCAGCTGCTCTCATATGACCTTAGTTCTCAACAGCTGTAGGAAACAACACAAAATACTTCATATGCAGGTACAGGAGCGAATATGAAAGTAAAGAAGTCATTTGTCTCAGAGTCAAAATAGTTCTTGATAGCATTTGATACAACTGCATTACACCAGAAGTAGTGCAACAAATGCAACAGCAAAAATACCAGGCACTTCTCATTCACCAGAACCTATCAATTAAATAAAATAGAAAAATTGCAGTGGACTCTGAAAATCTCTTTTCATAGTGGGTGGATAAAAGTTGAATAAAGGCTTTGCTGAATTAAACTCAACCATAAAGTGACAAAAGCTCTCCTGGCCTGTCAATGATTATCAGATTACTTGGTTTTCTATTCTCATTGGCACAAATTACTACTCATTGGCAGTCTACTTCAATCTGCAATTATTTTCCACATGACAAGCTTCAAAGAAAAACCCAAAGTGATATAAATCAATTAGCTATCAGCATAAAAAGAAATCTTCAGCATCGTAGTACTGATTAAATTTGCACTCTAAGCAGAAAATTGGAGTCATATGATAAAGAAAGTGAGAGTCAGGGAAGCCAAGAACCTTGTTCAGCCTTCACAGCCCTAGGCAACTTGTTTGAATGTTTGACAACCATTTTGGTTAATAACGTAATACCCTATCTAAACCTCTCCTGGCACAACTTTGCACCATTTCTTCCCATCCTCTCACTTATTACCTGAGATCCCTACCTGGCTACAACTTCTTTTCAGTCAGTTGTAGAGAGTGATAGGTCTCTCCTGAGCCTCCTTTTCTCCAGACTAAATAATCACAGCTCCCTCAACCACTCCTTGTAAGACTTGTATTCCAGACCCTCCACCAGCTCTGTTTCTCTTCTTTGGACATGCTCCAGCACCTCAAAGTCTTTTTTTTTTTGTAGTGAGGGGCCCAGAACAGAACACAGTTCTTGAGGTGTAGCCTCACCAGTGCTGAGCACAGAGGAATGACCATTGCCTGTACCTGCTGGCCGCACCATTGCTGATAGAGGCCAGGATGCCATTGGCCTGCTTGGCCATCCGGGCAAGCTGGATCCTGTTCAGCTGCTGTTGACCAGCACCCTCAGGTCCTTTTCCACTGGGCAGCTTTTCAGCCACTCTGTCCCCAGCCTGTAGCACTGCCTTGGCTTGTTGTGACCCCAGTGCAGGACACAGAACTTAACCTTGTTCCGCCTCTTACAATTGGCCTTGGCCCACAAGCCCATTGGCCCTCCAGCAGATCTACACTCCCACCAAAATTCAAGTGGATATTAATTCCATTCACCACCACCCTTTGGACCCAGACATCCAGACAGTTTTTTATCTAGCAAACTGCACCTTTCCAAGCCATGAGCAGCCATTTTTTCAAGGAGAAGATGATGTCAAATGTTTCCCTAAAGTCCAGGTGAACAACACCCACAGCCTTTCCTTCACTCACCCATCATAGAAGCAGATCAGGTTGGTAAAGTGGGACCTACCCTTCATAAACCCAGGCTGACTAGTCCCAGTCCCCTTGTCCTGTATGTGCCATGCGATGACACTCAAGACAATTTGCTCTGTTGTCTTCCTTCGCATTAAGGTCAGACTGACAGTGCCCTGGACCTTCATTCTTGTAGATGAGCACTACATTTGCTTTCTGTCACCTGGGATCTTACCAGTTAGCCAGGTCTGATGCCAAATCATTGCCTTTTTTAAATTTTTACCTTAATAGAGGGACAGTAGAAAAATCAATTTACAGAAGACTGATTTGGAGGGAATTTGGACAGAATTTTTCATCATTTTTTAACTTTTTTAAACATACTGTCTAAGCAAGCCAAGAAATCTCACAACAAAATAACTAAATGCCAAATTTCAGGCTATTTGTATCTCACCTGTACTGTGCTAACCTTGAACTGCCTGCTCAGGACCACAGCCAAGGATATGGGGATAAGGATTAAAGGATGTGTACAGGGCCAACAAAAAGGTTTTATTTTTTATAGTTGTATTGTTCATAACATTACAGGTGTGGCTCCTACCTGGGATTCTCATGCTTTCATGTAACACTGGATAGAAAGAGAGGGGCAAATTTGTATTTCCCCTCCTTCTTCATCAAATTAAAGATTCTAGCCTCCACAGCTCCGTGCAGTCACTTTTTAAAATTTTCAGGCAACAAAACCATGCATTACATTAATTATATCCATGCTCATACTTCCTTTGATCTTAGGATACAAAATTAACAGGTATATCAGAGAATGGGCAGCAACTTGAATTAACCAGTAATATACAAATAATGAAATTCAGGGTTGTTTCAAATAAGCCAATTACTATAAATTATCACACAAGATAACATTATGTACAAATAAATAAGAAACCACCTTCAACTGTCCGCAGGCATGATCATCAGAAAATGGACAACAGCCATATTATGGGTGAGTTCAAATGGATGTTGGTATGTGTCCTGTTAAACCATTTTCTTTGGTAGCATTCACATGCAGGGACCACAAAAAGACTGATGTAAGTGCAGTGATGGCACATCCAAATTGCATTTCCTCCTAGGAGACTGCAATCTGTTACTGATGATCTGTTGAGAAAATCCGCAGGGCAGTTTCATCAGAGGACAGGACACAAAGGGACATGCAGTTCTGCAGAACACTTCATTAAATGAGAAGAAAATAATAAAAGTTTCAAGGTGTTCTGAAAAGGATAAAGAAGTGGTAATTCTGATGGAAACACTGTGGGGATGGGCAAATGCACTTGTCAAAAACGTCCTCAGCTCACCCCTCATCATCTTAGGTACTCTGGTTTCACAAGTAAGAAAGACTGTTGGGGAAACAGCTGGACTGTTCTTACTCTATCTGACTCTCACTTTCTTTATCATAAGACTCCAACACCAGGTTCAGTTACCACATTTCACTGAAATAAAATGCCTCAGATGAGCTGCCAGAACAGGCCAAGAGCAAATTTCAAAATCTGTCTTGCAGCAGTTAATTGTGTTCACTTGAACATCTTTTACAGAATCACGGAACATTCTGAGGTGGAAGGGACCGACAAGGACTACCTCTTAAATAAATGGCTCATACAGGAATTGAGCCCACAACCTTAGTACAATTAGCACCATGCTCTGACCAGCTGAGCAGATCTTCATCATAGTTTGAGGGCATTTTTCACTTTGCATTTGTGATGGGCTGGGAATACTTCCCAAAAAGGGTTTTGCCATTCAGCTGGTGTGATATGCAAGCGCTGTAATTTCATCCAGCTTGAGTCCTGCAAGCTCTAGGACATGACCATCACTCAGTGGCAAAAACTCCAGCAAATAGTAATTACTGGACTCAAAAGTTATAGGAAAAGAAGATTAAAAATTAAAAGCAAAACCAGAGAAAATTTCAATATGTATGTGAAGCAAGACTACTACAAGTAAAAAAAAAAAAATAGTATTCAGACCATTTATTTTTTGTGTAGCAGCATCCCAAGGAGAGTCCCACTTCCACATCTCAGATTAAGGATGCTGAATTAATTGCAACAACAGCAAAATAGAGAATAAAAAGAAGAGTACTTTTTTCAGGGATAATGTCAGCCTTCTGTGCAGTAGATACATATTTTAAATGAAATGAAAAATGAAGCCTTAGACAGGATTATAGTGGCCTTGGTGTAAAAAAGGCTGTTGGTCCTGCTAGGGAGAGATATTAGGAAACTGCATTCTCCAACACACAATCCCTTAGTATATATGTAAGTACAAACTGTAAACATGTCAACAATTAATTAAGAAATTGACTGAGAAAATCTCCCATCTGTTGTTTCTCTTTATATCACCATTGTTTCCTGACATGCTGCAAGATTATAAAGTTGCAAGTCTTTTGCTGTAAGGAATTTTTTAAATTCTGGTTTGAAATAATTTAGCTACACTATCATCATCTTGCAATTACTCTGTTTAATCTGTACTGTGTTAACTAACCACAGATGTTTCCCTTGGCTCATCAGTGATTCTTTCTGAACTTATGTTCCTCTTCAGAAGAGCTGAACCCTTCCTGGAAAGCAGAGCAAAATTTCCATTTATCATGTTTCTGTCCAAGAAAGTGTTGCTGTTGATAAGTATCAGAGAACTTGACTGTTTGAACACCACATGTTCCTGCTCTTTGCTCTGAAATTATGAGTTTTTCTAAACCAAAGCTTGGTTTCATTGATGATAACTTCAATTCAAAAAGCTGATCTAAACTGGGAAAGATTGCATGGCAAAGATGAGTATTTTATAGCTTCTTGTGGCATCTTTTAGGATGGGATCTTAGACCTTAAACCATTTATGCTTACTTAAACTTCACCCTTCTGTGAGAGAACATCTTAAAGATGAGTATGTGAAAAGAAAAAACATTTACTGTCCATGGGATATGTGCAGCTTGAAAAGAAAACCAGTGAGATTGTGACAGTTTGAGGAAAAATATCTCTTTTTAAATGTGTAATCCTGACCTTGCAGCATTTAGCAAGACTATTTAATGCTAACATATTTTCTTTTAATCGTACACTGGCTTCAACCCATAAATAGTCAACATCCAACTTGAGAAAAGGATTTCTTAAGAAGCATTCTTAAATTAAATGCACCATTTGCAGTCTCACTTGTTTGCCTCATTCTTTGGTTAATAAGAGGAAGACAAAGGATCCTTCAGACTTAAAAGGAAAACATGGAAGAAAAAAAAGTTGAAGAATTCTTTGCAGTCATCCACATCAATTCCAAACTGGATTTTTTCCATGTCACCTTATACTTTTGATATTTTGATACATTGCTTATAAATTTATATATCCTCATGAAAGGCACAGAAAGTACAAGTGAAGTAATTTTTCAATTTAACAGCAAGATCTGATCATTAATGAGCCTTACCCTCATGAGCAGTCAAGTTTATCATTAACTGTAATCCAAGGAAATAGAAGTACTCAGTTTGTTGCCAGCTGTTGATGTTACTTGCTATCAAGTTGACTAATGAGAATCAAGTGCAAATAAATTCACCCAGTATTGCAATAGAACAAGAACTATATCTTTCTTTTCCTCTAAATAAGATATGTCAGTGAAAAAAAGGAAAGGGAGATTTGAAAAAAGAGAAAATTTTGAAATATAAAATAACGTCATTCTCACATGTCATGGCATAAATAATTACTACAGCACTACAATTTTATTTTCTTACACCAGAATACAGTGGGAAAGCATGCTGGCAATTAGTAATAGGGTATACATTCTGACGTTTCTACTTAAAATCCAAATGTCATTCCATTCACAAACACTGGCAGAAAATGGGATAAAGGCAATACATGCTGATAAAACAAGGTCATGACACACTGGTGTATTTTCCAAAGGAGGGAGGAAGTTGCGCTTTATAATAAAGCATATATTGGGTTTTGTTAGTTATTTGTTAGTTATAATGTTAACATTCGGGCATGGAGAAATACAATACAGTGAAATTATTATAGGTTACATTAACTTGTTCAAGCTGTCATGGGAAAATAGAACATGTGTAGGTTTGTTTGCAAGGACATAAGGTATCACCCACAGAATAAAGAAGAAACAATTTCTTTATAAACAACATAGGAATTGATTGCTCCAGCTGGCAGCTGCAGGTGTGATTAGAGAGAATTTAGTCTCAAACTAGTGTAAAGGGGTGTCAGATCTTCACTGACAACAGAACTTGTAGCTACTCTTGGAAAACCTGATTAATCAGCCTGTTAAATGATTCTATAGTTTGAAAAAATCCTGTCTTTGATGAAAGAGTAAGATGAGGTGATGCCTTGACACTAGATTAAAATAATGTGAGTGAATTCAATTGGCCATATCAATTCAGTTTTCCTAGTGAAAATCTGGGCTAATGTCCCTGAGTTTTGGAAAGTTATACTCACATAACCAAGAGCTGCTGGCTGCCTACCTATGACTTAGAAGGCATGTCATAGGTAGGAAAACAGTCCATTATTTTTATCATTTACTGACATCATAAACTATAGTCTTCCACTCATAGCAGAGACTAGTTTAAAATTTCATATTATTAATAGAAACAAAGGACAAATACTCTATTGCCAATATTAATGTGGATATTTTTTTAATCTACAAGTTATGATCTTGTAATAGGAGTTAATTAAAGAACCCATTTTCAGCTTTCTCCAGTCCAAATGCTTCTTAGAAGAATGGTCCTCAAAGATTCTATCTCCTCAGCATCTCTCAAGGGGTATATATTTATGTACCATGTACCAGGTTTTTACTGCTCCTGAAAAAGGAATTTGCAGTTTTGTGATGAGTAGCCCAGCATTCCATTCTTATATAATATATCAATTAAAGCACTTGATATAAAATTTGCAGCTCTGTTTTGAAGTTGCTGTCAACACATGCTGAAGTTTTTTTCACTGCTTTTTCCCTAGCAAGTGTGAGGGGCTCTAAAGCCATCAAGTGGAAGACTCAAAACAAACAAAAAGAGAGCGTTCATACAGAAAATGTGTAAGTTACAAAACTGCTTGACACAGGATAGTGACATCCAGAAATGAACATAGGTATAAAAAGACACTGACAAGTACATTGACAAGAATTTCACAAGGGGTATTAAACGCACGGAAAACAGTTCTGCTTCAGAAAATCCCTGTGCCACAAGCCATTGTCAGCTGGGACTTTTCTCAGAGCAATTTTCACTGTATCATTCCTCTAATCTTATCTTTTTTTCCTAGACATTAACTTGAGACTGTTGTTCAAGATGAGAGAGTGACTTAGTACAGCCTCAGTTCTCTGGTGTCCATTGCCTTGTTTTCATATACAAAGCATAAAATGGGATTTAAAACAACAAATACTGGAATAGATGCTTATGTCATGGCCTGCTTCTCCTCTCTTCTCAAGACTTATCTGTTCTGTAGATCGAGTGAGATACCTTCTAAGTCCAGACTCTTCAGTTTCTGGTCTTTCTTTCCTTAGAAGGAGTTAAGAGGGAGGTCAAGCCCTCTTCTCTCTTGGTTATGTAACTGTCTTTAAATGTTGACCAAGATATGGCTTATCTCTGGCAGTTTTTTCTTCATTTGCTCTTCTTACAGCCCAGTGTTTAACTAAACAAAGAGCTCAACAGTCATCCCAACGGTCATGTCAACACAGTGTACTCATTAACTATTTTTGCAGCTCCTCATCCATCACTGTGGATATTAGAGCTTGACCTGGACATAGAAGGCACTGTCTTTAAGGACAAGCATCCGTGTGGTTTCATGCTCATTCAGCTGTGTGGGTTTAAAGTGATGATAAGCACAGCTGGGCTTATTTAAATGTGGAAGATTCTAATCTAAAACACACTTCAAACACATAGGTTCAGATCCTCATTTTTAAGAAGTGCAATTAACTACAGAAAATGGGCTAGCAATGGAAATAAGAGACTGTCTGTTTCCTGGGAACTTTATGGCTAGTTAGATGGGAATAGTTTAGTCAAACACCTGAGATACAAGTGTCACTTGCATCACAGGAGGAAAGTGCTGAAGGGGGTAAGAAGATTGATGCTTTATGCTTTACCACAGTGGCATTAAAATTATCCATTCTGCCCTATATATCTCAATTTCAAAATCATGTTCTAGTGGAGCAACCATCCCTCTAGTGTTTCCATATTAAGTCTGATGGCTTGGATCATTCACAGACCTTGTTAAATCTTCCATCAGATTACATAAATTGGTAAAACCAAATATGAAATAAGAGAAAAGATAGGATAGTCTTTCCATTTTGCTTTTATTTAGCTCTGTCATAGTTTCTTCTCTCTCCTATTAAATCCCTGACCTGATAATAAATTTATCATTCAAAAATTAGTGTCTGGTCTACTTTTTATACATGAGTCCAAAGATTTTTCTTTTTGAGCTGCTACAATATTTTTTAAAAATATTTTCTAGTGATCTGTTATTTACTTGCCCTACAGTTCTTCATTCAAACACTGCAGTGTTCATGATTTTTCAGGCAGCAGCTGTAACCATATTTAATATCAGAAACAATACATGTAATTATAGATGTATTTTTACCAATAAAATCCCTCTTCACTACCCGTCAAGTTCAATAAAATAATGCAATTCTGTAGATAATTTGAAATGTGAGTTTTCTAAGTGTATTTTTCTTGCATTGGGGAGTTGCCTATGACAAAACAAATAAAAAAAAACGGTTTTCATTTTAGTGTAAGTGGAAACAGTGTTTGCACCTGCAACACTGCACAATACTTTTTCTTTAAACTTTCACATGAGGAGGGAGATCATCCTTCCTCAGCTAAGGGAGTACTCGAGCTAACCCAACTAGAATAACTGCACTGGACTGGTCAGGAGCACGACACAGCTCCACATCCCAGTGTCTGGTGTCTTCCAGGAACTCATGACTGGACTGGGAAAGGGACAAGTCATGTGCCAATTAGCAGAAAAATTTGATGAGAAGGCTAGAAATCCAGAGGGAGTAAAAAACTGAAAATGGCACCATCTACATAATAAATAGGGCATAATGGAAATACAGGCAAAAGTTGGGTTTTAATAGCAGGTTATGAGATTTATTTAGATGTCACTAAAATTAAATATTATTTTTCCTTTTGAAAAGAAGGATTATATGTAGATTTGTTCTACAAACCAAAAAGAAAACAAAATTTACACACTCGTCAAAGCATAGTATCCAAAGGAATCCCAACCCCAAGATTGTTTTCTTACTTTGTACTGTTAAATATATTATATTTTTTTCTAAAACTGTGAAAAAACAAACATTTCACAATGTCCATAGTGGAAAATACTTAATGCTTGAAGTGCAATCTAGTTCAAAGGCAGGTATTCCAAAACAGTCATGTATTCAAAAATATATTTATACCTACTCTGCAACGATGTACAGATAATAAATGTGCTTTACTTCTGTTTTTTATTAAATCTTAAGTATTCATAGATGAAGCCATGCTGTGCAGATTTCTCATTACCAAAATACCTTTTAGGGAAAAGCATTTTTCCTTTGTACAGCCAAGAGGGAACATCTTGGCGCAGCAAAAGAACTGGAGAAGCACTGATTTGCTATTCATCCATACACTTAACAGTGATAACTGTTTTCTGACAACGAGCTCCTTGCCAGACATGCCTCTTCTTGTGAGTCTGACCTGTGCTTTTTAACCCATTGTACTAAATTCAATCCTGAGCAAAGCTCACAGGCCCCTGCATTGACATGTTGGGGTTTGATTTGCTTGCTCTAAGGGCAGAATTTCTGATCCATTGCCCAAGCAGTGCTCTCCCCTGAAGTGAGAAATTCTGGCCAGTTCCTGGTCAGCACACATGACACCAGGGCAGTGGAGATGGGGACAAGGGGATTGATCCTCAGCTGTTGTGTCCCTGCAGCTGCTGTGCCACTGGCGGCAGGGATTCAGCACACGAGTCAGCAGGCACCGTGTCTGCAAGGCTGCAGGAAGAGAAAGCCCTGGCCAGAAACACATCTACAGCCTTCTCCTGTTGTGCTGACAGCCACTCAGGAGTGTCCCTGCCCCAGTCCCTTAGGGGTGTACATATGCTCCCCCACAGCAGCACTCCATTGTGATTCCAAAATACGCCTGCTGAGGGGCCCATGGCTCCTCCAGCCGCTCAAAGTTGTGGCTCACACCGGGATGTTCATGCTGGTCCCAGAACCATCTGTGGTGGGCACAGACAGTCCATGGCTGCCCACACCCTGCCACTCATGGCCAGCAAAGCATCTGTAGAATGGCCAAAATGAAGAGCAAAAGCAAAATGACACTTTCTTGATGGCAGGATCAAGCACAGGAGTGTAGGTGTCCCATGATCACCCAGCCCGGGGACATGGTTCTCCCATGGTCACCCAGCTCCTACTGTGTTTTTGGAGGGACTCTCCATAGCCTGTGCTTCAAGACTCCTGAGCAGTTCAGGCTTATTCCATGGTCCCAGATGATGCTCCATGGCCACAGGAGGGATTACCAAGAAGTATTAATGGGTTTTGATAATCTGGAAATTAATTACATAGTAATATAATTTATTGCTAAACTAGGACTGAAACTATGTTGTCGTGGCTGGTGTACAGTACTCCAAAGCTGCCAATGTCACTGACACATGATGTCATTTTCTGGGCCAAAGGGAAGCTTTCAAAAGTAGGCTCTGAAATTACAATTTTTATTTTAATAATTAATCACAGTTTTCTTCATAGTCAAGAATGCCTTTTGTGAATGATCACATTGTGGGGATAATTAGAACAATATGAAATAAATGGGACGAGTAAATGTGTTTTTCTAACAAAAATCAGAATTGAACAAGGAATACTCTTTTGTGACTGGGTTTCTACATACAGCAAGGGTGTTTACAGCAGTATGCATGGCTTGTGATTCAACCTTAATTTAAGTTTCTGTCTGGATCATTCTCTGCATGAACAGGAATTATAGTTTTAATACCAGTCCTGTATTTAATTCTGAAACCAGTGGAGTTATGTGTTTGTTTACATGTTTTGATCCAAGATAAAATCTCAATGACAGTAAATAAACAGTGTCGTGAAATCACTATTTATTTATCATGGCTAAGAGAAGTCATTTGTGTTGAACTGTTTATCTAAAAGGGTTTTTAAGGGGTTTGTGGGTTTGTTTTATTTTGTTTTCTCTTGGTTTCTTTATTTTTTTTACAAGTATTTTAACTTTATTGCCATGTTACTGAAAATGCTGGCTTTGCAATGAATACTGCTCTCACTTGTGTCCTCCTGTGTAACAGACTTTTAGTTAGTAAACACACTTTGAAAGTAAGGGTTCCAAGTACTGGTATTTGCTTACAATCTCACCTTTGGAGAAAATATTTATTGGGGTAGGGCATCCTGTGGAAATTTTCTTTTCTCCTTCCATAAAATATATCTGTTTAATAGTTTTACTCTACTATTTTGTTCTGCTATTTTATAGGGCAATTATTGCACATAGATACATAATGGGAATATATACCAGGAAGAAGGAAAACTTGCTTAAACTGTAACAACATTAGTGGTACCCAAGGACAACTGGGTATGACTGAGCTATGAAATTTGGAAATAACCTTTGTTTCAAAATTTAGCCATCAGAAAACCAAGGTTATACTTATTTTTGTAGTAAATGATGGGGGTCACAAAGCCAAATTTATTTGAAGACACAAACTGACGGAAAATTTTGACAACAGATGACTTTTCTTGGATGAGGCTAACATGATTTTATGTGAGAAATGAAATGGGTTTCTTCCATGGTAGCAGTTCTCAAACCAACCTGTGCAAAGAGCCAGGACTTTTCTGAGTATGAACTAGGAGGCCATGTTTTCAAACCCTTATATCTTCAATCTCCACAACTGAGCAAGGACTTGAAAGGTATGGCCTTGAAATTCACTTTTACAAAGGTTTGTGAAAAGGAGGGTGGAAGACATAAGTTTCACAATGACACCAATATGGGAATTTAAGCACATTTCAGTACTTTCATAATCTATGCTATGTTTTCCCTGTATATGAATGTAGGAAAAGGAGGAGTTCAAAAGAGCTGACAATGCCTTAAACAGTCTGTGCTCAGGATGTCAACTATTGTATTTAAGAAAAAGAAAAATGCAGCAAGATCATTCCAGGCAGATCAAAACCTCTCTAGTGTCTTCAAAATACAAGGAAGCATCCAAATAAGGCCAAACTGCAACAAGTAATAACTAATAGCTTAAGGATTTTTATTCCAATTAATGGAATAAAATACATCTGGCTCTTGTTAGTTATGCCAAATGTTATCAGAAGATAGTTTTAGTTGAAATTATGAAGCAGAGGCTATTCATTCATCCTTCTCTGTTGTGCTTTTGCTGTTAAAGGTCAAGAAAATAATTTTTCAGGAGCCATATCTTCTCTTCCTCTGTATACGCCAAATCATTCAGACTCCAGAGATTAAAGGAAAAATAGTTTATCATATATAAAAACTCCCTGTTTTAAACATGGTCATTAAGGTTCATATTCTAACAGAAGGACTACCATTTGGAAAATCATCTAGTGTTTTCTTAAATCTATTTAGGCAAACAGTGTGGAGTCACTGACACTTGAGAAAATTATGCAAATGTCTTACCCAAACACTGTTGACCATAAGCCATGTATTTGTACTGAGCTCCTTTCAATGAAGCACAGTGACCACACTTCATAGCAAAAATTCAAGTGTAGGCAAGTAAACTCCCTAAACATTTGGCATGTCTGAGCTAGAAGGGAAAATTCCACCACTTGGACTCATCTGAAATTTAGCTGTCTCACATGTAACACAAAGTAAAATAAATAGCACCTGTACAAGCTTACTGACCTTTCCTCCAGCTTGAGAAAGGAGTCAATTTATGTTCCCAAACAGCTAACTTTCTCTTCTGGTGCCTGAGGGTTTTTAAATCTATCCTGTGTTCAGTATTTCTTTGCAAGTGCAGAAGTGAATTTTAAAGTACAAACTAGAGAAGTAAGCACTTGCACTGCTGTAGAGCCTTCTACCAGGTAATGGTAGAATGATTGAAATATTGCTAAGTATTTTAAAATACTTCCTAATCAGACCACTTAAATTAGTTGAGTAAGATCCATGGATAAAAAAAATTTACAATTGCTACCCAATGAATCACCTGGCAAAGGTTTAATATTGTGTTAAGATTTTCTGAATATGAGAGTCAAAAGATAAACCACAAAAAAATGTTAGTGCAACTATAAAAGAAATAAAATTTTCCATAAATTTGTGTAAAGTGAAACATCTCTTTTTGAGTAAATCACCCACCTACCAATCCTGGCCAAACTATGCTCTCTCAGATATGCCCATATAAGTAATTGATTTAAGGAATTTTACATCTGAAAATAACCTGATTCTAAACCTTATCTGTCTACATGGACCACATTATATATCATAATATGGACATCAACTGTCCTGATCAGAGGTCTTAACTTCCCACAGTCTTACTGAGTCAGGTGAGAGCTCTAAGTTCTCACAGGTTTTAAGAAGAAAACTTATTAATTCTAACAGGCAGTCTCAAACAGGCCGTTGTATTACATATGAGGTATTCATGATAGTATTCATTTAATGTCTAAAAAAATTGCCATATTCTTTTGCAGATTACCACACAAAACTTGCAGTTATATTTATAAGTGGTGGAATTGGAGTCCACAGTGTTTAAATAAGTTGAAAATATGCATGGTTTCCTAATGGAAAGCTAGTCAGTACCAAAAGTATTAGTCACATCAATTACAGCTGATGCCGAGCATCTACAATTACCAAGAACCTTGCTTCAGAGGACATAAAACTTGATAAATTGTTTGCTTTCTTGAGCTCAGCAAGCAAGGTGGCCAAGAAGGCCAATGGCATCCTGGCCTGTATCAAAAATAGTGATGCCAGCAGGACCAGAGCAGTGATCATTGCTCTGTATTTGGAACTGGTGAGCCCACACCTTAAATACTGTGTGCAGTCTGGGGTCCCTCGCTACAAGAAAGGCACTGAGGTGCAAGGGTCTGTGCAGAGAAGGGAAATGAAGCTGATGGAGGGTCTGAAGTCTTATGAGGAGCAGCTGTGGTTTTTTAGCCTGGAGAAAAGGAGTCTGAGGGAGGACCTACAACTACCTGAAAGGAAGTGGTAACAAAGCAAGGTGGAGGTCAGTCTCTTCTCCCAAGTAATAAGTGATAGGACAAGAGAAAATGGTCTCAAGTTGCACTAGGGGACCTTCTTGGACTATTGGGAAAAACTTCTTCATGGAAGGAGTAGTCAAGCACTGGAGCAAAATGCCCAGGGAAGCAGTTGAGTCACCATCCCTGGAAGTATTTAAATATGTGTAGGTGTTAAACTCAGGGATCTGGCCTTGGACTTGGCAGTGCTGGTTTAACAGTTGGACTCAATAATCCTAAAGGTCTTTTCCAACCTAAATGATTCTATGATCCTAAGATGAAACATTACACAAAGTGCCCACAGCCAGCAGGAGCCCGGGGAACTGCAGGTTATACAGCAAACAGCCCAGATTAGAACCAGTCCTGTACAAACAAACATGAGATGAAAGACTGCAGTGTAGGAGAACAAAACTACTTTTGAGGCAAGGTTGTGTGGTGAGATTAATTATAATACATGAAAAAAACATAAAATTTGGTAATACCTAATAAATTGTTAATGGAGGCAAGCAGGGAAATTACTGCTATCTACTGAATTAGTGTTTTCAGCTGTGACTGAAGTACAGAATCTCTCGTTAAACAGAATCATTATTGAACAAGTCAATGAACCATATAATAATAATGCATGTCTCCTCACATATTTCATCCCCAGCAGAGGTGTTCAGATAAACTCTCATGCACAGAAAGCAAAGTCTCCACTCCTTCATCAACAGACAACATATTGTGATTGCGTTTCCCTCTCAACAGCAATGCACAGTTTAGCACTTCATCATGTTTGGGTTTATTTATTAATTAAAAGCCAAACTAACAAAACCAAATGAAACATAAACCTTAGGATATCCAAATATGTTAATATAATATCCCATTTATATTTCTATATATAAATTTATATATATATATATATCTACATATAAATATAGATATTTTTATATATATATATATATATTCCCTCCTCCCACTAAGAGGTCCTTTCTGTATCTCCATTACTACCTTCCCTGTCCCTTTTCTCTCCCATAACTTCATGGTGCTGAAGCGTATCAGTATGAAGTGTGAGGGTAAAGACCACATTTCAGAATTAATTCTTGCTGAGAGCAGGGTATGAATATGATTTTCTTCACAAATACACCTTCAATTAATTTTCTATACAAATTTAAGCAAAACTTTTTCCTGATTCCAGAATTCCATGTGTAAGTTTTCTCCAATATATTACCCCTGGACTGATAGTACAGGTACTTGTTGATGATGTGTAAACACCAAGATATTCTCTCATTCCAAGTCAGAGAAGCTAGTAACACATTTGGCATCTATCTGCAACCAGCTTAAGGGACTTCTGACTTCAAGCACAGCCACCTCTTGCATTGGGTTTGAAGCTTGGTTTGCTTCTCCTCCCACTTGTCACAGAAGTCTGTTGGATTGTAATGAGCCCCTTTCAGTTGCTGCTGGACTTCCACTTCTGTGGCTTGCCATGGGTGTGGAACTGCAGTCTCAGCCAATGTTGCCAATGTTGTTGTTCTACCAGCCACTTTGGGAATATTTCCATCTCTTACTTTGCACGAAAAATACACTGTTAATTTCTTATAACACAATATAGGCAGAACTCTTATCCAATATGTTTTACCTATGAAATTTACATAAGCACAGTTGCTTTTTGTATATTTTAATGTGTATGTATAAATATACATATATATATAAATATATGCATACAAGAAAGAGAAACCTGTTTTCTTTTTTATTTACTGGAGATTCTTTGTATCACAGTTATAATTGGCAGTTAACAACAGAAAAATTAAGTCAGCTATACATTTTTGGTTCTTTTTCAAAGCCAAAGAATAAAAAATTTATGATGCTGTCCTGGAATCAGTCCTAAACATACATTCTTGGACTTGTTTTAAAAGAATTCTTTATTCCAAAAATAACTCCATATTCCAAAAATTTTGACTCAGTATACACTGCCCATATTAAAAGCTTACACAGCTTTTAAAAGCTTAAGTTATGAATATTTCCTTTGTTTCAGAAAGATACCATGTAGCTTTCATTGTCTCTGTATCAAATAGGTTGATTAAAACAAAACTTGTCAAGGCAAAGTTGTAAAATGTGATTCATGGCATAACAACTTAAAAATCAAATTCAGATCCCATGTAAGTAGATGCACCACTACATTTTTCATAGCAATGACTCATTCCAGATCTGAATTTGGCTCTCTGTTAGAAACTGAAATCTTGATACTTCCATTACTGCAACATCAGCCAATTTTGTTTCCTCTGTAAATTTTAGTGGATTCTGTATTTTAGACCTGTATTTAATTCAGAACAATAGAAGGGTGCATAAATTCTTGAGGCACAAAATTTGGACAAAGAGCATCTGGCATAGACATCCTGTGAGATCTTTGTCTCTGGAAGTGTTTCTGTTTGAAGACCTAAAAATTCCAACAATAGGTCTTTCTATTTTTACTGCCTCTGACTCTAGGGTGTAATCCAGACCTCTAATTTGAATTTTTCTAGTTTGGTGCCTAGGATTGTGTAAAAGGTGTTTGAGGAGAGTTACATAGTTTAAAACATATGCTTTCACAGTACCTGTCCTAACAGTGATCCAACTTAAATATCTGTATCAGGAAGCTGGCTTCACCATGTATTCAACAGAGACAGATATTTCTTCTTCCTTTCATTGATTACAGTTAAATAGCGGAAGTGAGTTACAACATGTCCCCAGAAGCAACAATCCAAAAGCCTCTCTCCACCTGCAGAAAAGCCACACGGAGCTTGGACCACAAGCTACATTGATAGAACTTCTCTGGACAGATTTTCCTTGGTTTCGTTTAGGCTCCAGAGTCTAGAATTTCTTCCTTTCCCCAAACCTGTGTTTTGCACCTAAAAATATCCCTTCCAAGAGCTTAACATTTGCCAACTTCTGCTAGCTTTTAAACATAGCTGGCAGAGGAAGCTGTGTGTCAGGCCCTGTTCTCCATCATGTTTCTGAGTGACTGATGGTCTCAGCCTCCACATGTGCAAACTACTTTTTGTCAAAGGAATGACCTCTGATTTCTGTAAAGGTAGATGTGATTTTTGCTGAGAAAGAAGAAGCTTGACTCTGCAATCTACTACACAGGGCCTGTATCTATGAAGGAGGAGTTCTTGTCTCTACCACCAAGTTTCACCTGTTTAATTACAAAGTGGGAAAGAAGGACTCCACTTTGTGTAAGGTGAATGCCTCATCCAGCAGGTGACAGAACCAGTGGTCCCCTCACATCTGGTCTGGCCCTATGAATGCTCTGTTTTCTGCTGCTTACAGAAACATAGGTATCATCTGCTTAAACATTTGAAGTCAGGTAACCTTTCTGAAACAAGCCCTGAATAAGCAATTTTCAGGATGGCAATTGCTTCTCAACAGCTAAAGATTTCTATTCAGTCCAAATGCAGTAGCAGTCAGATTCTGATCTGGATGACCAGCTAAAATGAAGCACCAAGCATGCTTGTGTATATTCTCAAGTCCCTACAGTCATGATGTAACCAATGTTTTCAAATACTCTTATAATGCTATCAGAGTAAATTAGGAAAAGGGAACACATCTCCTTATGGCAAGGGAGCTGGAACTAGATTCTCTTTAAAGTCCCTCCCAACCCAAAACTTTGTATTATTCTACAATTACATGACATTTTTATAATTTTACCTTTATAAATGTAAATTTATTTTATAAAGGCGAGTAATACAGTAAAATACATAACTGTCAATTAGCTGTTTTTAGTAAATGAAATATGAAAGGGATAAATAGGGATACTATAGTGTATATATATATAGAATATCAATATATATTAGTATATATCAAGTAGATTAATACTGATTTATGCTATTATGTGTTAGTTTACACAATACACTTTTATATAATTATTTATGAGTGTTTAAAACTGTAGTAAATACTAATGCTGATGTAAAGCACAGAAAGAGTTAGACCTTCAGCTCTGAAAATTCCAACAGATTCTTCCCACAACACTAAGCTTATCCATAGCCTAACTATTTTATGGTGCAATATTTTTAACTTCACATTAAATTAAGCACCATGATTGTAACTTAGACAGGAAAACAGAAATAAAAAGGCTATTGAAGTATTGTATCAGCGAGTTAACAGAGAGTTGTAAGAACTCTGGCTTCTGGAATTTCCTGAGTTTTGAGTGCTTGACTTTATGACTTGGTACTGCACCAAAACTAAAACTTTCTTTATAAAGAAAAGAGGCAAAAAAAAACCCAGCATGTTTTCTTAGAGATTTTTCTACATGCTTTTGACTTCCTCAGTGCATCTTATAAATTGCCTAAGCACAACCTTACACCTCTGTCTAACACAGGCTAAACAGAGAGATAATAAGGAGGCCTCAGCAAACAATAATCTGTCATACACCATATTGCAGAGTACAGTGTGTTCCAGCTAGCTAGACCACTACTTTTCACCTACTTTCCATCTGCTGCTCTCTCTAATCCTCATGCATTAAGGCATGCCAGCCTGCTCTCTAAATCTTAGTAGCTCTTTGCTCCTGTAAAATTCAGACTTAAGTAAAAAATGGCTTTAAAAATGTGACATGCAAAAGTGGATGTATGGCTTTATGAATCTGGACAAGGAATTTATACTTACTGTATTTACCTTTGTATTTACACTTTCCTCTAGTCTGTTTAGACATAAGCTTTCCACTGCAAGAGCTCTGTGCACACTTCTGATTATTGCTAAATCATAAGGCTACTTCAAAGTTGGTGCAGGGACTACAGGTGTCATAATCTTCTGAAACTCAAGTCCTACCAGCTGCCTACTTATCCCAGCAGCTTCCCTGAAGTTCAAGATACTGAGAGGCAATGCACGTAAGCCTCACGTACTATTATTTATTCCTCTGCTTAACAAGGAAGGAGGCCCAACACAGACTCCTACAGTGCAAGAACAAAAAAAAAAGGGGGGGGGGGGAGTCTTAGTTTATGGCCAGACTAATACACATTTAGGCTCACCAAGGACATCAGTGTGAACACAGATTATGTGCTTGTCATGCACCTTACAGAAAGGAGCCCCAGCTGCTGCAGCTCAGCAATGAATCAGGAACACACTCAGAAGCAAGGTGGGGTTGGATTTTTTTTTTAATGGATTTATAGAAAGTAAAAAAACTGCTTGCCCTCGTTATTTTTTTACTTATATTTTCTTACTTTATCAAATAGCTTCTGTTGGACTTCATAAATATACAGCTCAGACAGACAACCAAAGAAAACATCATTGTTACTGCTGTTTCCATATACATGCAAGGCAATTTTTAAACTGATTTAAAAAGTGTTCCAGGGCTTCTCTCCTTGAAAAGCATCAGAGCCCTTACAACAATACTGTGTAATTCTCAAATGTGCTTTGTTTCACTGATATAGAACATATAAACCAGACTAGAAAGTAGTCTATTGTTCAGGTCCCACATAAAGATATGAAATATATCTGATGCCTGATATGAGAGTAAATAGTAAATGAAATCTAGAAGAGTGCTTCAGTACCCAATCAAAATAGTATACAGAGCTACCAGAAAGAAAATAACCCAGACTGGAAAGAAACTTCACATGCACAAAAGTTATCCTGCACAAAGAACCAAATGCAGCATGTGTGCTTCTAAATCTCATCCTATTTTGAGGAATTTAATCATGGATAAGCCTTTTGCTGCCACCTGTACAGAAATCAATGCACAGACTACTTCAGGGCACTGAAAATAAGTAGGATACCAAACAGCTGAATTAACAGATATTAATCAAACAAGGAATCCAAACTTTTACGCAGTAAAAGCTTTATCCATGCTCATTCTTGCAGATGGCAAGTTTAATTGCTGTTCAGTAACATTCATTTTCATGTGAAATGTTATTTTAACTTTGGCCCCCCATTTACCCAGTACAGAAACTACACAAGCATAAGTGGCAGGTATCAGAGAACAAAGCTGTGGTAGAACCACTCAGTTGTTTCCAGAGCTCTGGAGAGACTGCTAATGTGATGAGGGTGCTCACAACCCTCTTAGGCTGAGATGACAAACTTTTTCTCTGTGAAAAGTAGAGTTTTCCTGCATGCCAGAGAGACAAGCCAGAGCAGAGTCCTGGAGGACCACTGACATCTGGTGGTCACTTCACTTTAAAGAAGGCTAAGTCATGTATATTTAATTTTACTGTGACTTGACCAAATTACATTTAACAGGTGGTCTGACAGAAATACATGCCAGGGAAGAATTAAGTTACAGGTCTTACACTGTGTTTATTTACTTAGTGGAATTTGATAGCTACAAGTAAATGCAGATGAACTGCAACACACAAACTCAGTTAAAGCTGCCAGTACATTAATAGTATTGTTGGATTAAACCCACTCTAGAGATAATAAACCTTTTCCAATAGAAACATTTAGTTCAACAAATTCATGAGAACCACTGGATCATGAAATAGAATTATATAAAACTGTCTTTTTTACAAAAGAAAAAAAAAAAGTGCATTGTTTCCTAAGTAAGATGTTTCATATTACTGGAAAGGAGTAATGAGATTTAGGTCTACTTTTGCTAGACAAGTAGCACAATATTAATTAATAATCAGGAGTATCCAATAATTTTATCCATACTGATATGTGTTAGAAGGTGAGACTGCCCAGACAGAAACTGCCTAAGTTCTCTCCAGCAAACTTGAGATGATCTCCTTCACACCTAAATACAATTGTGCAGGGAGGCCACAGCCACCAGCACTGGACCGAAAATGTACTTAGGTGTGTTAGCACTGATTTTTGATAGGCAAACACTTAAAGATATGCTTTGTTTGTTGCATCTATGTACAACTTGTAAACAAAGCTCTGAGGCTTTCAAACATTCATCAGGCTTAGAAAAGTCTTACTAAACTGTCATGAGAATTTTCAGCCCTTCCAAATGCTTTTTTTGCTGCAAAATGATTCAAAGTCTCCTTTCAGATAAATGTACATTTCTTGTTGAAATGGGAGATCAGTTCAAAACTAATAAAACTCACATCTGTTGAGTAGTAGGAAGTAACCAAATTGGTTTTTTACACGTTTTTCTACACATTGTTTTTCCGGCATGCTACAAGAGGGCAGTTTTGCAAAAAATCAGCCGTATACAAATTGTCTCCAAACTTTCTGTGTTTGTCACTTACCATCAACATGACCCCTATCCATAAGTAAAAGGTTATGGTTAAGTAAAAAAATTACAGCTTTACCTTAAATCTAGGCTACCTAACCAGACTGATAGATAGTGAACTATTTTTAATTACTTATACAAAAAGGCATTGCTCTGCATATGTTTTCTAGTTGGCTGTGGCACGTTGTGGACAAGCATTTTATAGCGACATGTGCAATTGCTAATGTTGCCAAGTGTGCAAAAATAGCCAGTGCTCAGAGTGAAACAGGAAAGGGTACACAGGACACTCACACGGAGGCAACTGTATCAAGCCGCCCCAAAGAAAGCAGCAAATGTGCACCAAGATAGTTTGATTTGATTCTGCCAAAGTTTGAGGCTGAGCCTGAAAGGCTTTCAAAAGACAGGTGTCAGGTGTTTTGCTCCCATTTGTATTTCAGCAAAATTCTAGTATCTGTTGTCCAGTGATGTCTCTGGAGAATTTCACTTGTGTGATACATAAATCACTGATGTTCTTACCTCTTTCAGGTCTATTTCTGTACTGATGCATGAACATACACTTACAAAAGTGGCTTCACAAGATTACTTTTTAACACGTTCCTAAAGGTCCAACTGCAAATCAACAATAATCAACAAATCAACAAATAATCAATAATCAGTACAGAGAAAGTTGCTCTTGTACACAACAGGCACAATGTTCCAATTAAATCTTACTATGAGTATTTAAAGTAAGAGCTATTTTCAGTATTTTAATAATCCTGGTTTCTGCACAATAATGCATTTCATCTACAGTGAAAAGCTGTCACATTGCTGCATATCTATTCAATAAAAGCATTTTAATTAGGTCAGCTACTGGGTAAAGGAGACAATAACCACTTTAATGAAGCTCTGTCACAGTTATAGGCCCTTGGCATAAAAGTACATCTCTTCTCTCCTTTGTCATCCCCCCAACACATATTTTTGAAAAATATCTCAGCATCACCAACCCAATTAAACAGCAGCTGGAGATGATTACTCTGTGGCAATGTTCTAATTCACAGACATAATCATCCTTCTACGCTTATATTTTATTGAAGATATTTTCCTGGGGGGCAGAGATGCCCTCCAATCACCACCAGGGACAGACAAGGTCTAAAAATAATTTTGCCTGGTTCTAATCGATAGCACCATGTTGGCAAATCTCTTCCGAAGACATAGGAAAGCAAGATAGCCCACCCCTGCCAGCATGCTGACCAGCAGGGTGGTGCCAAGAACCCTGGGAGCCCTTTTCTTGGCCACACGGAATGCTGTTGGCAGGACAGCTGAGATTAATATATTGTTGACATGTCCCAAAACTTTGTAAAATGCTTTTCTCTTCATGACGCGTTCATAATAAGCTTCCAAGTTGGGTCGCTTTCCATTTCCCCAGTTTCTTCTTGCTAATCCCAGAAACTTCAGGCGATGTAATGTGACAGCAAGTGACACATCTGCCAGACTGAAGAAATCACCACAGAGCCAAGGCTGATTTCCATCTTCTAAGCATAGATAAAACATAAAGCATACTAATAAGCACATTTAGTTTAGTGCTACTTCTAAGTCCCATCTAATAAAGAGCAACAACACTTCAACTAAAATATGACTTTGATCAATAAATATTTTCCTAATCCCTGTCCACTCTTTGCACAATCTTGTAAAGTCTTAGGCTCAGCAGCCTGGCCTACATTTGTTAAGAAAAAAAGATCCCTATTCCAGGTTCATAAATTAAAACCCACAGTAAACACTTATTTTCCTCAACTAGATTTCTCAAATCTGGATTAAATTAGACAGGATTGGAAAGGAGGAAGGCAGTTTAGCTTTTACTGAAAAGCTACCACTTGTCTGAAGAATTTATCATCTTGCCTGTGTCACTCAGCTCTATGGCATTCACTCAGGAACTAACTCCAGCAAACTTGTTGGAGGCTTTCAAGCTAAAAAGAAATGGATCAGATAACTGACTTGCACCAGACACATCAAGCCATTGAGATGACAGAATTTTTCTACCTGTCCCTCTTTTGTGTCTCTTAGACCCCAAATTACGGGGGTTTTACACTGAGATGTTTCTGGGATGGCTCAGAGCAGGCACTGCCAGACAGTGCCACAATTCACTGTCAGTGATCTGAACCACCACCAAAGGGCTGACATGTACTGACTATACCAAGAGCTTTTGAAACCCATCTTTTGAAAACCATGAAACTTGACAGCCAGCACAGCTGCCATAGTTGCCAGCATAAGTACTCTGCTCTAGCCTAGATCTCGAATAGGGAGGACTATGCTGTTCTCGTCTCATTTGTAACTTCTGCAGTTCATCCCACACAGCAGGCATGGAAAAATGCTGGCACTAACACTCAGCAGCACCTCTCTGGAAACAGAGAAATTTTGCAATCTCCTTTCCAACACATTTTCACCAGAGAAAAGCAGTTTGGCACAAAGCTGGTACCAGTCCATTTGACTGGTTACATAGGTCTGGAAGAAAGGCTTTTGTAGAAAAGGAGTTTATCCTAGGTTGCTGAAATCATACCTGAGAATTCATCCAGTGCATTAAATAAGATGATGGAAAAGACCTAAGAATCTATCCTGCGTGAAAGAAAGATGCCTGCAGTGGCAGTAGCAGTAGTTGAGGGATTCAAGCAACTGCAAGAGCTCTTAGTTTTACCACGACCTGAAGAAGTACAGATCACAAACCTCCAGAGTGTAATACCTCAGACAAAATTCCAAGAAGCAACAGTCCCATGTTTCACAAAATCCTGTGATACCAGAAGCTTTCATAAGCTCATCAATACTATCTGTTAACTCCTTGGAAAGGCTACTTAGCAGAGAAAGGCAAGGGGTTGCTGGAAATGGTGGCAGACATAGTTTGCTGAACAAAATCCTTCCATCCTTTATGAGTTAAAATATTTTCTGTGATTCTTCCACTGTAGAGTCAGTAAAAATTTAACCTAGATTTTCAACTGCTGTGGATATTATCTAGACATCTGTAAAGTTTTTGACCTGTCTCCCAGAGCATTCTCCTGGGTAAACTGGCTGGGTGGGTACATTCTTCATTAAGTGTAAAACTGGTTGGATGTCCAGGTCCAGGGAGTGGTGGTGAATGGAGTTACATGCTGTTGGTGGCTGGTCACTAGTGGGGTTCCCCAGGGCTCAGTATTTGGGCCAGTCCAGGATGAGAGGAAATGGCCCTAAGTTACACCAGATGAGGTTCCAATTAGATATTGGAAATATTTTTTACTGAAAGAGTGGTCAGACATTTGAATATGTTGCTCAGGGCAGCAGACAGCAGGATATGGTTTAGGTGTGTTTATGATGGTGCTGGGTTGACAGTCAGACTAGATAATCTTGAAAATCTCTTTCAACATTGATGATTCTGTGATTCTCAAAAATTTGACTTTCATTTGGGTGGAGGCAGGTAACAGGACTGCTTTCCAAGAGGTTGAGGGAAGAGGGTTGCCTAATGACTAGAGCAATTATTCAGATTGCTTATTCTGCATATACCACAAATATCAGCAGAGTATCTGCACAAGATTATAATAAATCTGTATTAAACAGTAAGGTTGTGATCATTATAGTGAGCTGAAGCCTACACCTATTACCAAAAACCTAATCAGCATTCTGTAGTTAATTTTTTTTTCTGATTTTGTTGATAAAAATACTAAAAAATTGTGCAGCTAATTATACTCATTTTGCTGAAAAGGTGGTCAAGCACTCTCATGAAACAGTGAGAACTCTCTGATTGGAACAGTAAATTAAGCTAGTACTTAAAACTGTATTGATCCCTTCTGTGATGTATAGATCAATATATACTAAAAGTATCAAATCCAATACATTAAAAATTGCTTTATGATGGTCCTGTCAACAAGTTTACTCAGTATCCTCAAACAGACATATTAACAGGATTTACCAAGAAGGATTCCTTACCTGGTGTTTCCTCATTTCGCCGCTGCAATTCAGTCTCAACTTGATCCAAAACTTTTTCCAGTTCATCCAGTATTTTCTTTAGGTATTTTATATTATCATGATCCAGCAGTTTAGACTAAACAGACATACAGGTTAGTGCTTTAATCATCATACAGAGTTTATACTTTTATCAGAGAAGCTTATACATAGGATACTACAGTGTTTGTTCATAAAATGTGATTATATTCTCCACATAGTCAGATGGATAATACATGGATACTGGTGACAGTTCAGAAAAGAGAAGAAAACTTTAGAGATGCCAGATATTAAGGTTTGCCTACCTCTGCAGGGTGCTCAACAGCCCAACACCAGCACTGATGTGTCCTTACCTTTTAAGTCAGTGGGACCAGTCCAGTACTTCAGCACACACTTGAAGTGTGTAGCTGATCTGAGGACAGACTGTTTCATGCCTTGAAGGGTTAAACCACTGCATGACATTACTGGTAATGACAAGTGAAACAAATGTTTATATTGTGACCAAAAAATCTAACACTAACAAGCTCATAATAAAGGGGTTTCTTACCTTAAGGCGCTTCTGTTTTGCTATATAGGCATCTTGAAGGTCTGGATTTTCTTCTGCAAGTTTCTTCAATTCTGATTCTGTGTTACTTATTTGGCCTAATTAAAAAAGATTTTTAAAAAGAAAAAAAGACACAAAGCAAACAAACAAACAAAAAAGAATGACAAATATTAGATATCCAAACATACTCATAATGCAATCCACAGGAACTGATCAATCACCTGTGTAAAATATCATACCAAAAAAATTGGAAGTGCTGTTTCAATACAGCATCTGCACCAGGTTAGGATTTAAATACATTACATTTGGAAAACTTGAATGCTTTTAAATTGACCCACCACACCTTCAACACAGTTTGCAATGTGACAGTGCTGGTAGGCCCACACAGAGATTTCTTGTCACTGTAGGTCATAGGCATAATTTCATAGCAAAACCCTAAATGCCACTGAATATGGAGCCAAGGTGTTTTCATTTAGCTAAAATCTGATGCCAGTCTTTGATCCTTTTGGAAATGTTCTTTATGAATTGTGTGCAAGTCCTAGAAGAATATTCATTACATGATTTAAAGATAAAAGTCTAAGTTAATTTTACTGATTTCTACTATGTGTGTATAGTCTTTTCCTTAAAATGGGGCTTTGCTTGAAAATGTCATACTTATAAACCTAGAATACCAAAAAACAGTGATTTATAAATCTTCTAAAAATAAGTATTTCTAATCATAAAATGAGAACAAAAGAATAATTATAGAGCATGAATCACCTCTCACTTGTATTTGATAATAAAGTTTAGTTACAATTAAGTCTGATAAATGAAACTGATAAAAATTCCTTCTAGAGAATAACAAACTCACTTTTTTATATATTCATTTCAGCATGACTATGAAAGCCATCCTTCAATATAGTGTATGAAGAAATTGAAGGATCTACTCATACAACTAAAATTTAATGTATGCAATTAATTACTTACTTGGATTTGGTATGCATAAACATAATACACAACTGGCTCATGCCTTATTATATCTAGCAGTCTGGGAAAAAAGGGTGTTTCAAGCTGAAAATGAAAACATCTCCAACCTGGAGAAGTTTGAACATGCTAATAAATTGTTAAGAAACATCCACAAAAAAACCCATCCATTTAAAAAAAATGCTTAAAATCAAAAAATGTACGCTATGCTTTAAGCATGAAAAGATAAGAAACCATCCCAATTTAGATGAACAATAATGTTAGCTCTGCCAGTATGAACATGTGCAAACTGAGAACAATTTATATAAACTAGAAGCTAGAGCGGAAGAACATATACAGAAAGAAAAGCAGAAGACAGTGTTTAAAGTGAACTGTAATAAAATCACTGATTATTACCATGTGAAAACAGAAAAACTATCCACAATGCCTATGAGTAAAGCACAATTGTTCCATAAACAATTTGCATCCACATTTAGGAAAAAAAACAAATCAAAACCACAAAACCAGACAATGCACTGATGTAAGAGAATAATTCATGTTCTTGGACAAGGGGGAGAGGCTTTAAACTGGAGATAGATTTAGATTAGATATGAAGAAGAAATTATTTTCTTTGAGGGTAGTGAGGGACTGAAAAAGATTGCCCAGAGAAGCTGTGGACTCCCTATCCCTGGAAGTGTCCAAGATGGGGCTTGGAACAGCCTGGTCTAGTGGAATGTGTCCCTGCCTAGAGCAGGGACATTGAAACTGCATGTTCTTTAAGGTCCCTTCCAACCTAGGCCATTCTATGATCCTATGATTTTATGACCCTATGATTCTGTGTTACTTAACATCAATCATGCAACTATATGGAAAATTAGCAGCCTGCCTTCACTTCTGACAACATAACAGTGTGGCTAGTAAGGGAACTGACTTACCAGAAATTTTAAGGAGGAGGATAAGACATTTTGTTGGAAATTTGATTTCTCAAGCTAGCAATTATCACCATTTATGATATCATGGATTTACTAATAGTATAGATGTATTACATTTCAAAGAAGCTGCAGTATTTGACTTTGTTCTACAGAGCATTCTAAAACACCATACAAAAAAAATCAATGCTATATAAACCACTGACGGTGACAAAAAAAAATTCAGAGATCTCAGAATGTAATAGTAAACAGGGAATTATCATCCAGCCGTGCTGTCAGGAATTGATTCTTGTCCTAGACCTACTTAGTTCTTTTGTGATACATTGAAGGAAACATAAAGACATCAATTAAAATGTAGCCATGGTACAAAAATTATCTCCATAGACACCTCAAAAATAACACTTCCCCTTTCCCATTTTCAAATCCCAACAGAATAAAAAAGTAAAATAAAAAGTATATGCACAAATCATCAAGGACTGCAACTAAAATTCATTAACTGTGCCCAGTATTTTGTGTTTAAGGTGGACTTAAGAAAGAAGATTAATGTAATACAGCAACCTACTAAGTCATAGACATTGAGAGCTACACCAGTACATACTACGGATTCTGCTGGTAGCATAGGCTGGAATCATGGAGTCCACTGTTAACTCAGGGTGCAGGATGCAGCCATGTGTGTAGGCATCCATAGGCAAGGAGTCTAAAAGTTCCCTGTAATGTTGCACCCTTGGATAATACATGCTCCCCTCTTCTGGCATCAATCTTGGTACTTCCTCTGCAAAACAAAGTTAAAAATAAAGAAAAGAAGAATCATATAATTGACCAAATTTCATTCAGTCATGTCCAGCTGGGACAGGTGACACAGCCACAGGTAAGAAAGCTTCACTTGTTCCCAGGTATAACTCAATGGTGTGATTGCAGCTCAGAGAAATGTTTATTTGTAGTTATTTTTTAAATGTTTTATAATTCCAATTCCTATGCAGCAACCACACAATCATGTATTTAAGAGGCTTTCAAATCACAAAACCACTCTCAGCTCTGTTACATACATCTAGGAATGGGTGATCATACATACAACCCTATAATGGTCTCACAGTTGGAAACAGCTGAGATCCCAGGAAATTGTTGTGGCTGAAATATTTCTGCTCCTTCAATGACGTTAAAAATACAGTACAGGAATCCTGCACAAAGCATGGCTGGAAGTATTTCTGCAATCTATCCTTGATCTACCTGGGCCCCAACTTCTTTTTTGACTAAAAGATAGCACAAATTATGTTCACTCAACAATGAAGTTTTCTTCATGCCTCAGAAATCGCACTGCTAAATCCCTGAAATAAAAAATGCTGCCATCTTCACACCTATACAAAATACAGCTCTGCATTTCCTTCAAAAAGTGAGGCAGTTTTTTTTGTTGGCGTTTGTTTTTTGGGGGTTTTTTAACAGTACAGGCACAAAGAACTTCAAAACCCTGCACAATATCACTTAGAAGACTTCTCTTCCTTCTCTTTTACCTCTTCATTCCATTTTGGCTCCAAAAAAAATTCACTCATTCTACTTCCATTGTTCTACAGAAGATTATTCTGGAATTAAGCATGTTTCTTCTCATCTCACAGAGAATCTGGACCTCCTTGACAAAGACAGTCATGCAGCTCTTTTCAGTATGTTATTTTTCATGGCAGTGTCACACCAGGGTTCGTGCAGCACGGTGCTGTTCCCATTCCTGGCCTCTCCATCCTTCCTGAAGGGCTAAGGAGGACAGTGGTAGGTTTTACTTATAAAGGTTTACCCATGAAGGCGCTGGAAAACCCTCCACTCATTTTAGAGGAACATGTTTTCAACCTAAACTGTTAGCTATTAAGAGAGCCCGTTTACTTTTATTCTGCCCTGAACGAAGAGTCCTTCAGCGATATAAAGCTGCCCCCAGCATTGCTGCAGCCGACAGGGTGAGGGGAAGAACCACATACTGAAATGCCTGTGCAATTACCATCTACAAACGTCGCTTCGAGGTAATCAATAATCTGCGTTGCCTCACAAATGATGTTTTCCCCATGGATCAGGACGGGTACTTCTCCAGAGGAACTCAAGCGCATGAACCACGGCTCGTTGTGCTCGCTCAGCGGCAGGTTCACATCGCGCTCCTCGCACTTCAGAGCCTTCTCGGCTATTGCCAACCGCACCTGGAACGGCACCGCCGGGGTCACCGGGCAGCATCCCCGCCGGGGCAGCATCCCCACCAGCCAGCATCCCCGCCAGGGCAGCATCCCCGCCGGGGCAGCATCCCCTCCCGGGCAGCATCCCCCCAGTGCAGCATCCCCGCCGGGGCAGCATCCCCACCAGCCAGCATCCCCTCCCGGGCAGCATCCCCGCCCGGGCAGCATCCCCGCCGGGGCAGCATCCCCGCTCAGCCAGCATCCCCTCCCGGGCAGCATCCCCCCAGTGCAGCATCCCCTCCCGGGCAGCATCCCCCCAGTGCAGCATCCACGCCCGGCGGCTCTCCCGGCCCCGCCTCGGCGCACTCACAGCCGCCCCCCTCCATTCTCCATCCCTCCATCCCCCATCCCTCCATCCCCCAGCCCTCCATGCCCCAGCCCTCCCGCCCCGATGCCGCCGCGGGCGCGCAGGGGCTGTGGGCACGGCGGGAGGCGGCGATCCGGGGCCCCGCGCCCCCGCCCACCCCTCACCTTCTGCGAGGAGAAGGACTGCGTCCAGTGGTACAGCACCAGCGGCGCCATGCCCGGCTCGGCTCGGCTCGGCCCGGCTGGGCCCGGCTCGGCCCGCGGCGCCGGGCGGGGCAGGAGGCAGCGCGGAGCGGCGGCCGTGCCCGCCCCGCGCTGATCCGCTCTTGGAAATTACCCGAAGGGGATGCCCGGGGGATGCGGGGGACAGCGCCGTCTTCCCCCCACGCTCAGTGCTCGGAGGACAGCCCTTCCGAAGGGGAGACCGCCTGCAAAGCCGTCTGCAGCATCCCCTAAGGAAGCGCAGGAAGATGGATGCGCAAGTAGGGAAGGTCACATGGCAGGATTTAGCCTTTTATATTTATTTGGGTTTTGTTTGGTGGGGTTTTTTTTTGTTTGTTTTTTTAAACCAGTGCTTCCAGTATGAATTTCAGGGACATTGGCAACACATGCCTGGGGAAAAAAGAAAAAAAATTTTAAAAATATAAAATTACCGTAAGTCATCTGAATTGGACCCTGCTGGCAAAATGAGTTTATTGCAAAATGAGTCATAGCAAGAAGGAACAAAGCTTTCGAATAACTTCTTTTGCCTCCAGATGTATTCTTTCAATCTCAAGACAGAAAGTTTCTTAATTATTTTTCTAGACAAAATTAGAAAATCTAACAGTTTTTTAGGCCTTTTTTTCCATTTTCCCTGTGTGTAGCAAGGTCCTTTCTGAAAAGCATTTGATAACGAACAATGGCTTACATCATCAGGAAATGCCTCCTCTGTATCTTACACTGGAGATAGTTTAGAAATGTGATTGCTGAGAGTAACATTAGACATTATCAGCAACAGCAGGCAAATTTTAGCAAAGTAAAAAAACACAGTAAGATTACAGAGTGCAGAGTATTGTTCTCTTCATTCTGTCTGCTCAATTTCCAGTAAAGGTGACTACTTCAGGTAAGCCTGATAACTCAGTCCCATGAGCCATTTCTATATAACAGATGAACCTCATGATCAGTATCTTAAAGACCTGAACCTAGTATGTTGAGAGCTGTATCCCAATAACAAGAACATATAAGGGAAATTTTTACTAATGTTAAGCCAGGGAATGGATTTAAGTTACTGAAACAAGGTAATGGACAAATCTTATAAATAAAAAGGAAAGAAATAAAAAGCCATCTTCCATCCCTGTACTGGTCATGGAAGCGGGCACAAAGGCAGGCCCATGCCTTCCTCGGAGACCACTCCCTGATAGAGTCACAAGCCAAAATAATCTCTTCAGAAGGTCATATATGGTGAGAGGCTTCTCACAAATCCCAGCTGATGGCAGCCAGTGTTACTGATGGTAAATCCCACATTTAGGGGAATTTAAGTTAATTGTTAGTCTTCAGAAAGTTGGAGAACGTGCTTAGAACTGAAAACAAGAATGCAGTTGATGGCCTTATGGCTGGATTTACTTCTCTTTAAGATACATGTCTAAGGTAAGAGTGCTGGAACATCCTCTCATGCACAAGGGTTTTAACCTGTGACTCACCAATATATGGATATTCTCACAGGTCCCTGCCTAGACTGCTGTACAGCTGTTCCTCACAGCTACATCTTACTCAAGAGAAAGAATTGGGAACTCTTTTTTAAAATTTATATGAACTAAGCACTCTTTCAGGTGTCTGTTTTGCTTTTTTTCCCCTTAATTTTGCCTTTAAATCAAAATGCTGTCATTTCGTCAATTACTATATAGACCACTACTCTGTTTCTCTTGGGACAGCTAATTAATTTAATATCACACATGGACTTCTGTATTGGATGTACATTTTGTTACCTGGTTTAAATGCCTAGAAAGGCAAGGAAATGTATGTATCTTATAACACAATAAATAAAGAAGGACCAGTGAGAACAGTATTTCCTTCAGACTTGTTCAGACAGAGCACCTGCAATCATATACAGGTGATCCTTCTTCCTAACTTAGTCATCCATATTGCAATGAAATACAGGAAGGATACTGGCCAGTTGGAGCAGGTCCAGACAACTAGATGATTAGGGGGATAGAGCACCTTTCCTATGAGGAAACGCTTGAAGGATTAGGATTGTTCACCCTGGAAAAAAGAAGGCTTACAGGTTGCCAAATTGTGGCCTTCAGTACCCGAAGAGAGCCTACAGGAAAGACTAAGAGGGACTTTTTACAAGCGCGTGTAGTGACAGGACAAGGGGGAATGGCTTCAAACTGAAAGAAAGTAGGTTTAGATTAGTTATTAGGATGAGATTCTTTACTGTGAGGGTGGTGAGGCACTGGAACAGGTTGCCCAGAGAAGCTGTGAACTCTCCATCCCAAGAAATGTAAAGGCCAGATTGGAAGTGGCTCTGAACAACCTGGTCTAGTGGAAGGTGTCCCTGCCCATGGCAGGGGTGCTGGAAGTGGATGATCTTTAAGGTCCCCTCCCCCCTAAGCCATTCTATGATTCCCTGATAAATGCCCCCCGATGTCCATGTTTATAGTCCTGGTTCTGCTGAAGGAGGGGGTGCCTGTGGCTGGGATCCCTCCAGCCCGACAGGGATGTTCCCACGCCTGACCACACGAGGCCTCCCTTTTCCAAAATACGGTGCACAGAACCTTCCTTCTTCCAGATGAAGAAAAAGGGACGAATGATTCCTTTCTCTTCAGAATGAGCACCTATCCATCCACCTATGTCTGCCCCTCTACCTTCTCATACCCACAGAAAAGCAAGCAAAAGGGCCAGATCATGAAAAAGCCCACCACAACCTGGAACACCTTTCTCCACAAGCATTTACACAAGGCTTTACATAACCAAAAGTCTCCTTAAAGGAATGTTTAATTTGTGCCATAAATACACAAGCAGCACAAATGCAAATCTGGCTGGCATCTTGGCAGCTGTGGCTTCAAGCAGACCTCTAGTTCTGTGTGATAAATAATTTTTCCTACCACATTGATTTTCTTGCCCTGTTTCTTTGCATGGCCTCTCTTGGGCCTTTTTTAGCATCCTATAAACATTTACAAAAATATATGTATATATGCATGCACCTCTACAAGTTTTTTTAATGCACATATTTTTACACCATGGAAAGAAAATAGCATTTACATCTAATGATAAAAATAAAAACCATTTTGATAAACAGTTATATAATTTGGGTCAAAGATCTAGAAATCAGTATTCTGGTAATCAATTTTCTTCTTTCTTCACTTCTCACTCCATGTTATTAACAAGATAGACATAGGTCATATGTGTCATTAAAGTAATTGATGCAAGTTAAAAAGCAGCTGTTTTTTCTTATCAGATCAATTCATTGTGCATATTGAAACCCAAATTTATTAGACTACAGGGGCAAAAAAAGCAAAAATCTTTTTTTTTTCTCTATACAGACAGAGCCATTATAGCTGAAAATTAGCTGGATTCTGTGTATGAATCATTAACAGATGCATTGGTTCAGTTCCAAGTGCAGAACCAGCCTAATTGACAGAGTTGCAGGAGTTAAGACTCGTTGGGAAAGTAAGGCAGGTTCTGTTCTGGACCTTCTGTCATCAATGCTTCTTGACTAAATTCCACTGGCAGACACTGCTTTACTGGTGATGATATGAGTCAAAACAACATAGCACTGAACTCAGGTACACAGCTGAGATTTAATACTGACACAAGAATGCACAAGAACTTTCTTTAGCGTGACTGAAAAAACAGATATGCAACTATATAGAAAGAGTGAGAGCATTATGTCTTGATAGTCACAGATGAAACTATCTGTGTCTTAATTTAACTGTATATAAAACCACGGAGCAATGGCAATTCTAGATAGCTGATTCATGTTCTCAGGAAATATAATTAGTCAGTTACCATTTTACATCCAACAAAATCAACTTATAACAGAATTTATTTAGTCACTTCCAAAGTTACTTAATCTATCATACTAGGTTTTCTTCAGGGATTTCACCACAAAATTCTGCCAAATTTTCCTTAAATACTAAAGTATTCCTGTTCCATGCAGGAGTTTCATATGTAAATGCTTCAGAAATACAGTTTAATAATTAATTTCTATATAAAATTTTTAGAAGTTTTATAGTAAGCTATTTCAAAATAGTTATTAGTAACTTTGATGTAACAAAAATATTAATTGTTCTAATGATATATTAGAACTCAAACTCAACAATTTTGATGATTGGAATGAATTTGCCTGAAATATGAGGCTTTTAATGCACACACAGAAAGAGATTTAATATATTTTCATACAGAGAAAAAAGTGTGGTTTCTTAGCTGTAAACCTTAAAATCTAGGTATTAACATTAAAGCTTTATCAAGTCTATTCCTCCTCAAGCTTTTATGTAAACAGCATCTCTACAATAAAATCTAACATATCAGCCAAATTCAAACAATGTAATTTTTTTTTTATACTTGCCCAATGTTTGTTTCCTCTGTGCACATGTGTAATATGCTGGCTCACAAACTTGGATTATTACCAAGGTTTTAGGAACAATTCTGGGTCGTCACTTCACATGTTTCTTCTTCCCTCACACTAACTTAGATGAATAACCCACAATAGTGAAAACTTTGTACCTCTGTGCATACCATTCAGGTGTTGATTTTTATATTGGTTTTAATCTAACAGTGATGACATTTTGTTTGTACAGCACTGTCTGGCACACTGGCTTTTGGTTGCTCACTAAAAATCACATATTACCACAACACAAACAATGACTGTAAGAAATATTCCCGTTTCCAGTGATTATTGCCTGTGGGCAAAACCAGACTGCACAACTTTGACCTTGTAACATAGATTGGACAGATGCTGAAGCAAAGTCCACCAAAATTAGAGGGGTGATTTGTACTGGCTTCAGTGGGTCCTATACCAGCTCTTAGGCCAGTTCAAATACTATTACAATAACACTGTAAAATATAAATATCCACTAACTGGATGACACCCAAACACAGAAAGCCTTAAGAAAATCTAAGGAGTTAAATACAATTTTGTAAAATGTCCTCGAAGTCTTGTAGTATTTCTATTTTTGACGGGAAAACAGTTTTAAAAATCTTTCCTGAAAAATTATAAAGATCTGATTCTTTCCATTCCCTAAAGCAAACTCAAACTTTAATAATTCACAAAAATTTCTAACTTTCTATTGGAAATGTGAACACTTTGATAAATTAATTTGTAAATAAGTTTAAACATTTAATCTTTTTCCAGCAAACTGCTCAGAAAAATAGCTTTAAGATGCTTTAAAGCATAATCATGTATTTCCACGCCTTGTTATTGACAAGTAAAAAATAAGGGCCACTAAGGAAGATCCATTTTTTTAAACAACATTAATCACAGTGACAACATAGAAATATAGCTGTTATTTGAATGAGAAAATTCTTGTTTCTTCAGCCTTAGTTCTTGCTGTTTGCTCGTTATGTTTCTGCAAGCTGGACTAAAACTTAAAAAGTAACACGCAAAATATTTCAATTAGACTCCTTGAAATCTCCCTTCATGTCAGACATCTGTGTTAGACAGAAGTAAAAACAAAGGTGTTTTGAAAAGCTTAGATCATCATCTGTCCCAGAGAACCCTGCACCAGCACAGCAGCAGGGATGGAGGCTGTTCTGTCCTGGGCCACCATGGGCTGCACATCACCACAGGAAAATCATGGTTGCTGTCTGGACAATGCAGCTCACAAGTGCTCATATGCGGGGTGGGAGCCATGGGTGAGAGAAGATATTTTCTTTTGCTAAGACTCTTTTCCCCTCAATCTAAATCACATAATTTATGCATCACTATTGCATTGTGTTTTGAAATTACAGTACAGCAGAAACAACAAGGAAATAGTAGTGGTCAATTATGATACATCAATTTACTGTACATTTACTGAATTTTGAAAACTAATTAATTCTTATTGCTTGAAATAAAAGAACAGCAGACTGTAAAACAGGTGATTAAATTCACTATCAAATAGCATGCAAACATAACATTCACCTAACTCCTCTCAGTAAGGAAGACCCTCATTTGTGAAAGTAAAAATAGGACAAGATACAGTTTTGGGCAGCAAGAGATCTGGGCACTGAATCACTGTCTATGTTCTTTTGGCACTGACTGAAACATGCTGGCATGATTTTTTTCTCAACTGCATAACGTCACTCACAAATAGAGAACAAATACCAGAGCTACTGCTCTGAAAACACACATCCCCTATCACATTTAAAGAAATCTCAATGAGATTTTCTTAAGGAAAACAGAGGTAGGATATTAGCGCTAGCTGAAGGCAGGAATACTTGTTATTGAGTGCTATTACTATTTATTGAGTTATCTGGAGAGAAAAAAAAGGCACTATAGAGAGAGAGGGATGAATTTAAATCCCCTGTGTGTAACTGATACAAACGAAAGTATGAAGTTGTCCCTGTGCCCTGTGCGAGCTCAGGGGAGAAGTGAGGGCAGCAGGCGATGGTATGTGTCTGAAATAACAAACCCTCTCCACTAACACCCGAGCTAATGCACCACTGCGGGGGCAAAGCCAGAGGAGAGAAGTTGCAGAAGCTGAAATGAGCTTTTCAAATTTTACAGAGATGTGCAAACTGATGGGGGGGGCGAGGAAGACACAGTGTCTTGATTCCTCTAGTGTCCTGTCAAGTCCATGGGGCAGAACATAAAGGCAGAAGGTGATCTGTGTGTTGCAGTCCTCAGAGCAAAATACAAACATTATAAAAGCACAAAAGTTATATTAATTTGAGTCAGATATGACCAGAGCTTTGGGACAAGGCAGTAAGAATATTTGTTTGGCCCAGCAGGATAATCTATCAAGATGAATAAACTGACAGTGTTTAATTCTTGGCCTTGAATAATTAAAATTTCCCCTCTAACGTGCTAGATAGGCCACTGCCACAGACCTTCAGAGCTTACTTCATTTCAATACATTGCACAAAGCAAGAAATAACTGAAACTTGAAAAAAAATTTTAATCACAGCTTCTCTCTGATTTCACTTTACAATACATTTTAATTCCAGTTTTGACATTGTGTGTGACCCAAGACAGTTGAACCAAGAGCTGTTTTTCAGTTCATGCTTCCTCCTCTACAAAAGCTTCATGCTTTAGCAGTTCTAAGCCACTGGAAAACATAAGGTAACATGAAACAGCAGTCTTAACAAATACAGGGTTCGTATCTCGGAGCAGTGTTTTCATACTGTGATTAAATTTGTATTCCCCCTAAACTGCGTTTTGTTTGAACTCCATGCCTTGTGATCCCGTTTCCTCCCGTTTTCTTGATGTCAGCTATTTCAGTGCTGGCAGAAGATCCCTCTGAACTGCAGCTGTATTTGTAAATGTTTCATCAAAGGCCTGAAGGTCTGGTAAGCAGCAGACCCGGTGGGTGCTACGAATGTGATCTGGGTCTATCTCGGGGAGGAACAGCATGACCGTATTTACTGCCGATGCTATTCTGGGGGCTGGATGACGTGCTTCTCCCCTCTGCCTGAGCAACACTTGCCCATTTGTCTTTCAACACTCACTCCCAGCATGACAGGATGAAATAAAACAAAAATTTACTGGTAGCAAGCGTACTTGCATATTGAAGACTTCCATTCTAACAACTTCAAGCACACACACAGTCTGATTTCAATAATCATGTTAAAGATTTTGTACTCTAGGTAGATATGATTTTAGGTTCCATTTAAAACAAATGAAACCATAAGAAGATAAAGAAAAGTATTACCTCATAAAATAATTCAAATTATTATGGGGGCACAAGCTTATTTGTCCCCATATAAATGAACCCTTAACCCAGACAGTGGTAACACAGTAGCTCCAGCTCTGCACAACACTTCCAAATGCAGACAGCAGCTGTGTCTCCCAAAAACTGTGAAAGAAGGGGGGGAAATTCTGTATTTGTTAATGCAATTGTGCACGTAGGATCATCTTTTCCAAAATCAGGCAAGTAGTTTACAAACTGAAACTCATTCAATAGCCAGCTAAATGAGCCAGGCACTTCCAGTCATTGATTAAACCCAACCTATCTATGCTAGACTTTGTAAGAGAAACGAGTAAAAAACTTTAAAAACCCAAACAAATGAAAAACCCAACAAAATTTTTGATTAAAATAACACGCACATTTTTCACACTTCAAAGATTATCATTTTGCCAATATTATTTTTTAATCTAGAAACATGCCACTGACACCAAATAGCACAGAAAAGAACACATTTTCTTTTTTTTTTCATCTCTTAAACCTATACAAATAATTTTCAGCACTAGAACTGGAGAATCACAAAGTTGCATGATGCCAGATTAATTCCCTTTCTGGTTACTGAAATTTAAGGTAAGAACATCCTGACATCATAAATTTTCAAAATTGGCTGATATTTTTTAAATATTTAATTTGACCTAATTTTGCAAATATGCAACTAGCTGGTAAAAATAAAATCTGATTTAAAGTTTCATTAGACAAAAACTGCAGTCTCAAACTTACATAAAACTATATCCCCTTACAGGTGAAGACAAAACTGCAAACCCCAGCTTCTAACTTTAGCATGTTGTATCACAGAAACAGTCCTCCAGCTCTATTAAACTTTTGTTTTCATGGCAGAACTTCTTATAAGCAAAAACAGCAGCTAGATATCTGTGGGTGAATGAACAAAATTTTTGCAATGCTATCACATGAAATAAAGGAATTTCAAAATCAGTTTTACTGATCAAATTGGCTGAAAAAAAAGAACTTCGTACTTTACATAACCAAATGCTTTGTGCCTTACATAACCAAATACCATGCAGGTTATTGACAAATTTTTAAATTAACAACCTAACACAGAAACTAACTAAAGTGATCTCCACAAAAGGACTTAATAGCACAAGTAATTTTAGGCATACCTACAAGTGGACAATTTAGTGATGAATACAGGCCTAACTAAACACAAATTATTATTCTGTATGTCAATTACATTTATTATGCATTCAGACATAAGAGAACATCATATAATTGTTTTTCAAATACAGTGTATTATTAGGAGGACATAAATTCCATGATTAGAGCAGACACTGTCAGAGAAGAGATATTTTCATATTCTGCAGAAATCTTAGATTAAATTCCACCGTTACATACTTAATAAAAAGTAAAGGTGATTTACAAAAAGTAATGTTCAACTAATTATCAATTAATGGATAATTTTTCATAAAGATCCTTTTGAATAAGATCATATATGTCTACATAGAAGGATATTATTTACTATGACAACTGCAGTTTCTAAAGGATGATACTTTGATAAAAAAGCACTACAAAACCTGGTTTAGACTCTACAGCTAGAGAAATAAAAACCAAAATTTACTTTTAAACAAAACTTAAGGCTTAAAACTCTCCAAATCATACAGTTTGTTTTTAGAAAAAAATACTGCAAATACTAATTTATCCAATGTCTATCTTGTACTTGCCAGAAACACATAACGCAGATATACATAACTTATTCACATGCAGAGCTGCAAACACAAATTCATGTGAACTCACCAAAACAAGAGCATAAAAACTGTTCTGCACCTGCACAACACAGGTTGTTGGTTGTGTGAAATTTCAGTGGACAAGTACAAAACCATTTTGCAGCAGTGTGGTATTACAGTAAGTGCATTTGCTAAGAAAGCCAGTTTTCAGGATGCAGAGGGGGTTGATATTGTAATCCACACAGGGAACAGGTTTCTTCATCATATAAAAACATCATGTTACAAGCACTGAAATGGCCAATAGAAGAGAAACAAATGAAGAATAAATGAAATCTGATACCAGCTGGGAGGTTTAATTCATTGGTTAGGCTGATTATGATGCACTAACCCTTGCTATATTCTTTTATATAAACTTAAATATCAAAATACATTAAGGTATTTGACTTGCATGTTAGCTGTGGTGAGAAAAATTTTCTTCCCTGGGACAAATATTCCTGAAGAAGCAGAAGAAACTTATCAATAGGGTGCACTTCTCAACTCAGGAATAAATGCATCTGTTTGTCTTTTACTGTTTTATCAAAAAATCAGCTAGAGTAATCCGCATTATCCTCACCAAAGTTTAAGCAGATTGAGGGAGTGCCTTTCTATTAATGGTCTTTGCAGCACAGCCTGCTTAGCCCTATGGTAATGTCCTCCAAATTCCTCTATTGCAGACTTTGTTAATAGAAACATATCTCAAAAGTGACTATATTGCACCCAAAATATTCATATTACATTCAGTATCAAACAGCAAAACCCTCAGCTTTTCCACCTCTGGTAGCATTTGTCTTTATTTTCTCCATCATAAACTAAAAAAAAAACCCAAACAAAAAACAAACACCATTAAACTCGAAACACTGTCATATTTAGAATGACAATGGCTTTCAGATAATTTCACAAATGGATTCACTCAGAAGAACCAATTATCTGAGGTATAAGAAGCACCAACACTAATTCATCGGTGAAATGCAACAGTTGTTTGCTCTGATCCAGTACAGCAAAACAGGAGTGTGACATTAGCCAAAGCCTTCAAAATGTCCTTTAAAATTATAAATATCTTATCTAATTGCTATTTAAACCTTAATTTATCACCACTCATTTTTAAAAAATCAATTTTTATAAGAAAAACACCAAAGAAATTCACAGGACATCCCATGTTAAGACAAAATTAGGTGTGAGTGCAGACAGACATATGGCCTCATCCCTGTTTCTGATAAAATCTGCCTTATAAAATCAAGGCAGATCATAACAAGCTGCAAACTCCAGGGAGTAGCTGAAGAACTGTGGTTCCTACAGAAGCTGGGATGGATGCCTTCTTTGAGGTGCACTCACCATTGCAAAGGTCCCCTGGTCTGACCTGCAGAGCTCTGGTCTCCTTCACTGGAGTCACATGAGACAGAAACACTGCAGAGCTGTCTGTTTGATGAAGGAATTCTCTTTACCAGAGCTCTGTGAAGGTCTGTAATCACTGGTGATGAAAATGCCTACTAATAAAGGAGGATTTTCAATTAATAAGTGGCCTAAAACATGGCAAAAAGCCTAGATTTCTGGGAAGATATAAGTGGTATATAACTCTCAATAGAGGTATTCAAAAATTAGCATCATGGTGAGCAGGAAGGCCACTGAACTTTTTTTTCCTAAGGTATTAAAGCAGTATGTATGAAAATTATTTAATTCATTAGCTAATTTACATGAAAATTACCAGAGAAACTAAGACCTCAAAAGAATGTTATTCCTACAACTTAAAAATAGCGCAGCCACAAAGTACACATCCAGGCAGAAGAGAGATGCTTTGCACATCTCTAACAAATAAATATTAAACAACCCCAATTCTTATCTGATGTGAGAGTTTATACAAATCCTTCAAACAATTAGAAAAGCTTCAATCAGGTTTTGGTCCTCCTCAGGCACCTTGAAACTCTGTAGGACATGGCAATGTAGGACTCAAGAGCTTTGGGTGCTGCTGCTAGATCATCAAAGCACAAAACAGGGCGAACATGGGGCACTTCAACAACCAAGGGACCTGTTGGGAAGGTACTACAGGATCATTACAGTACAGAATCGTAGAATGGCTTGGGCTGGAAAGGTCCATAAAAAACCACCCACTTCCAACCTTCCTACCATGGGCAGGGGCACCTTCCACTACACCAGGTTGCTCAGAGCCACTTCCAACCTGGCCTTGAACATTTCGCAGGATGGGGAGTCCACAGCTCTTCCGGGCAACCTGGTACAGTGCCTCACCAAGCTCACAGTAAAGAATTTCTTCCTATATCTAACTTAGACCTACATTCTTTCAGTTTGAAGTCATTCTCCTTGTCCTGTCACTACATACCGTTTTAGATAGTCTCCATGTTTCCTGTAGCCTTCCCTCAGGTACTGGAAGGCCGTTGTACAAGGCAAAGTGTTGTTATTGAACAGATATGTGACTACAACAAATATGGAATATCTCTTTTTCAACCAACAGCGGGCAAACTGACTGAAAGTGCAAGACTGACGGCAACTTGGGTGAAAGATTATGGAGAAAATGTTATTTGTAATTCCTAGAAAAAGAGAATGGAATTCTAAACAAGGTGAACAGTAAAGCTGCCAGCTTTTCTGTACGCTTTCAATTGCGTACAGACAATTGTTTGCATAGATGTTCTGCAAAGAGAGCAATGGATTCAGCTTTAAGAGAAAAATAAAAATAAATCTTTTTGCTGGATTCTTTTTAAGCTTTAAGCTGTTTTCCTGATCCAAATCACAGCTCACTGAAGAAACAGTTGTGCTGGCATCACAGAGGGTTGGGGGCATGAGACTATCTCAAGCCAGTACCTGCCAAGACTGCCCTGTAAAACACACACAAATTTAAGATTTGGTCTCTACTAGGTTTTATTTTATTATAAAGCTCAAAGAGAGAAATCTGTAAATATAATGTGAATATAATGTGAAAATAGTGTGAAGGGCATAAACAAACTACCTCAATGAAAAGGGAAAATGAGTATCATGAGATAAACTTGACTAAATTGAGAACTCTTTGAGGATCCTGAAACACTAGAAGTATACACAAGTAAAAAGTAGGTCAGATTACTAAAGGATGAATTTCAGGGAAGAGTAGAAGTATGCAAGGACAAAATCAGAAAGGGCAAATCACAGAATGAGTTTTAGTTAGGAACAGAAAAGGAAATAGACAGCCCTAGAGGAGGAGGAGGACGGCAAAGGGAAGGGCTGTACCCTTCCTCAGTGGGGAAAAAAAGCTTTCAGCCACACCAGTGAGATAAACCAAAGTGCTAAAAGCTTTTCTGTTTCAGCCTTCACTAAAAGAGATATTATATATTTTGACTTCAGCAAAGCTGCTGATGTTTGTTAAACGTGATTTAAGTAAAGCTGTAAGAGTCTATACAAGGTTTATAGTTACTAAGTAATGGTTATTAATAAAGTCCCAAGCCTGAAGGATGTATGAAATGTATACTGAATATTAAAGCATTTGTACCATATAAATATTTGTACTAAATGTTTTAATATTCAATACCTTCATGAATAACTTTGATCTTGGAAGAGTTCAGTTATTGCACATGCAAAAGTGCAAACTGTTCAAATCCTGTGAGTAACTGCAATGTGGAATTAAAACTGAAAATTAAGTTTGGAGTATAATCTCAAAGGGACAAAAAAAAGAGTGTGCTAGTGAAAACCTGCTAAGTGAAATTCAACTTCACTAATAGAAAGTGGCAAGCAACTAGTTAAACAGTATTCTATGGGAAAGGATTAGGACAACAGCAAATCACAAACTGAAGATGTGTTTTTACACATCATCTTGTTGTGTGGAGGAGAACAGAATTACCATACTGCCAATTCCTGGCACCAGTGTAAAAAGAATAATGCCATTTGGAAGTCACAGAGAATTATGCTACTTTAACATGACACAATAGTGTGGTTAGTGTTTGAAATCAGACTTTAGCAACATAACATAATTAGATAAAGTCCAGACAATAGCAACTGGGACAATCATGAGGTCTACAAGAAAACAGTGCATCACAAACCCTCCTTAGGCTAAAGAAAAATGCTCAAGCAAAACTAGACAAGCCATTTTCAGAAATGGGAATTTGCTCCAAAGGGGAAATCCATAAACCTTTCCCATCTTCCCCAAGGAAACAAGACTTGCACTACAGCAGTTTCACAATTCCTATCACCATTTAGGAAAAATTTACTGGGGATAAATCTGATTGTCTAAGCATCTTCCTATAATAATAATCTATATAATATGAATCTTGATTTAAGGTAATCACTGGTATGACACTTTTCCTCATATCAAGTGCTATAATATAAAATAAATAAGGAGTTAGATTATTTTCTTCTTTATAAATTGATTAAGGTATAGTGATTCACTCATTTTTGTTCTGTAGATACATATAAAAAAAACCCAAACAAACCAACAACACAACTCCAAATGTTGACAAGATCCAGGAACAATACACCATATTTTTCCACTATAATAAAATATTGTAGTATACACTTTATACTTTAAGAAAAATAATGTCAACACACTGTACCTTATTTGAGTAGAAATTTCTGTTACTTTTGAAATCACTTCAAAGACAAAGGTGTTCAACATAAATGCTGCATTTCCTTAAAAAAAACAAACTGCATTTTTATTTCAAATCTAATTCAGTTGCTTGGAACAATGCTGAAAATAGAAGTCTGGGTACAGAACATACTCATCCTGTTTTCAAATTAGAAGAGTATCTGTATTTTTGTTTTTTTCCTAAGCTTTATCAGCACTTTTGCAAAGAAAATAATAACTGTATTCACTGAGTAAGCACAACATCTCTGGAATTAAATATACTGTCTTACTGGCTAGGTCCCAGCTTCAACTGTGAGGTAGAACTGACACTGATACACCTAGGAGAGCATATTCATAACACAGCATTGCTCAAATATTATAGCAGATTTTAAAAAATCCTCTAGAATTACTGCTTCAGTATTTACACTAACTTACATGGATTTACAGTGTATAACGAAAAAGTGTTATGTTCCTGTTCTAGAAGTCAGACAAAATTACTTGTGTTAAAGTTATACAGAACTATGTTTAAAAACTTTAACATAGACTCCAGACATAAAACTTGGCATAAAAGTTGAGGCTATTCCTACAGAGCCAGAAAAGACCTACTTGCCTTTGAAATTTCTACACTATGAGACTTGTACTATCTTTACTTCTGTATTTCTGCCTCCCACACAGCAGCTCTGTGTGTGAACTCCTCCAATAAAATGTGTGAGGCGTGGAGCTCATCAGTGAAACATCCTGCCTCCATTCTGCAAAGTACTTGAGAACAGACTTCAGAGCTTTGCTTTATTTGAGCACAGATATGTTGCAGATGTTTAATTTAAAGCTCATGTGTAGTCCCACTGAAGTAAATGGGATTACTAAAGTACTTAAAAGTAATTCCCTGCTGAATCAGGCTTTTAAGAGTAAGAATAAATGTGCCTAATTTTTATTCATGCATCAGATATCTATAGAGTAATAGTTTGAACTCAGCAGTTTTGTATCCAATTAATATTAGATATCTGGAGTTAATATTAAATGTCTGTATCTTCACCTGCTGCACCTTCCCTCCCTACAGCAAGGACCTTTTTAAATATAACCCTGCAGCACAGTTTTTGCATACATACTGTGTCATCAGGTACTCATGTTTTGCATACATATAGCGTCATCAGACTAGTGCTGTAATGACTTTTTTGTAAATAATTAATAAACTGCACCTGGCCCTTGTATTTTTTGAGTATTGCATGCATGAAAGATTTCAAAAAAGAACTCTTGTAAAGTAGATTTAAAAAGTAGTAGAATTAATTCCATTTACTTTGGACAAAAGTGAAACTCATTCATATACCTCTAACTGCTTAGTTCCTGCATCTATGGAGTTGTAAAATAATTTTTAATTTAATTCTGGGAAGAAGGAAAGGAAACAAAATCTGTCGATCTAAGGTATTTAACATATACATGCTAAAGGCTGAATATGAGCATTATTTACACTGTGACCAGAAGCAAATATGATGTGCCTTGAACTGAAGTTGAGACCTGTCAATGCAAAATCTGTTAGCAAAAAAAGAAAACCCAATCAAAAAACCAAATAACAAATCTACAACAATCAGCAATGAGACACCTGTGGCTTCTTATATCATCAAGACCTGGCTAAGTGATGCTGGGAGTTCTCTGCAAAGCACTTCTATTCTCACATTTATTAAAATTTATCCCCCACTGAAAATATAATAAGAGAAAGCTGGCAGTGATGAATTTATCTTGCCATCAAGCATCAAGTTCATTTAAATTGATTACCTCACTTAAATAAGTACACCTGGATATATCAACCACATGCAAAATTACCACAGATTTTAGCATCATTTGCAGGTCACGACACACATATGGTAACAAAAGAAAAATAATATGATTCTTTCCTGAAATTTTCACTGTTCATCTCTGGCCCACCTGATCTTGTTGGTTCAGCTAATCTGGTATTAAAATCTGGAAAATTTAAATCAAGGGGGTAAACCAAAGGACTAATAGGCAGATGCCTATTTAATTTTTGCAATGCTACATCTTCTACTGTAAAGACATTAGAACTTAAGGCAGCCCTGATTAGCTATAGGTTTGGGATACCCTAAGAGACAGAGCATCCACAGCTTTAGGGATAAATAATTCATCACTAAGTAACAGTACAGTAACACATCAGGGCTGCAATTACCGCAGTCTTTACAACAGCAAATCCAGTCGTTCACCAATACTGAGCCAAAAGAGATACCCAGCTTGGCAAAGGATTTGCACAACTGTGATTATTGCCTAGGCCATCGGGCAGAGGGACACAGCTGGTCCTTCAAAGAAACAGCTCAGATCCACAGAGGAGCTGGGCAAATCTCCCATTCCCTCACCAGAGCACCTCTTCCACAGCCA
>QUSF01000001.1:38360144-38593940 GCA_003676055.1 Chloebia gouldiae | reverse complement strand
GCCGGCCGGCGGAGCGCTCGCAGTCGCGGGGAGCGCCGGGGCTGTCGGTCGTGCGGCGGGCGGGAAGGGAAGGCAAGGCAAGGCAGGCGGAGCAGGGAAGGCGGGCGGGAGGCGGCGGCGGCGCCGCGCTCGCCCCGCTGCCCTGGATGACGGGCGGCCGGTTCGACTTCGACGATGGCGGCACCTACTGCGGCGGCTGGGAGGACGGGAAAGCCCACGGGCACGGCATTTGCACCGGCCCCAAGGGGCAGGGCGAGTATGCCGGCTCCTGGTCCCACGGCTTCGAGGTGGCGGGCGGCTACACCTGGCCCAGCGGCAACACCTACCTGGGCTACTGGGCGCAGGGCAAGCGCCACGGGCTGGGCGTGGAGACGAAGGGCAGGTGGATGTACCGCGGCGAGTGGTCTCACGGTTTCAAGGGGCGCTACGGGGTGCGGCAGAGCCTCAGCACGCCGGCCCGCTACGAGGGCACCTGGAGCAACGGGCTGCAGGACGGATACGGCGTGGAGACCTACGGGGACGGAGGTGGGCGCCGGCGGGGGGCGCCCCGCGCGCGGCGGCGCCGGGGGCGGGCGGCAATGGGGGTGGGGGGCCGCGCCTGCGTGGGCGCGCCGCGGGCAGGGCCCGTCCTTCGCCCCGCGCTCTGATCGCCGCCCTCGCGCCGGGGTCGCTTCTCCTGCCCCTGCCCGCGGCCGTGCGCCTTTCCCGGCGCCGTTCGCTCGGCGCCCCCGAGGCCCCGCTGGCGGCGGGGGAGCGCCACAGGTGCCTGGCGCCCGCCCCGCCCCACTCTGCGAGGAGCCGACTGCGCTCCGAGCGCGCTGAGCTGTCCGGGCTCAGCGCTTTCTCCCGGCCAGCTGGTAGAAATCCGCATTACGGCCGCCTGCAGACGGCTTTCCTTTCTCCCCGCCGAGGCGGCGATGGCCGGGTGGCCGCGCCAGGCTCGGGGAGCGCAGGCACCGCGAGCCCCGGCACCTCGCCCCCCGCGCACCGCGTTCGTGCGGGGACGGCGAGAACTTGTTATAATGGAGCCCTTGTGTCGCGCTGGTGTGCGGGCTTTGTGCGCTCCGCTTGTAAACAGGAGCCTGGAGCTAATGGAGTGGGGACGCAGCTTGCGTAAAATCAATGAAACTTGGTCCACCCTCATGTAATAACTCTCGTTTTTACCGAAATCCGGGGTAGTTTCAAGCATTCTGTTCAAAGGTGTGCCGTGCAGTCGCACAGACCTGCCTCACACCCTTCCCCACGACAAAGCCGATGTCCCAGGGCTGAGCCCGCGCTGGGCGTGCGGAGCGGCCGCGGCGATCCGCCCTCTGCTGAAGTCGGCAGCGGTCAGCTCAGGGTGCGGGGAGGTTAGCGGACACAGGAGCTTACCTGAGCGCTCACTTACAGTTCTTGTACCTCTGCCACTTCATGCTCTGCACCATAAATAAGCTTGACACTCTTTAGTTCAGCCTTTGCTGCTGTAATGTCACTGGCCTCGCTGGAAGTGCCACCTGCAACTTCTGTAGAGTTGCTCTTCAGCCAGGAACAAGGGAGCAGGTTTGGCCTGTTGTACAGGAGGAAAAAAGGGTCTCAGTTTTAGGACTAGAGAGTTGCTGGGATTTTTTTACAGAAATGCTGCTTGCTTCAGCGTTCAGAAACTTGTTCAGTTAACAGGCAAGTAATAGAATTTATCGAAATCAGAGGTGCTGTTCACGTGATGTGACTAAAGGACTAACATGTATGAGCTCTCAGCTGATGCTTTTGCTGGTTTCTTCAAAGAATTTTGTCACATCATTTCTGGTCAAACTTTCAGGAGAATGGGTGGTTTTGTATTAAGCAGAAAATTAGATATTTGCAGTTGGGCTCCTATTTTTTCTTTTCCAAAATAGAAAATGTAGCAAGTTGGTAAGATTCAGTTCTTTCAGACAAGGAAATGTGCAGTGGGTTTTTTACCTTTCTGTCCCCTTGTTTAGAGACATTTATAGCTGTCCAAAAATTGTTTCCTGGTTTGTAAAGTTCTGCTATTCAAAGGCAGCTATGTTTGTGGATGAATAAAAATAAAGTAAAATTTTAAAAAATACACCACCAAAATCAAAGTATAGAAGAGATCAAAATTTCAATTTCACTTTCATCACACAATGCACTTTTCATTTTTATTATATTTGTTTTGGCTAATTACAAGCAGTGGCTTTTTTTCCTCTCCCTTCCCTTCTAGAAAAGTAAATTGCCATTCTGCAAATCTTCTAAAAATCATTTTCTCAAAATGTTGTTTTAATCCTTTTTTCGTTAGGTTTCTTGTGGCTTTTTAAAAAAATCTTAATATAGTGCTGGTTATTGGAGGTAAATTCTCTCAATATTTAGACTTGGAACAACATATGAAGGATGCAGTTCACACCCTTAGCTGAAATCTGTTGTCATGACTCGTTTTTTGCATGTTGCAGCTCATACGAACAGAGGGTGTGAAGTCCCATTGATTTTAATGAAAGTAGTCATGAATGAAGCAGAGCAGTACGTCATAGATGTTTGCAGATGTGCTTTTGTTTCCATGCTCTGGGAACAATAGATGTATTTGCACACCAGAACATCTGAAATGGGTTTATAAGGAAACCAGATTTACACATGTATCTTTAACATAATTTAAAACAGTTGCCGGAAAACTCTCTCTTCATGAATGCCAGAGAATACCAGTGTAGAGAAATAACTCATTAGACTATGCCAACTGCCAGTTTATTTTCAAACTCACTATAATGCTAGCTTTATATGATGGCTTTATAATGCTAGCTCTTTGCTGCTAGCTTTTTGGGATTTTTTTTTTGTTGTTTTTGTTTGTTTGTGTTTTTTTTAGTATATCCCCATAGGTTGCTTTAAAGTGCATTGGTGGTATTATGAGATATCATTGAAGGAGGGAAAAGGAAAATAAGCATTGACAGTGTTCCTCAGTTTTGCACACAACACTTTTCATGACATGAGTAATATATATCATGCAGTGTTTAGATGCTTAAAATTGTCACTCAGTCAAATCTCTGAGGAAAACACTGTGACTTATAAACCATGATACTTCATTCATATCATATGATTACATTGGGCTTTCAAGTGGCTCATCTATCTGTCCCCTGCAGCAATCTGGGTTTTTGTGCCTCCGTTAAACTCCCTAGGTTTTGTTAATCTGTGTGAAGATGCAAAACCTACCAGAGGAGTGACTGTGGCCTAATTTGAAACTTCAGTATGTCTAAATTGGTTATTTATGGTCCTTCCAACATCAGCAAAAACCAATTGCATGTTGTCATTCCACAGAGGGAGAACAGGGGAAAAAAACACCCTGAAGCAAAGGTCACATATGTTCATTGATTTCTGAGAGGTCTTCTTTCTAGGTCTATGCTTATTTAACATTTGAGTGAAAAAAACATGCAAAAGTCCTAATACAACAACAATTTTTTTAAACTACAGAATATCTAAGTAAAGCATAAGAGCAAGTGGAGTAGTTAAATGGGTCCTTGGCCCCTCAGTTTTTTTCAGGGTATAGTTTTAAATTTTAGCTGCAAGTGGGTAATGACATTTACAGCTGTAAGATGCACCAAGGGTGTTTTAGAAGGGATGGCACACTGTAACTAAGGAAACAGATTATGAAATTATATCTTAGAACAACTTGCCAACAAAAAGAAAAGGGAAAAAATTACACTTTATAATAGCTCTCAGGCTCAAAATATGAACACCTTTTTAAGAGAACCAGTTAAACACCAGATGGATGGTCAGCAGTTGTGGCTGAATGTTTCTTCAGTTACAAAGGATAGCAAGCCTAGCTTTTGAAAAATTAGTACGAAACAATGTTACTATTTTATGGTCAAATATAATTTTAAATTATGTTGTTAATTGCAGTGTTAATTAAAATTCTGATAATTGACCTTTAGAGGAACTGCTTTGAACTATCCTATAAGGTGAAACAGAATATGGTGTGTTTGTTGATATATCATTCATATTTATCTATCTATAGGGACAGTTAAATACTGCAAATGTTTTCATTGTCATATATGGGAAAAGCTTTTTTATCATGTGTTATACATTATTGTATTTAATTATATTGCAATATACCTTGTCTTGCTTGTTTAAAGATTTCTAAAATGTATAGAATAAGATGATGCAGTTAGGTCTGATAGAGTCAGTCAAATTACTGTACAAGATTCTTGTATCTACATTCTGGACACTCATCTCCATATGTCATTAAAATACTTTTCCTTTAAAATGTGAGTTGAAAAACCAAGGAAAACAAATTGGCTTTTCAGTATTAGTATCAGAAGCCTTTCCACTGGCAGATCTGTAATGACAGAAATGATAAGTTACCTGCTACACTGCATAAAACAGCCTAAATATCACATACTTATTAAAGACAAAATGAGTATGACTATTCCATTTTCTTTTTTACTGTTTTCTCTTTAGAAGAAGCTGGCATTGATTTTATTTCCCCAATAAAAAGGAAAATTGGACTAGTGGATAGCAGCATATTAATTGTTCTTGTTTTAATGCCCTTAAGGGAAGCAGCAAATGCTTCCCTTCTTTCTAGAGTCGTGAAAAATACAAATCCTAAATTAATTCAGTATTTCTGCGCTTTCCACTGGACACATGTTTATTAATTAAAATATTAGTAAGAAAAAGAGGCTGACCCTTTATACTTCTTTAAAATTCTGTACTGAAATAGTTGATTGTGCTTAAAATCTGATGTAAGCAGCATGGAGAGCAATAATAATGAGATGCTGCTCTAATGTAATATTGCAGTATAATCAAAATTAAACTTAGATTTATTATTTCAAAATTAAATTAACTAGTGCAGAACAATAAAGGGGTTATAATATGGAACAATACATGTATTTAGCCAGATTCTTAGTTACAGCATATTATTAGAGATCTCAGAAATAATTAGGGACAAAATGAAGTAATTTGTGCTCATAAAATACTAATGTATTTCCAGGAATTTACTGTTTATTAAAACAAAAAATAAATTAGATTGTGGCTGTATATTTGCAGTATTTACAGAACATGTCATATCAGTGCTTTGTGCTCATGTTTCTATTTGTTCTTCCCCATATGCTGTGTTTTTTAAAATAATCATGTTCCTAGATTCAGCATCCTTACAACCAGTGCAGTAGTAGGTATCCAGGATACAGAGAATGAGAAAGAAACTAAGAAAGTTATTTGTTTGTGTCAGCAGCCATCTGTTAAAAACCTTCCACTTGGTAGAATTTTCTACCAACATGAAATAGTTATGTTTTGGAACCTATCTACTATTATATAATAGCAAAAACAGACTTAGCAAATTTAATTATGTGCTAACACTGAAATACAAGTTAGCAGAAGCGGTAAAGAGTAAGGCAGTACTTGATAGATGTGGACACGTACACAACCAAACCAGCAGGTATATATGGAAGAGATTGAATCTCAAAGCAAATGGATCTTGGATCTACATCTTTAACTGCAGGTACTTCACAAATATTTTCAAAAAAATTTTATCAATCACTGAATTTGACATTTGATATTTAGTTCTCTGAATAGTTAATAGGTGCTCCAATTGAAGTCAATCAAAATTTTTAAAAAATTAAAGATTGCTTATTCATCCCTCTGTAAAAAATATTCAAAATAGCTTTAAAACAAATAAAATAAAATAAAAAACCAAAAAAATCCAAAAACTCAGCACTATGTAGGTGAGTGACTTCATTTTAAGGAGCTTAAAGTAGTTTAGTGGAAATTAGAGTGAAATTACATCACAAAATAAGTTACCTTCTACTTGCTCGTTACCGTATCCATGCAACCTTCCTTTAGAGCCTTTGGTAGAAATGGCCTTCAGACAGCAGACACTGGCAAGTGCCACAATGAAAATGCCTTTCAAGAATATAAGAATAAAAATTGCTGTAGTAATCTGATAAAGGTGGGGTTTGGCTCCAGCGCAACTTTGCATGGCCATCCATGACTTTTCATATTGTATACCATATTCCCTCCTTACATTGCTTTTTAAAACTTTTTACAAGAGTAGTTACAATTAAATGTTTGCTAGAATGTTGTGCGATGTTGTGTTACTGCCTTGCCTTTCTTCACGTACTGCAGAACAAATGAAAGGCAAAAAAAGGCTAAAGAATTCATGCTTTTGATCCCTCTGTTGGAACATAAGGCAGAATGCAGTGCATGTTTATGTACTGGGGATACCAGAAATTGTTGGTATGAAGACCTCATAAAGAAAAAGGGGTCCTAAGGTTTTGTTCATTCATTCAAATTCACACAAAATTTTTAAAATATTTAATTTTACAATGGAGGTTTATGACAGTGGATCCAAAAGCCCATCTGAAAACAATCTGTCCAATAGCTCCTGATAAGGCAAGGTCTGTAGTCACCTTAAGCCCACAATAACAGAATGGTTACTTTTCCTACTTGCTCTTTCTGTGGGCAGCTGGGCACAAGAGCTGTAAGTGTCCTGCTTTCTCCCTTCTCTCCAGCCCTCTCTCCCTCCTCAGCTGACTACATATAATGTGTGTCTGTTTCTGCTGGCCACCTTCCTATCAGTCCTCCTTAAAAAAATGTTGAGAGAGTCCTGCTTTAGAAATTTCTCACAATTTTTTTTTTTCTCCTGGACAGATCCATTAAAAAAACGCTTATAATAGTTACTGTGTTACTTGCCAAAATAAATCAGCTGTGAAAGTGAAGGATTTGCTTAAAATAATTTATAAGAAAAACAAGTAACAAAAGTAGTTTGTCTGTGTCCTCTGCATCTCTTCTTGCCAAAATTAAAGCTGGCAATGTAGTGTTTCTTGTAGCATATTGGATGGAGAGGGCTAGGTAAACTGCTTCCTAAATTTAACTTCTTATTACTTTAAAAGGTACCTACCAGGGGCAGTGGACAGGAGGGATGAGACATGGATACGGTGTACGTCAGAGTGTACCCTATGGCATGGCCACTGTGATCCGTTCACCTCTCCGAACGTCTCTGGCCTCACTTCGAAGTGAGCAGAGCAATGGCACTGTTCTGCATGACGTCACTTCTGACAGTCCGGCTGGAACAAGAGGAGGATTTGTGCTCAATTTTCACAGTGATCCAGAAGCCATGGGCATTAAGAAAAAAGGAGGCTTATTCAGAAGAGGATCCCTTCTTGGTAGTATAAAACTTAGAAAATCGGAGTCTAGGTCATCGATATCTAGCAAACGGAGCTCTGTAAGGAGCGATGCTGCTATGAGCAGGATCAGTTCTAGTGATGCCAACTCTACGATTAGTTTTGGAGATGGTGACTGTGATTATAGCCCTCTGGAAGACCATGTTGATGCTACCACTACAGAAGCCTATATGGGTGAATGGAAGAACGACAAGCGCAGCGGTTTTGGTATCAGTGAGCGTTCAAATGGTATGAAATACGAAGGAGAGTGGCTGAATAACAGGAGGCATGGATATGGATGTACCATGTTTCCAGATGGCACCAAAGAAGAGGGAAAGTACAAAAATAACATTTTGGTCCGTGGAATAAGAAAGCAACTTATACCAATACGAAACACAAAAACTAGAGAAAAGGTGGATAGAGCAATAGAGGGTGCACAGCGAGCAGCTGCCATGGCAAGAACCAAAGTGGAAATTGCAACCTCAAGGTAAGTTATCAAATAGAAGGTTTGTGTTAGTGAGCACTTGCTGACATTTCAGTTTCACATGTGTAGCTCTCTTGACTTTTAGTGGCATTATGCATGTGAAACTTAGAATTTCAGCTCATTCGAGTAAATAGTTTATGTTTGTTCCATAATGTATTGTAAAAGCGAATTTCCATTCTTCATACATGTCTGCTTTCTCTCAAGAGCTGCTGCATTATGCCTTTAAATCTGTTTGGAAAATAAAATTGGTGAGGAAAGTAGTGAATGATGTGGGGCATATGAGGTAAAGTTTGAATATTTTCCCATAACCATGCTGCAGTTATGCTTATCTTATTCCCAGGTTTTCTGGTAGCATCTGAAACCCACTGAAGATGCCCCAACAGGCATCTTAAGATGCATCTCTTTTTCTGAGAAATGGTGGTAGGAACAGCCTACGAATAATGGTTGAGGATGTTGTGCTTAGAGGCTGTTGATTTGGTTGCCAGGGCAGTATCTGCTGAAAGAGTTCTGTATGAGGACTCTTGCTTTTCCTAAGCTCATCTGGATTGTACAACCACCACATCAGATAGTGGAAGTCATCTCTCTCTGTGCCTCTGACAAATGTTTGAGATGGGAGAAATGTATGGGTATTGGTAGTGGAGGTAGTGGAGGAAAGTCTCATTTTCACTTTGAACTGCTAACCAACAACCAAGCAAAGTCGCTTGAAATGGAATTATTGCAAATTAAATCAGTACACACAATTTTAATTGGTTTTATTGTTAACTTTGAGAGCTCTTCAAGAAGCTATTTCATTTTTATTGCCTTCCAATAAGTTTCTGTGGCAGTTTCTCTATTGATAGCTTTAGTTTGTTTCCTCAGGCTGGCTTTTCTTGAAATATGCTTTGAATAAAAAAAAAAAAAAAGGTCCAGAATGTGCATGAAAGAAAATCTTCACGCTATTTTGGAAAGAGGATGTCACATTACTCTTCAAGCTTAACAACTGCTTCCTAATTTAGTGTGGTCACTAGAATGTCCCCAGTGACTACCCTTTTCCTGACAAGAAACACAGAAAATACAAAAAACTGCTTAAGTGGGAGAGCTTGAATATATAAAATGCCCACAGCAAGAAGTAGTTGAGACACTAAGATGAAGAATCTAGCATACCGTTACAGGACCTTTCTGAGAACTGGTCATGTAAGTAACTAAAGGGTAGCATATGCTTGGTTACTTCTATAAATATGTATAAGGCATTATATGACAGCATACCATATTAGTAAAGCAGATTAGTAATACCTAACTTTAAGAAAGTACTAGATCCCATTCATGTTCTGTCACTACATAATAAGCCCTAGTTTTAAAAAAAAACCTAGGTGGGATGTATGGAAAGGGGGAGTTACCCCTTTGAGTCTGTGTAAAGCTATTAAAAAGCTGTTGTCTGAGACCATTACATTCCAAGGGATGGTGTATGCACTTCCTCTTCAAGAGTGTCTCTGAAGTGTTTTGTTTGCTTTTCCTTCCCTTTGCTTTTTAGGTGGAGGACAGAGTTCAAATTGCTTCTTTTGGAACAATTCATCAAAACAATGTTGATTTCTTGAAAGTATGTTTTTGAAGTTGTAGTGCAGCAGAAGTTGTAGTGCATCTGTGACCAGGGGCAATCTCACCCTTTGGTTTCTCAGCTAAAAATCTCTCTGAAACACTCCCATGACTACCAGGATAGACAACAAGATCACAGATTCAGGTGTTCTCTCTTTTTAGTAGCCACTGCACCAGCTGTGCTGACACTGATTCAAAGGCCAAGAGACCTGACACCAAGCTGGGCAACATCAGGCATGAAGGTAACTTCACTTCTCAGGGCATGTTGGACTCCCTTAGTAAGAAGGACAAGGCCTCTCCTATCTCAGAAATTTTCAGAGTTGTTTTGAGTATCTACCGGTAGGAGGAAGGCCATGGGCACTGGTGACTTAAAGAACTGTCTTTCCCAAACTGTCTTTACCAAGTTTTTACCAAACTGATATATTAATAATACAGTAATTCTTTGAACCGTAGCATTCTTGCAATGTCTTCCTAGATGAATATGAGGATGGAGGTCTTGTCTGTTTCCTGACAATTACTACTGCACAAAAAAGCCTAGGAGAAGTGCCTTCTGTAATTTCTCTAATGTGTAATAAATACAAAGGTGGTTCTGCCCATATGGCATAACCTCACTGCACAGTGGCCTTCTGTGTTTCAGACTGGACAGATGTCAGCAGCACTGTGTGCTTCCTGTAGATTTCCATTCCCTTAGTTTAAGAACTCACTAGATAGACCTTTTCTCACCCCAAAAACCATCGAACCAAAGGGGTAGAAATCTTTACTCTCATCCAGATACCTTCCTTTTCAGTGCAGCTTGGCGTTGTATGCTATTTTTCCTGCATTGTTTATTCCCAAAATATTTGTTCAGCCAAATGGGCATAGACCATACTCCTCTTCATAGCTCCCTGCTGGTCATGACAGGCTAGGCTGGTAGTTTGACCTGTGACAGTTGTCCAAATAGTCTTCAACGAGACCAACCACTGTTTTGCTTTATATTCCCCATGTCTTTTTATGTCTAAAAGTCATCTTTAGTAATCTGTGTAATCTTCCTTAGTCTAAAGTGGCAGTTTTGTACACAAAGAAAAATATAAAAGTTGGGATAAATAGTGCTTCTCTGAATCTGAAGTTACATTGGCTCTCCTGACTTAACTTTTGGGTTTTTGAGGTATTTGTACTGAGCTGTTTTGAAAATTACAGCAGCATTTTTCAAAAGATAGCAGATTGCAACTTTGTGTGATGTATAAAAAACTGCTGTATCAGGGAAATAATTATTAGCTTCTGCTACAGAGATGTGTATTCAAAACAGATTAGAAATTAGCAATGCATTTTTTTTCATTACAGTGCAGCTTAATAGATTTGATTGTATATTAGTTTTACCATCTGTATTGAAGGAAGATTGTTTTGCCATAAATATAAAAATCACAGAATTTGAGAAACTTCAAAAGTATGCTCATTACTTTCCCTTTTCAAAACTTCTAAGGTGCCTTTTTAAAAATATCATTATTATGGAGAGTAATTAATTCAAATTAATTTTTAATGCATGGTGCTAAAAGCAGTCAGGTTTATATACCTTATTTGGAGTCATCCTCTCTAAGAGGAGAAGCTGATTTCCAGAAATATTTGATTATTCTCCATACATGTGAAGTGCTTTAAATGCTGGAAGATGTACTTTTGGAAGATATTAAAAAGCCCATGTGTTGACTCAACAGGAGTCAAGTGGAAACTCATTTTGAGGATATCATATACTTCTCACTGTAGGGATTTTGGACTTCCTTTTCATCACTGTCATGTGTCTCATTCAAAGGAGATATCCCTCTGCAGTTCAATGTAAACTGGAATTACATTAAGGCACTTCTTTCATAGTATGAAAATTACTTAAGTTTTCATTATATTGTATGATAGTAACTTTGCCTTCATCAATACTTATGTACAGTAAAAAACTGTATTGTTTCTGACATTATTTTTCAGAGTTTGAACATAAACTTAACTTATAATACTCAGTGTCACAGGATGTTTTTGAAATACATCAGTCCTGGAAGTAAACATGAAGCGGTGGAAGCTGAAGGAATGATGTTTGTTTACTAACAACCCTTCATGTTCCATATTCTTTCAGAAAAGTGAATTTTATGCATTCAGAATTGAACATTCAGAGCCAGGCCTTTTTCTTTTCTTTCAAATATTTTCTAGCTCATTCTCCCCTTAAAAGGTATTTTCCTTTAAGTGTCGACTCTCTGAGGAAAAACAAACTTTTCAAGGACACAGAGGAACATGATAAAAATACAGTCAGGATAAGAAACATGAACCAGAAGATAGTGTATGAAGGAAAAGGGAGAAAGAAATCAAAAGTGGAAAATATTTCCTTGTTGATACTTTCCTTACATTTCATTGATCTTTCAGGTCATATAACAAACAGAATCAAGAATTAAAACTTCTCCTTTTTCACAGAAGCTAAATACTTACAATTACTTTAAAGTTTTTTGTGAGTTTTAAGTGAAGTGTATGTATTGTCATAATATGCCATGAGAACTTGTGACCACCTTAAAAACAATATTGTAATGGGCTCTCATTACATGAGCACCTGAGATTTGGTGAAGCATAATGGTTCCTTTGTGTTAGGCACTGCACAAACAAATTATGCTGTCTGGAGACCTTGCAGTCTGTGAAAATGGCAGTGCCCAACAGATGAAAAGAAGCTGGCAAAAGACTGGATTGGGAGAACAAGATAACAGTAAAATCAATATCTTGCTACTAATAATATGGAGCAGTTCCTCCTTGTTAATTAGCTCTCTGTGCTCAGACAGCAGTGACTAGCAAGCCTCTTGTCACTCTAGTGCTCCTTTTAAGTGGAGCACTGAAGGGGGATTAACTGGCATCTTCTGCAGTGATTTCTTTTTCGGAGCAGCTTTTTTAAGACAGCTCAATTTTATTTTTAACATGTTTGTGTCCAAGTCCACAGATGCTAGAGATAAATTTCAGCTTTTATTTTTTTAATAGAAACTACTGAAACCTGGGTTGCGATCCTGTCTCACAAGCAGGCTGTTTTGTTCTGCGTGGCTCCCAAGGAGTCTTGAGTTGTTAGAAGTGGGAGCAGGAGGAAGGTGCAGCTGGATTGACTTGGCACTGGAGACCTAGAATAACAATTTTGTTTGGGAGTGAACCCACCTTCACAACATGGACTTTCTTGGGTCGCTGCTCTCCCTTGCAGTCATCATGGCCTGGAACCAGACTTGGGTAATGTCCAGTGCTGAGGATTAGTCAGAGAACTCCAGGTTACCCTGAGTCCTGGCCTGGTGCTGCCCTAGCCTGGGTTTGGGCTCTTGTCATTGGCTTCAAGTTGCTGGGCAGCACCTCTGGTTCACAGCTGTCCACCGCAGAGTGTCAGAATCTGTGGTATTTAAATGATCCTGGGATTGTAGAAAGTCTCTGTCTTTCAACCCCGCTGCCAAAGTCATAATTTGTCTGTGCTGGTTTTCAAGGTTGTTTATTCTTGCTTATCTATAACATATCCTGCTGCCCTGCCTCAGGTCTGTGCTGCAGGGCAGCGTGCAGGGCTCTGCCCCTCAGTGGGATGTTACAAACATTATATACCAGAAACTACCTGTGCTATATTTACAATAACGTGCCAATATCTATCACCTATGTTGAGCAGTGTGTTCCCAGTCTAAACCAATAGAAAAATGCCAACACTACAGTGAAACATGGAGGGCATGAAGAAGGACAAGGCACGCCCAATTTCCTCCATCTTGCCTCCTTTGAACCCCTTATCTAGAATCCTAAAATTCTACTTTTTCACCCGTGCTGCACTAGTTATTACTTATATCAAACACTCAGAGCTTATAATTCATCCTGTAAGACTGAAAACTCTTTTCCATGGACAGAGACATTGTCTCTCGGGGCTCTGTACAGGGGGATTCTTGACCTCCTTGCCAGGGTCCCAGACCTTCCAGGGCAGCCAGAGGGATGCCCTGAATTCCCACACCAGAGCACCCATGTCCACAGTACAGCAGTTAATTAAGAACCCGCAGCTTCTATTTTTCGTAACTTTGATTCAGAGTAAGCTTCAGTATGCTGTGCTGCATGGTGGGGTTGTGTAGAGCATGTGGAAGTCTCAGGAAACAGTACTAGGTGGTTTATTAGGCAGGTCCTTTGTTGTGTTCATTGCCTTGTGTGACCAGTGTGCTCAGCTTGACCTGAACAAACTGTGATTTCTAGGGAGAGCTGAAATTACACACATGTGATAATACAGTTTGTGTCCACACTAGAAGGCAGCTGCCCATCATTCCAAACAGCATGGAATTATTTGTGCCACACACAGCTTTCCATGATAGATTTAGCTGACTCTACCACTCTCACTTTACTCAAGAAACTAAACTGGACACTTGCAAGCCTGGTGCCTCACACGCCTTGAAGATGCTTTACTTATTATAGCTGAAATACGAACATTGTGTTTAGGAATAGGATCCAGCAAATACCAAAGGTATTTATATAAGACTGCTTGCTTCAGTACAAAAAGCTGCCTGAGGTTCAAAATGAAATCACTTTTAATCAATTTGCTATATAGTTTGTTTGAAGATAACAAATGAAATGCTGTGGTAAAACTTAAAATAGGTCTTGAGCTACTATAGATAGTAATTTTAAAGTTAATTCTGCATTCTTTATAGAAAACCAAAATGTTCTTTGATTCCTGTGGGAGTAGCGCCACTAACTACATTGGGGCACATATTCCTTCATGAGATTTCATACACAACTTACTGGTAAAAGAACATGATCTTGGACTGTTCCTCAGTTATTTGCTGGGGAATTAATAATACATCTGTGTAAAACATACAAATCATGTAACATCACTACACAGATTTTGTTTTTTACTTTCTTATCATTTAATGCACCAAGATTACATGTCTGAAAATAGGCAAAATTAGTCCTGTACCCTCTCTCAGCCTGAAATTTTAAAAAGCCTCTAGTATATAGTTTTTTATCAAATTATCTATATCCAAATATACCTGCCTAGAGCCATAAGCTTAATAGGGATTTAAGTTTATTTAAAGCAGTATGCAGTAAAGTGTGTATCCAGTCTTACCTTGTGTTTGTATTAGACACAGAATTGTTACTTGAGAGTTGCTTTTCTACATTATTTGAAATCAGGAGATTGCTAGTACAAGATTGGAAATAGTGCTTTCAGAACATAAATGAAACAATGCTGCATGACTGCTTTTAAAATAATCTTCTAAGAAAGCCTTTTTTTCTGTACAAACATTCTTGAAATATTCTTTAGTCAGATATAAGGGTTTTTTCCCCCAGTTTCCAGAACACTTAATTCAGAAGCAGAGTCAATTTTTGCAGTAGTAGCCCAGCAGATGTACACGACAACATTAAGGCTTTTTTTAATGATACTGGGATACACAAAGAGACTAATATTTTTTTGTAGCCACAGAAGATGAGTTGTTAGGCAGATTCTCCCCTTAGTTTTTATACAGCATGTCAGTTTTGATCTGTATTACAACAATTGTTCAAAAGCTAAGCTGCAAATAGCATCTGTCTCTACTGACTTGCAGGAGAATTTCTGTGATGGAAATACACACCCATTTAAAAACCAAAATCTGGATCATTTGTACTGGTTAGTCATGTATGAACTGTAGAGTTAAGTCATTAGATTTACGTTACTGATTGCTATAAAAATACTCTCAAAACCAAAAAGATAGTTTATATTTCTGCTATATCCAGTACAACTGCATACATACGTCTAGTGGTACTAGTTGGAGCTTGAGTATTTTACTTGATGTTTTGCTCAAAGACTAAATCAACTCATATAGAACATTCCCAGCTTATTTCTTCCAAGAGATAAGAAAACTTGCTATCATCTAACTGTAACATTGTCAAACAGTATTCTGTAGAGTACCATGTTTCTCACTGAACAGCTACAACAGAAAAATACTCATTAAAATGATTCATTCATGCCCCCTACATTGATCTAATTTTATATTTGCCAAATATCAATTGATTCATTTTCTCAAAACCAGTGTAGTTCAATGAGTTATACTGTTTGTTTGAATACTAATGGATCAGTGATACATATTATGACTTCTCTTCATGTTTCTGGTGGTTAATACATTTTTCTGCTTTATGTAAGAGATTTTGGTACATACTTGCCTACACTGACCTGCATTCCTCTGCCTGTCTCACTGTGATCTTCTTCCTTCAGTACTCCTCTGTTTGCACTTTGTTTTTCTGCTTTCTTGTTCTTCTGCAGTTCTTTGCTGTCATTGTCTGTGGAGATAGAGGCACAATCTCTTTGTGGCTAGGGTCCAGGAATAAATTTCTCCACTAAAGTTTGCCTCCCTCAAACCTGTGTAAGCATTTAACATCTGAAACAACCTATTGATTATTCCTGTTGTCCTTTCAAGATTTAGTATTCCCAGATCTGCTGAATAGAGGTAGTCTCCCAAGAGCTCATTCTCAAGGTCACCTTAAAGCTACTTATAAATAAAGTTAGGGTTCTTCTGCTTTACACATCACTCTTACACTTAAATAGAACTTCATTCGCCATTATGAGTGATCAGTGAGTTTTGTGCAGCCCTTCATGGCAGTTGTACCTCAGACTTCCCTGAAGCTGCCATTCACAAATTCAGTCACTTGGCTGTTCAAGGTTTTTCTTGGCATTTTTTTAATAATGTGGGCTCTCAGCCCTGTGCCCAGGGTATCCAGTGTTAAACCAAAGTTGGGAGAAGTAGTCATTTAGTCTGTCCTATTATGTTCTGTTTCTGAATTAATCTTTTATTCACTTAAGTGCTTCTTCTTTCTCATTATTTTTTAATCTTTATTTCCAGACTTTTTTTGGTGAGGAATGCTGTACTTCAGTCCTACATTAAAAGTAGGGATTGATGAGAAATTATGGTATTACTGTTTTGCATTTAAAAGCCAAAAATTTCCTTCTTGTATCTGACTAAAATGAAATCAGTTAAATGTGAATTTTCAGCTCTTTTGTTCTAGGGGGTTAAGATGACAGGTATATACATCTCTTTTCTCTTCCCACTCTGAATAAGATGGGTAAGGCTTATTTAGTTACCTAACTGCTATAGCGCAGTGTTTCCACTTCCTGCTTGCCTCAGATGTTACTGGCATATATAAGAAGAGGCACAGGTCATTTTTGCTGCTGCTTTAGCTTTCCTTTCTGGCTTTGGAGTGAATAATTTCAAAGATACTTCTTCTCTGAATTTTTAGACTACTTCATAAATAAAGGTATTGGATCATAACACTCTTAGTTTTGCAAAAAGTGTGCAATGCAAATGTGGAAATAAGCAAGACTCAAAAGATTGTCACTGTTGCAGTGGCCTGTAGGCAGATATCAGCATACATCTCAGTCCTAGTGTGTTCTTATCTGGAGCCAGGATTTCATACCTGTTGCTTGTTAAAAACTTGATTTCCAAAGGGAAAAGAAAGAAGATCAAGAAATCTGGATGATCACTAAACTGAAGTGACTTCCTAGGATCTGGCTCTGTGTGTGTGCACGCATGTGTGTCTGTGTTCTGCCCTAGTTAACTTTTTAAGCTCCTTTGCTTTGCAGGAATTTGTGATATCAGTTGTATAAGCATTTTAGGAATATCCTAAAAACCAAGAATATAATGCCAAGCACTAAGATACAAAACGTATTTCACGAAGAATAAGGGAACCATCCCTGAAAGTGCTTAAAAGACATGTAGATATGTAGGGACTTGGTTTAGTGGTGGACTTGGCAGGTGGATTAACTTTGGACTTGATGATCTCAAAGGTGTTTTGCCACCTAAATAATTCTGTGGTTCTGTAAGCAAAAGTTAAGACTGTAACCAGACAGCTGCCAGTTGTCAGAGTGCTTTGTGAAGACGCAGTGGTGAACCACATTAAGCATATGGGTGTCTCTTTTCCATTGGGAGTCCTGCCTCTACCTTAATGTGTCTTGATGAAGGGCTTATTTTCAGTTTTACTGAAAATATAATGACTTTTCATGTTTTAAATGTTTCTAAATTTGTTACCATTCACAACATCATTTTCTGCTTCAGATAAGAGTTCAGTTTTGGAAATCGCAGATTAGCAATAAAGATGGGAATGGCATCATTTCCATAAGTTGGTGACTTATTGTGATACTCAGAAATGTTTAATTTGTACACATCTGTTGGAGTATTAGTTAGTGGTTTCTTGTGAAAAGGCTTTCTCTTTCTTCCAGGGGTTACTAGATTCCTTGTGCAAAACTTAATCTGTCTTGGGAGGTCTAATGTTGCCCAGCATTCACAGTTTCTTAAAGGTGCAGTGTATATGTTTTATATTCTCAGTGGATAACGAAATATGAGAAAAAATCATAATGATGTGTTACAATCCCGAGCACTGTTAGATAGTATATGCCGTATCAGTGAGCAGTGTAATTTTATTTCCTAATAACAGTTTATACCTGTCCTAGAAATTGATTTTAAGAGAGAAATGGGACGGATAAAATTTAGTGTATATTTTGTATGCTTAAAATTTAGACCATCTGCAAGAGATATAGTTGTATTACTTGCTCATAATTGAGCTTTATGCAACTACTTGTTATCAGGAAAAGGCACTAAACATTTCCACCTCAAAGTTTGTGTCTGTGACATGCACAGATATGATGACTTTCTGATGGAAAAATTGTTGATGCAGCTCTCAGCGTGAACCTTTTTTAGTGGAAGGATTAAAGTACATAGCATTTAGCTTTAGATTTGATGGGTTGGTGAGCAAAAAATGCAGAAAGCAATTAGTCAAAATTATAGTTTGGAATAAATTTACCAAGGAGTTTGGGCTAAATCTGATTTAATATTTGCTTCAAATATAAGTTGATCAGGATATGCTTTAAATGGCTTTTAACAGTTCACTGGTTATTTCCATCTTTGTAATGTAACAGATACTTGATTTGAATTCACTTGGTCCTTACACTTGTGATTAGATCATTATACATGTGATCATGAAATCTGCATGCAGTTAAGTTGTGGGTTACCTGCTGAGAGATCACATGCTGCAGAACATGATGAACTTTGCCTGCAGACCTCCATGGTGAGTGAGCAATATGAAGGAGCTGGTGTCTCTTTGAGGAAGGTCTCCATACAGATAGACCATCAGAGGTCTCACACACTTGTTTGAACACCTGGATTTTTGCTGTTTCCAGCAAGGATGAAGCCAGAATGGAATATTTTCAGTATAGAATACTATTAAATTTTGTACCATTATTATAAGTCCTCAGAAATGTTGAATTCTGCCCTGGTATTTGACTAGGGGTTGCACAAGGCTTGGGTCTGTGAAATGTGTGAGCTCATTTCCTCATAATGAAAGTTCTCCTATTTATTTGCTATTTCACAATATATTTAATCAGCTCTTTGTAATAATGAAGGCATTTTTGGCTGATAGTTCAAAGAACATACTGGCTGTGTCTTCATCTATCTGCAGAAGCCCTGCCTGCTTGTTCAAGGTCCCTGAAAATTTAAGAAATGCTGTTCTGCTTTTAGTGTATCTAATGTGATACTTAAAAGGATACTTTTCTGTGAAAAATATGACTTAATTTCCCTGGAATTTGCTCGTACATGAAAATGTGGTTTGGGGAAAATGTATAACCTAGCACTGCTTAATCCATTCAAGAAAATAGTTCTGGTTTTGCTAAAGAAATTCACTTTGCAGAATTAGGGTGACAGTTTCCTCTTGGATTTTCTGCTTTTATATGCTCACTGTTAAAACCAGTTCCTGTCTCTCTGACTCTGAAACCATTTATTATCTTTTCATTAGTGAAACTAATTCACACCTTTGCATGTTTTTTTCTGTTCTTTGACACTGAGTAGTCTCATTTTGCAAGCAGAAGTTTCAAGAGAGGCAGAAATTCGGCCTGCTGAGATACAAGTCAGCTGAGGAAACATTTTTCGCACAACTTTGATGCATCCATCTATTAATAAATGAAACTTTAAAGTAGATTGAGAACTTGTAACATTAGGTACACTGTAGTTTGTTTCAGATTTCACTAAGGAGTGGTTTAACTCCTCTTTTTTTCAAGAATATTTGCTGTTTACAAAAATACTTCTGTTATCCTTTGGTGGTCCTATTCCCATACTTTCAGATGAAATATGCTTGGTTCCTCTCAATATTAATATGAAATAGAATGTTAGGGGAAATTGTTTCTTTACTGTTGTTTTTGAAAAAATATTCTTTCAGAAAAATTAGAAGTTGCTTCAGGTTTCCCATATAGCGTAAACTTATCACTGTGCAACTCAGAATTACCTACACATTTAATTCTCTATTTATTTGGTTCTCTTGAGGTGTCACCAGCTTGTTTTGCATTATAAGATTCCTATTTGAAGTGTTTCTGTAAAAGTTTCCCTTCTTTGTTTTGGTTCTTCTCTTCAATTACTTACGTGTAAGTGTCACCCATTCCCAATCCCTGATAAACTTTCCTTAGGAATGGATGCTGTTAAAAATAACTTGAGATAATTTTTTGTTTTCTAGAAGATGTAAATTCCTTGTCAATATCCTCATGTTTTGACTCTGTTATTGCTATCAGTGTAATGCATTTTCTTCTCTTGGAAAGAAATGCATTAGATGGATTAGCAAAGCACTAAAAATATCTTTGCTTAACCACCAAATTATATAACCATCCGATTTCTGTTGTCTGCTGGTCTCATGCTGTGGTACAGTTTAGAAATCTACATTTTATAATCTACATCAAGTGAAAAAAGTTTTTGATTAACATCATGTCTTTCATAGTATCAAATAGAACTTTTTTTTAGACATATTTTTTATTCAAAAAGTAGGGTTTACTGAAAGCTTTTGATAACTCTGCTCGCTTCAAAATTTGACAATGATGCTACTTTTATACCGTATATTTCTTCTATTTTTTAATCACTCTGGGGTGGTATGTCTGATATTTACTTTGGGTCTGTTGCTTGTTTTGGCAGAGAGGTATTTTTAAATGATTAATATTTTAGATCAAATATCCTGCTGAGGGCCATGGTACTCTGAAATAGGATGAGTAGCTTTTCTGGAAAGTTCTTTATGTATGTGAGAGAAGATTTGATCACCATGACCTGGTGTAAAACTAAATGTCACATTTTTCTGCACTTTCTGTTTCATGTGTTTTCCAGAGCTGATCTCAGAGACCCCTGTAGGGAGAAAACAAAACTGAAATAATTAATCTTCCCTTACATTAATTAATTTACAGTATTTTCCTCTAAATTTACTGTGAAGATCTATAGTGATTTATCTCTTAGTTTGCTATTGCAGTATTTGACTGTACAAGTAGGACTAGTAGTAAGGTGATGCCATAACTTAGTTTGCAGCAGTGAGTGAAGAAAGAAGAGGCTCAATTTAAGCATGTAGATAGCTGACTGAAATGCTCATCATAAATGTTTGTGATGAGATAACTTTGATGGCAGTATTTTATTTTCCTGTGTCCAGAAGATCATGTTGTATTGCTCCCTGCAAAAGGGCTGAAAGATTTTGTTCCTTGTGAATGTGATGGAGACAAGTCTGTCTTGACCTTCTCCTAAGGTCAACCAAGTGTCACCTTAGTCTGAAGTTACATCCTTTCCTGCTGTTTGTTTTTCTATTGTGTAGCTTTAATTGAAAAGAAAAAAACTTGAATGCCTGAAAAAAGGAAATGATGCCATCAAAGCAATCACTTTGTATCTAAGGGAAAAGACCCAACATATAATCAGCTGGCTAAAGGGCATGAGAACATCCTGAAGGGTAATTGGGCACCTTTTGTTGAAATACTCTGATATATCCCACTAACTTGTTCAGTGTTGCTCAGAAACAATTTCTATAGACAGAGGCACATTGCTGGGTCTTTGTTCAGTGCCAAAAGCTGCAGTTATCAGTGTACAGCCTCATCTTAAACTAGTACTGTTCATGTACTGCTCCTGGAAGAGTATGTACGCAATGGGTTCAAACTTCTCATGACCTGTTTTTTTTTTGTGCTCTCACCCATGATGTTCTTTACGAGTGGGAGAAATGTATGGCTTTTTCAGATCCTTCTCTGAATTGCTTCATACCTGCAGTAATTTTTCTTGTAGAGTATGAGTAGAGACTTGAAGATGGTACCAGTTGTTTCTGATGGGACAACTTAATATTACACTTCTATTTGTTTTTAGTCCATTTGGTCTGGAATATTGGTCTCCACATGTTCCATCTCATTTTTCAAGTTGCACAGACTCTAGGGTCTTTTCATCATCCATGTTTTAAATCACTGAAATGGTGGAACGTAGTCTACTTGTGATCATGCAATTATTACCAAAATATATTCACTAATAATAAGAGGAGCAGTAGAGGTTTTTTGGAAGGCTGTTGTTCTGTTTTACTTCAGTAATACCATCTTTATAAGCATTCTGCTGGTAAGAATAAACAAGTCTGTTGGGGATTTTTTACTCCTGCTTTTTCCCACAACTTACCAGGAAAGAAATTACAGATTTTTAGTCTTCAAGTCTCTAGTTTCTTCTCAAAAGGAAATAATTAACCACAGCCCATAGATGTTGTGATGTATGCAATTGCTTCTAGCCACAATAGAGAATGGTATGGAGGCATTGTTTTGGTCTCTTCTGTCTTTCTGCTGCTAAAATATGCCAAATATTTTTGCCAAAAAAAATGGGCATGCATTTTATAACAAAAACCCCCAAATATAGATACAAGCATTATGTTAAATCTAGTGAATAAAGCAGGGGCTTCAAGAATGAGCATATTACAGTTACTCTACATTCTTCAGTAGCAAGAACAAGGAAAGATTGGCATGATTCAGATGATGGTATTTCAGAGTGAAAGCAGGAGGTTTTGATAGGGAGGATCCTTGCATCCATAGAAATGTATTCGTAACATTAATATGAGAAAATTTTAAATAGACAACCAGAAGGGTGATAATATAGTGGGATTTTAATATGTAAATAGGCAAATGTTTTTGTATTATAATTTGAAATAGCCTAGCTTTTCATGACCCTGAAGGATATTTTAAAGTGTACTTTATTAATCCTAAAGGGTAGTTATGAAATAAAGTTCTAGTGAGACTATAGTAGTAATGTAAGGTGTTTGTTTTTTATTGTGCCTGTCATTCTGAAGGAATGAGGTGATAGTTCATGCTCTGATCAGCAACCTCTCATAACTGTTACTTGGCAAATTCTAAAATGAAGAGAAGCTGGAAGGGAATATGTGGCTTGCTGCTTAGTAGATAAAGGGAGAAAATTGGTCAAGACTTGTAAACATTCACTTTACTACAAAAATAGTTCCTGTGATGTTACTTTCTTTAGGAGCAGAGAAGATGTCCCTTTCTAATCAAAGAGCAGACAAACAGCTTATAGTCCATTTGCTTTGGACTTTACTTACTCCTATTGCTTTGGAGGATAAAAGGGTGAGCTGATCGTGACATAGGCCTCTGGTGAAGTAAGAAATGTTGACCATGCTGACATCAACAGCAGAACTCCCACTGGGTCCAGTGATTGCAGGATGTCACTGATGGAACGGTGCTCTTTGTGAGCTGCGTGTTTTGTGGGAGTCAGAGGCCGTGGAAAGGCCAAAGTCAAGATAATTAATGTTCCCAGCCAGTTCAGGAAGGGATAATCAAATACAGAGACAGTTCAGTTACCACTGAAGGAAACTTTTAGGTTCTCAGTATGCTGTGAACTTCTCCTAATTTCCAGAAGAACTAAAATTCAATTCTTTTATGAATTCCAGAGAACTAATGGTACCTTCTGAAACTGAGTCTCTTCCCTTTGCAAATAATGAAGCTTCTGTAATGAATCATATGTCACAGGCATTTGTCTGCTGTTACTCATGCTGAATGCTACACTGTTCTGCATACTGTCCTCAAAACCTGAGATTTGAATATGGTACAGCTCAATATGAATAGGGGTGACAGAATTTATTCTAGAAAGACATGTCAGCTCACTTGCTGAGGAAGTCCATATTTCTGGAATTAGGTGAGGATTTGCTCTGAAAAGTAACTGGGTATATAACTGTGCTTTATTGCTCTACTAGTGAATCTGATTTCTGCATTTGCATACATGTAAATGAGATTGTAAACATACATGTAAACCAGATTACATGGTTTGCAGTGGAAATAGTTGATTATAGAGGTTACTGCTTCTTTATTCTTTTTTCAGTACAGGTTCTTGTGTGTTGCAAAGATGTGTACTAGCTAACCAGGTAAAAGCATCTTATCTGAGTGAGTTTTAATCATTATTTGTTTTCCTCAGCTTTACTTGTTCAGCCCCTTTTTTGGAAGGTCATCTAGGCAGTGGTGCCAAACTTTCCCTGGCTAGATGCATGTGTCATTTCCCTAGTGGCAGGGAAAGCTAGGTGGGTTATTGCATGTGCAGGGCATCAAAGGCTTCCAAGGAGAAGAGCGTGTTGAAGCCATTCAGACAGCTGGCTCCTGGCTGTGCTTTTCCCCAGAGGATCTTTAGAAGCGGGTGTGGAATGTGCTGTGAAATTCTGGTAGAGTCAGCCAGAGAGCCCTGTGGTAGAGGCAGCAGCTCTAGGAAGGATAATGATCAGGAATGGGCTGCTGTTACTTCCAGATTAAATTAGTTGGCAATCCACCTGTGCTGCTCCTCCCCGGGATTTGTCCAGTCAAAAGCCAGCCCTGGGTTTGGTGAATTGGCCTAGTGAGGTTCATATGCTCCCAGGCCACAGTTCACCCAATGGGTCTGAACAACAGGACTTGGTTATGTGGGTTTGCTTTCCAAGCATGACATAAACTTTAGTTTAGCAAGAATTAGTTACAGAGGGGTGCCATGTTAGAAATACCTGACCTGGGAACAAGTACTCCTTTAGGTTTGTATGAAAGAGAGCCAGAGGGATGTGGTGAGTGTATAAGCACAGATTTTTGTTTTATGTCAAGCTTGTGCACCAACTCTCTGTGCATACCAAGAAAAGTGCAGCCTAGTCTAGATGACCTGCTCTTAAGGATGAAATCTGATGAAAACTGGTGTTCATCTGCAGCACTGAAAGCCATATTGCCTTCTCTTTAAAAAGCAGGATATTAACTAAGTGTTTTAGCTAACTCCATTAATGTCACTGTACAATACAAAGTGAGTTTTAATAGAATATATTGTGATTGTTCCAAAGGAAGTTAAATATGTGACACTGAGTGGGTTTCCTGTATTCAAGAGCTGACCTTTTGGCAGTAGGAGTGAAATAATATACAGTAGAAGCTTGTTAATTCATGCTAATGACTTAAAAGTCCCATCACAGATTACTTGATTTTACAACTTAGCAAGTAAGTGAAACATGATGACAAAACTGAAGAGGTGCACAATTTAACAGTATGTGCTCTGCTAATTTACCTCTATAGTAGCAGTTATGCTGTAAATATATTTGTAATATATGAGTTAATGCACAGTAGTACTATTAATTAAAGCAGTGATGATTTCCTGAAATGACACTGTGGTACAGCAGCCTATTATTAACTAGTTCAGTAAAACAGGACTAATCTACTAGTTCTGTGAGCATGAGGCCACTGAAATAGTTCTAAAATTAACAGATGTTGGCTTTTAATATTAATAAAAATATTTTCTCCTCATATGTGTCATGTCATTTAGAATAAATGTAGGCTAGAGCTCCTTGGGAAAATAGTTATCCTATCACAGTAATACTATACAGGTATATATGTAAATAAAAAGTTCATAAAAATTTTTATCCTTAGGTTGAATCACTTCTAGAGCCCTAAACCTATGCTAGCCTATGCTCATTCTTAAAATAGTAATTCCCAGGCTCGTGGAACGTGACGTATGTTCAACACAGGCTCGTGGAACATGACATATATTCCAGTAAATTTCTTAGTCTTCAAAATAAATGTCTCCATTACGAAAAAGTCTTCAAATTTTTCTGACCATTCTATTTCAGTCTATATCGCGTTCCGTGTTAAGTACTATTATGAATGCAGTTACTGGCAGTGTATTCTTAAATGAGAAATATGAGAAAATAAGTCTTTTTCAGTATGCCTTAGAAAACGACAGAAAGCCATTTAATAGTTGTTATGCTCTGAGTAAAAGAAGGAGTCGAAATCTGTACTGGAATCATCATATGCACTTGTTACAGTGCACTGGTGTGTCAGCAGAGAAGTCTGACTAAATAAGGCAATGCATGAGTAGAGCTTATCAGCGTTTGACAGGAATACAGTCTACTAACAGCTGATACAGTAGCCCATCTTTACTGTGCTATCATCGTCTCTCTACATGGCACACAGATGTACATTTATCATCTGCTTGGTTGCTGATAGTGCTCAAAACAGCCCTCCACCTTTCTTTTTAGTTAGTGTATGCTCAAAGTAATACAAGTGAGCTGAAACCCTTAGGAAGCCAAATATTTTTATTTCTATAAAAACATATGTGAAGTTGTCAGCTTTCAAACTTTAGAGAAGTGCACTGTGCCTTCTGCTTCTCCCGCCAGATAGTATCTAGTGAATATTGTTTGATAATATGAATAAAAACCAGGAAACTTGATGCATTTTTGTGCCTTTTTGGTACTACCATGCACTAAGCAATGCTTGTAAAAAGTACCCATAACTTCATGAAAGCAAGTCCTGACTGATGGTGCCTTCTTCACTCTGAGGGTCTGATACTGCTCAAATTAGTGTCTAAGCTCCCAGTGATCTTTCTGGGAATAGTATTGCACCTTTCATATTCATAGGCACTTTTAAAAAAATATCCAGGGTAAAATACCCTTAACACTGATTCAGTATTGTTTTCTCTGTTATGCTGAGCTTGGTTGTCAGACTTTGTCCTTGTGTTGTGCAAGAGTTTGGGATCTGACAATTTTATCCATAAAGTTACTAGGCCAATAAATACATTATAATATTTGTTAGCACCTGGCCTGCTACAGAATGCCCCAAAAAAATCAAACTGGTGACCTGCAAATGTGCTTTTATACTGGGAGGGGATGTCTTAGGAAAGCATAACAGATAAATCTAAAAAGAAAGACAGTGAAGCTTTTTGTTTTGGTTTGTTCCTCCTGCTGTCTCTTCCCTAAGCCTGGAATGAAGAATCAGTTTTCTTTCCTTCAAGATTTACTTTCCAATCAGGACAAAGAAGGGACTTGCAATTCTGCCATGGGGAGAATGCTTACTTATTGTACTGTCTGGAAGGGTATGTGCTTGAAGTATTAGTTTCTTGCACACCACTTAGTGTCACAAAAATACAATGTGCCATTTCCTAACCAGGAGCTTGTAAATCCTATTAGCATAGCAAGCACTCTTCCAAAGTTGGTTGTTTTCAAAGTGGTTTTTTTTCTTACCCAATGCAATGTTTTAAAAACCCAAACCCTGCAACTTTAGCTGAGATCCATCTTCTTCAGTTCAGTAAGCTGGCTTAAATGCCCTAATGTGAGTTCACACATCAGTAGCGTTGCTGTATGCAGTATGTGTAACAGAGATGTCATTCTGTGCTCTGAGTCCATCTCTGATAATGGTCCTGAGAGAATAAGCAGTTCATTGGGATGTTTGCCAGTGGAGCATGTTGGGAGGGTTCACAGGAGATGCACAGTGTAATGTACTGTTTGCCATGTGTGTAATAGCTCCCCTCCAAAATAAAAGACTTCCACAGTGCAAGCGAGGACACTTTCAGGCTGCCTTTTTGGCACTTTCCTGCTGTGCCCAAAATACTCCATTAGTTTTCTGGAGTGTGTCTATCATACACCTGTCTGATCTGCATGGAAAGAAATATGATGTGTCCAGAGAAATAGAGCCCTGGATTTAAGTGCCATGACTGTGCAAACAAGCATAATAAAGCTATTAAAATTATTTAGTCATTCAGGGCTACTTTATTTTGAGGAATTTTTTAAATTACTTTCATATTTTTCATTTTTGAAAATGCATTTTGAAAATAATTTAATTGTTGTAAGCATACTAATTATGCAGATTTACAATTTTGTGTTTTCTAGTTCTTTTAAACATACTTTACTCTTTATAAATATTTCATTATGTTTTCATAGCACACAAATTTAATGAAGTATGTAACAGTTAAAGAAAGCTTGAAGCAGTCCAGGGCTCTATAAAACAGGTCTTGTAGCACCGGAATATGCTTCTATATCACAGCAAGTGTTTGGCAAGCTATACTACTATATTATGTATTATTAATTATACATTATTGTGGAAACTAAATGTTGATGAATAATGAACTTGAACATATAAGGAATAACTCATTCAATAGCAGTCTGTTAAACTGTTAAATGAGACAATATGATCAGCCTTTGTAGAAGTTTAGTTAATGTATACACTGCAGTTAAGAAATGTATCAGCTTGGCTATGGGCTTGTAACAAATTTTTAACCTCTGTCGACTTCCACTGTGTTTCATGGTGGGTGTTTTTGGTATATATCAAGAACTCATAAAGAGCTTAAATTTAGTGTATTTTAGAGATTTAGTCCCTCTAGTTTTCTGCTGAACAGTAACTCAAAAAATAAGTGACCCTGAGAAGGGAGTTTAGTCATCAAAGGTGGTCAACCAGACCCCACCCACACGATCATATCTTCTTTGTAATAATTACTTCAGATTTAAATTTAAATATTTTCACTAAAAAGCCAAATGCATATATTAGAAAATATCCATAAATTATTTAATCTTTTAAGAAAAAATCAACTTTCAGGCCTTCTGCTGGGAAGCTTAGAATTTGCAAGTTTACAGCAGAGAAGGATGCCCATAAAATTACAGTTTTTAACTGTGGAAAGACATTTTAATATTGAGATGAAACACTTAACTTTGCTGTGATGAGACTATATTTTCAACATGTTATTAAAGTTTATTCGGTACTTGTATATTGTTACTGTGTAACTGTGTAACTTCCAGTAAGCTATAAATTTCAGCTTTTCCTAGGAGAGATTCTAATTTTATTGTTCATTAACGATGATTTAGCTTTTGGATCACATTATACGTTAACAAAGTGAAATCCCACATGTGTAATAGATAATCCATTCAGAATTTCCTTCATTACATTGGAGTATTTACTGCTCATCCTGCAACTCCAGAAGCAGAGTCTGTGATATACAGATGTGACTTCATATTCTTAAAATGAGTGTTTTGAAGGCTTTCATTCTGAAATTTATTTTTAAAATTTGATTTATACTTTTGAAACATTAGTTCACATTCCTTTATAGTTTTGGTTAGAACACATAAAGAAGTTTTATGAGAAATAAATCTCTTTCAATACATTTTACCAGCTGCTCATGGACAATACTAGAATCATAGAATGCTGAGGGTTGGAATGAACCTTAAAAATTATGTAGTTCCAACCTACCTGCCACGGACAGGGAGATCTTCCACTAGACTAGGTTGCTCAGAGCTCCCTTCAGCCTGGCCTTGAATGCTTTCAGGAATGGGATATCCACAGACCTTCCCTGTTCCACTGCTTCACCACCCTCTGAGTAGAGTTTCTTCCTGATAGTTAATCTAAATCTACCCTCTTTCAGTTCAAAGCCATTCCCCCTTTTCATAAGCCTCCTTAAAGGTACTGGGAGGCCACAATGGGGTTTGCTCAAAACCTCCAGTTTGAACAGCCACAGCTTTCTCAGCCTGTCTTCATAGGAAAGGTGCTCCAGCTCTCTGATGGTTTTTGTGATCCATTATTATCTCTAATGAAACTTCTAAGCTTTTGATGGATGCAGTTTTCAGGCTGTAAGCACAAACTCTGGTTTGGGGCACCAAAGGATTTCTCATAGGTGCCCAAGTGCTACTTTGTCTAACTAGACCCAGGACCTGACATGTCCTGCTGCATGTATTGAAAGCTGTAGTTAAGGAGAGGGACAGGTCCTGAGTGTATAGTCTGTGTAATAAAGAGCTGAGATCTGTTTTACATTGTAAATGTATACTTTTCTAAACATATTACTGCAAATGTATGGTGACTTGTTATTATTTTCTCCTACAATGTTAATTTGAAATATTTTGTCTGTTTCTGCTAAAGCTGAAATTACCAGAAGAAATCCCATTGCTTTTGTGATAAAAACCTCAAACTTCTATAATTATTTGTCTTCCTTTGCTGTAGTTGATACTGAGGAGTGAACATTGCAGTATTTTCTGTAAGGACTTTAAAGGAAGATCATTAAGAAACTTGGGTAGTTATTTGAAATGTATGTGGGAGAGGTAATCTCTGAATAACCTATTCCTCTTAAGAGTAAGAGCAATCTTTTCCTTCACTATGAAAAGTATGTGAGGTTTGTAAGGGTTGTCTGTAGTGTGCTAATATGAAGGGGTACTTTTTCTCTCCTCTGCTCAAGTTACAGTATGCTAAGCAAATATTTATTAACAGACCTTTAGGAGGCTGTGCAATGTCAGCAACTGAACTCGACACATCCTGGGTAGCTGGGAAGCTTACTTGCTTCCTGCCTCTCTCACAAATAGCCCCTTAGTTACCTCATTGTATCCTAACACCATACATTAGCTCTTTGCTTCCACTCCCAACAAATAAACCGTAATTATAGATACTGATATTCATAATCTGCTCCTCGTCTCTAATTCTTTTCCTGTGTCTCTGGTAAATTTTTTTAGCACTTTAATAACTACATCACCATCTTGTAGTTAGGCTTCGCAGAAGCACAGAACACACTGGGCTGGGAGGGACCCAGAAGTATCATCGAGTCCAGCTCCTGGGCCTGCACAGGACAGCCCCAGGAGTTCTGACAGCATTGTCCAAACACTTCTTGAACTCTTGTTGAACTTAGTGCTTGACCACTTCCCTGGGGAGCCTGTTCCAGTGCCCAGCCTTTTTCTAACAGCCAACATAAACCTCCCCTTACACAACTGCAGGCCATTCCCTTGGGTCCTGTCACTGTCACCACACAGAAGAGATCAGAGTCTGCCCTTCCCCTCATGAAGAAGCTCTAGACTGCAATGAGATCTCCCCTCAGTCTCCTCTTCACCAGGCTGAACAGACCAAGTGACATGTGACTATGTTAGTTGCTGCTGGGTTTTGGCTAATCATATAACAAATATAACAAATTATTGTAGGCTTTTTTGCTTCTCTGCCCTGGCATTTGACACAAATGCAACAGTTTATTTATAATTATTTCTTTACCATGGTTTAATCCAGTGGTTTTTTTCTGTAGTATAGCATGTTTAAAAATGACCTTTCTGTTATGGAGCCTTACTGTCTTACCTGTCTTTTGTAGTCCCTTTCAGTCTTGGTGTGTGGTAGGTGGCTATTTTACAAGCTGTCTCAGTTGTTGAGGTTTTAAATAACCAGGGCAACAGGCAAAATGCTTGCCTGTGTTTTCCTGAATTTTTTTTATTTTCAGGGATTCATTGCATTGTCATTCTATGTTTCTGTCACTATTTCTGTTGGCTTATTTGTAGACCCTGGTAAGATGGCTACTGCAATGTGCACCTGTTCCTCTAAATCTTTCTCCTCTTTTGCATCTTGTCCTTTCTTGAAAATGCAGGGTGAGAAGGGGTGAGGGAAAGAAGATCTGCCAAAGGAATTTCTCTTTCAGTGTTGTATTTCACTTTCAAGTTTTTACCTTTGTCGCTGTAAGATCATGTGCCGAAGTCTTGGCGATGCAAAAGCTAGAAGTTGTTAAGAATATACTTGAGAGTGGGGGTGACCATTCAGCTTGTCTGCAGCTGCCTTCTCAGTGTCCTTGAACAGCAGGGCTTAGGAGAAGGCTGAAGGGATTGTCTGCTGATAGCAGCCCACCCCTGACTCCCAAGGGTTCTCAAACACAGCTGGGAGTGGGTAGGGATTTACTGGCTGGAAATAATGCGGATGGGAAACATCAGACTGGATGAGATACACATTTTGCAGTGACAGTCTGTGTCTGTCTAGCAGTGCAGTGGAGTGAGGAGCCGCTACTGCCGGGTGCCTTGGTGACACGGTCTCTGCCCTGCCACCGTGGGGCATTTAGACCCCGTTACTCCGTGGCAGACAAAGTTATTTAGCAGCAATAGGAGAGCTATTTTTCTCTGCTTTTCCATTCTCTGATTTCCTGAGTATCAAGTGGTGGGCAGCAGGTTGTGCCAAGCAGGAGGGAGCTTGCATCTGCCCACACAGAGGAGGCCCTGCTGCATCCTTAGGCCAAGTGCCATGCCCTGCCTCAACTGGGCCTGTGCTGATCTGCCCAAAACCAGGAATGGGCTTCAGGCTTCAGTAATGTGGTGTGTTTATTCTGGAAGATCTCAGCCATTATGCTGCAGCCATATCTATATCTAGGGTTCAGGATATTTGAGTGCTGTGGCAGATAATGACTTATTTGCATGCGGGTTTTGTGTGCCAGCGTGATCCCTTTTCCCTGGAGGTGCTTTTATGCAGCCCTGCTACTGACACTCATGAGTGCTTTATGTTGGCTCTTTTATGTAGTGTCTTTTGTAGTGTTTTCTTTAGCTTTTGGAAGTGATTAAACCCTTTGTACATTAATATCTCCTTTATGTTTCTGTCATAGTACTGCTAGCTAGCTTTGTTTTTTCTACTTTCTCTTAAGGCACTTTGATCATCAGGACTAGTCTGGCACTTCCTTCTTGTAGGGAGAGTGCTTTAAAAAACCCTTCACCATTTGCTGTTCTTGGCTGCATCATTCCCAACTCTTCTGAGCTGTCTTCAGAGTAATTAACCAGTTCTGCATAGATGTGCATTCTCCTGTTACTGAATTTAGATTTCTGTATCCTGGGTGTTGTAGGTAAAGTTTAAAGACCATTTTTCCACTTTTGGATCATTTTTAGGTAAACCTTTTTCTGTCAAAAGCTTTACTGTTCTGCACACACCCTCTGATCTGTAGGTAGTACCAATTCAAACTGAAAGCAGGCACCCACAATTCGTGTTTCACACTTCCTGAGTTGGTGACCTAATTATCAGCAGAGACACAAAGGATGGTCGGAACTACAAACTCTGCCTTTGGCAGTGTTTTCTGAATACTGACCGTAGGCCACTCATCTGTATTTAAATGCATGAATTTAGAGCTTAAATTCTTGTAAATTTTTATGGCCTGACATACTCATCACAGAGCTGCATAAGTACAGGTGAGAGAAGGTATTTTGAAAATGTCTCTGAGAATTTCCTTAGGCAAGTTGAATTTTCCTAGTGTTTAAAGTGCTGCCCAGTACCTAAGCTGTACATCAGATTCTTCACCATTCATGATGAAAGGATATAAGTATTATTTCTAAGTATTAGGATTTTTACTCCTCATATCTCAATACAACAGTGTTGAGCTTCATAATGCTTTGGTTCTGATCCCTGTGCAGTGAAAATGAGAGCAGTTTAAATGTCTGTTTTACCATGGCACTTTGAGGATGAAGTGTGCATGCTGCACAGATGGGGTAGAAAGTAAAATAATGGATGGGTGATTGAACTCAGTGCCTGCCTCAAAGGCTGAGTACCCAACACAGCTAATAAAGACTCCAGTGTCATTCAGTTTGTCTTCAGTGGCTGCTGAACAGTTCATTGCGCATTGTGCTGTTTTTATTTTAATGTACATGAACAGTGTGGACAGTACTAAAGATGACTGAGGTAAACTTCAAGGTGATTCAAGTTACAGATGTTGAGGGGTTTTTGTGTGCATGGAGAGGAATGGTGGAGCAGACACAGGAAAACCAGTTAAAGTGTATTTCATTATGCACACTCTTTCTATATCACATGAAAAATAACTCCACAGAAGGGTAGGAAGTCACATTTAAATCATATTTCCTAAATTATCCAGAGCAGTAATAGATAATGTTATATTGGTACATACACAGTGTATTTCTTTTAACCAAAATATTTATTTTAAAGTAAGTTGATAATATAATTCAGGTTTTCTTTTAATACATGAATAACATTGCTAAAATCAAGCAATTTATATTTTTGATTTGCTACTTCACTGGAATGTTTTATTTCTCGGTGAGACAAGCTTTTCCACGACAGCTTGAATTTTTAATTAAAACCATCATTACATTTCTTCTGGTACTGTATTTCTTGTCTTTGCCAATAGGACTGACATATGATTCTGAATATAATGCTGTAGTACTATATAATACAATATAATACAATATACAAAAAATAATGCATTTTTACTGAAAGAACAGAATAAGTCACTGAACTTCAGAGTTTGAACCAATCCTGTTTACATGTGCAACTAGGAAGAAATGATGCACCCTTCCCCCTTCATTGTTAAGTGGTAAATTGTTGCTATGGTGATCATTCTTTCCATCTCATCAGCTATAACCTGGTTTTCCACATCAACCGAATAGCTTCAAGCAACACATGATCTTTATTTTTTTATATATATCAGTTAATATTGTTTTGCTACATAGTTATTGTCTTGGGACTTAATGTCAGCAAGATGCAGTGAATGTAAGCAAGATAGTTTTAATTTTGTTGTGTATAAATCTGTGTACTCATTAAAACAATCTTTGTGTAGCTGCCAAAAAATTTTTAAGTAGATTTATTAAAGGAAGCTTATTTTTGGTTTGTACAGCTGATTATTTTCCTTTCATTATTTCAGAGTCTATAGGCTTCTGTAGTAAATACGTGGGAAATCTGGTAAATCTCTGAATAATGTCTCAGTTAAACAGTATGTTTTTTGTTACCTACGGTGATGGAAACAGGATAGTTGTAGTAAAATTTCACATAGCAGTTTTATTTCCTTGCAGTGAGAATTGGTACGTATGGGTTAAATGAAGAGAAATGCCTGTATTGTAGTGAGAGTAAGCCAGGTGACCTGTTGCAGAGTCACCAGAGGTAAAAATGGATGAATATGGTCTGTTAGGTGTCCTATGCATATACACAACAGATCTGTGTCAAGAGAAAGGGCAGAAGGAGCATGTAGCCCATCACAATGTTGCTTTAAAGCCAAATGTGCATTCCCTTATCACCAGCACCAGGTTTTTCAGGTAATGGGTAAGCTTTGTGTTATGGCAAGTTTTGTAGCCATAAGTAGGACACTGGTGTATAGAATGATAAACATGTATCTCAGAATAACCTCTTTGAACTTAAGTTAATGCTTTTAAAAAACTGTTTGTCTAAACTTACTAATGTATTGTTCATTACAGTCAGTTTTCCCTTTTCTTCTAAGATGTGAAGCTCTTAAAAATGTACACATATTATGTCCTGCATTGCTGAACAGCATATGAACAAGTCTTCTGTTTCTGATTTTACTCATGTTCCAGTTTTTGGTGTAGTTTTCTTGGGTTTAGGGTTTGTTTTTTTTTTTGATGCAAACTTTTTCCTGTGCTTTTCATCTGCATCACTTGTGCCTGTTTTAAGTTGTGTGTCAATAAAGCAGCAAGGTCATATCTTATCTCAAATTAAATTTTACATTTATTACTGGGGTTAAGATCCACAAAAGGACCTGAACAGAGAAGTATTTGAGTATGTAATATCATGTAAAATGATTCTTAATTATCTTAGATGAAAATGCAAGTAGAATCTTGGTTTCTCTCCTAGTGGTCTTTTTGGGTTCTTTATAGAAAAGAAGAGACATGTTTCTCATGTCTCAAAATATTGTGCTGCCATAGGCAAATTTCTATTAGATGTTCCTGACCTATATTTGCAGTAAGGGATGTTTTGCTAAAGAGTGTCAAAGACCATCTCTCAGTAGATCAGTCTCTTAAAAGATATGGTGAAAGTTATAGTATAAACATAAATGCACTGCCTATGGAGCCAAACTAGGAACTGGATTGATATTTCAAGGAATATCTGTGCATACTGTAAGTCTTGAGGAAGCGTCTTGAATTATTGAATTGCTTAGATCTTTTGGAAGTATTTACTGCATGACTCCCAAAGTATTAATCCTTTTGGCCAAAACACAGTTCACTAAGTAGCCTGAGAGAAAGTGTGCCATGGAAGTGAAGAATGTCATATTTCCTTCCAGCTGCAGAGGATGAGAAGTTACTGAGAAAGCATACTGTACAGTTGCCTGAGCCAAAACAGCAATTACAGGCTTCTTGGAGTTACTGTTTTCCTTTGCCTGATTTTATTAAGTAGTATAATGTTTTAGTTTGTGAATCATTTCATGAGCTACCTCATTCCTTAATTTACCCTCACCAAACCTGTATAATAGTGCAGGCCTATAAAAGAATATTACTGTGTGAGGTACAAAGTCCTTTCACATATTTCACAATCACACAGATAGACCAGATGTACCAATCCCTTTTTTTTTTGTTGTTGTTGTTGACAGAGAGACGCAAACATCCAGCATTTGGAGCAAAAACTGGGGAAAGAGAAGCAGCTACTTCATGTTTTGTTGTTGCATTTTCTGGCATAGTGTTTCCTACAAAACCAGAAATAATTGTCTGAACAGGAGCTGAATGACCCAAGACTCAGTAGACCCCAGAGCTGGAAAAACAGCTGAATATTCTTTATACCAAGCCCTTTTATTTGCTTAGGCTTCTCACATCCTTATTTCTTTCTTAAAGTGGTTTCAAGTATGTTTTAGCCTGCAGTACCAGGAACCAGTACCAGGAATCAGCTGCAAACATGAGGCACAGAATGATCAGAGTTCAGGAGTGACTGTCTGAGACTGGGGGCAGAGAAGATGGTTCCTTTCAGCTGTGCTTTTCCTTAGATTTAAACATACATGCAACTATAGCCTTGTTTTACCTGATTTTTTTTCCTACACAGTCCCTTAAAGGGATCTAATGTGTTCCTTTGTTGTATGAGTGTAATCTGGAATTTGATGACCTGGAAAAAATGTATTCAGGCAAAATGCCAGCCAGAGAAGAGAATCCTCTGAACAGTAGGACTGTGCACATGGGTCCTAGTATTTCTTTCTATAATATTTCCCTTTAAAACAATAGCAGGGGGTGTTTAATGCTGTTGTTTCTGAAACCATGTACATGCTTTTATAGTATGAGATTAGTTCAATGCAAGACAAATATATTCAATACAAGACAGATATAATTTCAAATCAAAACAAGCTCATATTTTTCACATCAAAGGCCATAAGATTACTATATGTTATTCCACTCAAATTGTGGAACTGAGCACACGTTGCCCTGTTTATTCTTGGTAAATTCTATTTGTTTTCTGTAGGCAATATGCTGTTTATTTTGCCATTCATTAATTCAACTTCTCATGGATATAGTGGTAAATAGACTTTGGGGCTATGATGTGTGGAGATTATTTCTTACCTAGTTCTTGGTGGTATTGAAATAGATTAGAGAATACAGCTACTTGTATTAAACAAGTTCTATATATTAATTTATCGTCCATATAATTATATAATATATATAATCCATATGTTAATTTAATATCTGTGCAAAAAAGTACAAATTTTTAGAATAACCAATTTGATCATTTTAAGGATGAATGTGTTCACAAGGGAGACAGTGTTCTCTCATTGCCACTCAAGTAAGTAAAGATAGAGAAGCTAAGAATGCTTGACAGAGACATCTGTTTCTATAGGTTGAAATGTATAGCTTCAAACAGTTTAAGCTAGAAATTTTGGTGTTAAAAAATGAACACCAACACAAAACACCACCACCATCACCACCCAAAAAAACCCCAAACACATACAAAACCATCTTTCCCTCTGGGCCTTTGTCAAGAATTGAATGTTTTCGTCTACCCAAAGTTCCAAGGATGCACTGTTCTGTTTGAGTGGATGTAGCACCGCTCCAGAATTCAGAGACTGTCCTTCAGCCTTTTCTTGCCTCAGTAATTCACAAGGATAAAGACAAAAATGGCCCGTATCAAAGATCACGTAAATACCAAGGAATTTTCTGAGGTCTATTATTTATTTTATAAATTTATTGGTAAAATTTACCTAAAGGCTAGAAGCCTACATTTTTCTGATTTGCAGTTTTTATTTGCTTCATATGCACTCAGTTTCTCTCTCAGATACTTTCATTTCTGTTGTTCGTCCCCATGTGTAGCAGTTAGCTGCTTTCACAGTTTAATTGTTGCTGAGCATGTTTTGTTTCCTTACTAACCTGTTTGTCTTCTTGCCTTTTAACATTTCTGATCTCTGATACAAGCCTGACACTGTTAAGAGGCAACACCATTGTTCAGGGAGCTTGCTTAAACAACATATGCTTTGTTCCTTTTAAACGCTCTAAAAAAATGTCATCTGAAGGATGACAGAGAGAAAAATTCTCAGATTTTTCATAAGTATTTTTATCTGAAATAAGTGGTACTGCTTCTGTGTTCCACAGCTTTTCATCACAGCAAATTATGATAGAGAAATATGATTTTTTCCCATACAAAAAGCATTATAATAAGGGAAAGAAAAAAAAAAGGCTTTTAATTAAAAAAAAAAAAAGTGGTTTGGAGTAGGTAAATCAACAGACAACACCAATGCAGAGATTGTTTTCCTTAGCTAAATTATTTTTTAGTTGTGTAAAATTTCCTATATATAAAATATTCTGAATTAACTATGTATATATAGTTCATTCATGCACTTTCAGAATAACAGTGCATTTTCCTAGTGTGTTTTGAAAGTTCTTGATGCAGAGAAGGCAGTTAGCTTCATGATTTACTCAAACTGTTACATTTTACAGTGAAAACAAAGGTCATTCTGAAATAATTTTCAGATGTAGGAAAGAAGACCACTCAAGAATAGAAGGATAGCATTAGTATTGATTATTAGGCATTATGTCATGTTAATTGATCCAAATAACATACTTTTTTATTTCAGTTTAATTCAAGGACAGATGGATACTAGATATCTCTTCAAAAAATAAAAAGTAAGGGTATTTCAGTTTCTGGATTCCAAAGTTCACTTTGTCAAACTTTCTAAAGCTTGGGTTAGATGTAATTCATAGTCTTTAATTCGGATATATTGCAGGAGGAAAAGTAATTAGCTGGAAATGGACTCTTCTTTGCTTAATTAGCCTATCTCCAACAGGGCTAAATTCAGCTCTGACATATGCTGGCAAAATTCTCATTCACACAGCAGCAACAGTGCAGTACATCATGCTCCAGTCTCACCAGATGGCACTTCTTCTTCAGGTGTGTGTCACTGTAGGCACATACACACCTCAGCCAGGTTAGACAATGGAATCTGGTCAGTTTGCTTTCAATAGCAGCGTATTTTCTGGACCTACATCCAGCTTAGCCCTTTTATACTTCCATGTAGAATAGCAAAGTACAAGATGTGTAGCGCTTCCAAGTAGAAGAATAGCATAAAAGGGGCCTTATTTCCCTCTCACTGTCAGAGAATGTGATGGATATTGAAAATGCTTGTTATCAACCCAAACATTCCCAAAACCTTCCAGAACATACAGAATCATGACTCTACCCCGACCTGTTAATTTCTGGTTCAGATGCCCCCAGCCCGATAATCTTAAACTTTAAATGTAGTCCACCTTTCAGTTAACGTATTCTTCCTGCACAAGATAAAAAAGTCAACAATTCTTCTACTGGGGAAACTGCATGTTCAGATGTTCTGTATGTCTGCCCTTACCTGCTGTAATTCACAGAATATGAGGTTGATGACTGAAACTGTCTTCTGCAGCAGCTCATGGCCTCATCAAACCCGAAGCAAGCTCCAGCATTTCGACTGCAAGCAATTACTGTCCATTAAGTACACCACTGAGAGGGCTAATACCAACTGCCAGAGCAAAATGTCACAGAATAATAAAGAGTTAGCAACATACTGATGCCCTTACACCCTGCTGAGGTATAAAAATTTCAGAATAGCAGCAACACTGATGCTCCCAACATGGACATCAGTAGCCATAGTTAGTGCAGCATTGATCCCAGTTGCAGGGAGATAGATCCACTTAATGTGGTCCATCACTGAATTTGGGACAGCAGCTAGCCCAAATAAAAATTGTAGTACCAAATGCACTTTATACAATGTTACTGAAAGAAGTTTGGTTTTCTGGTCTTTGCCCTCCCCACTGAACAGGGAGCTCTTCCCCTGAGTTTTCTACCCAACCCCAGCTTATTTGGCATCTTATGAGAGTGTCTTGGGAGTGTTTCTCAGGACTGAGGATTGAAAGAGGGCAATTCAGCTGTTTCACTTTTTCCTCTGTTGAGAGTTAGCCTTCACCAATGGGAGACAATAGTCTTACCCTGTCATCCTCTGAGGGCTTTACAATTGAGGAATGTATATGTAGAAGAATTGAGTCTCATGACACATCACTAATGAGTGTGGAGATTCAGAAGATTGAGGTATACATGGATGGTTAGCATCAGGGAAGTCATGGCAACTTCTTACTCATGCAGGCTTGTCTTCCATATTAATGGGTGACTGCTAGATTCAGTGAAAACAGTGTAGTAAGCACAAGCCAAAGAGATGAGATTTGTAGAGCAAGGCAGTAAAAAAGAGCTTGAATATTTTTAGAGTGACTCCAATTGAGCCTCCTAAGTGGTGTTAGAGGCATTCTGACAAGCAGAAGCATCTAAGGAAAAGGACCCCAAATAACTTGACCTTTCTGTGTGGAAACTGTACTTCAGCTTTGCAACAGCTCTTTGGCTGACTGCTAAGTCTTGCAGGCAAGAAATCATCGTTTCTTGTAGGGTGGGAAGACATCTTTTTCACAGCAAAGAGCTCAATTTTGGTGAAACAAAAGGGTCCAGCATTAGCCAAGTAGCTTTGCAGGAGTAAATGGACACATTGGATTTCCTGGTCATTTATCATATAACTGTGTAGTTTCAGGTACTCTGGAGGAAGTGTGACCCTTTTAGAGCATGGAGACTTGGTACCATAGACTCACTAAAAGAACTGGGATCTCTTACCCTGGGCAGTGGGGGAGCAACACACATGTTCCCTAACCTGGGCTGTATAGTTACCAAAACTATACAGCCTAGCATTGCAAACATTATTACAAATGTTTCTGCATTGCTGCTGTGGTAGTCAGCCTTCCTTGTTCTTTGGCACTATTCTTGTTTCTGGGGTAACCTGATAGATTTAATAAAAAAGCAGGTAACTCTTTTTAACCAACACTAGAAAATAAAGTCTCTCACACCCATCTTGCTCTGTTTCCTCAAGACTAATTGTTCAGCTCTCAGATTACTGGGTCTTTAAATGCCATTTTTCCTGATTAGTCCACTCAGTTTCAATTTTCCATGCCAAAAACATTTTTATTTCTTTTCCTTCTCCAAAGACTTTTTTTTTTTCTCTGTGAAGTCTTTCTCAAAAAAAAATTGATCCTCTTGTTTCATGTAAGATCTTTAGATGAGGGTCCCACTTTCTTGGCTTTGGAATCTGTATTTTCTCAAGGTAGATAAGAAAGAGAGTTTCTTTCCTTTCCAAAAAAAAAAAATCCAAAGTTCTCCCCATGCTATCTCACTTGTAGGCTGGTAATACTTAATTTTATCATACCATGTTTAAAGTGTAAGATTCATGTATTTTTCTGGCATTTTTACAGAGGTAGTGCAGGATATATCTGAATTTTTATTAATAAAAGATGCTGCATCTAGAACTTTCCCATGATGCTCACACTCTCTATAAAACATATGACGTGTTTAAAATAAGGAACTCACTTCTGGTTTACACTGCAGTGATACCTGATACAGTGTGACCTGTATGTTTGCTGTCCAGATACTACAGAGTTGAACAGCACTGCCATTTGAATTGTTATTCAAATCTATTAAAAGTGAATAAAAGATACTGGTTTTCTCTGCAGTGAGGGCTTTCCTCACAGACTTAGAGAAAGATTGAGTTTCTGCACATATAAACTCTGATCCAAGTACATGAAGACTCTACACCTAAGAACTCCTAAAAGCTTTCTTTGTACGTCTGCCCATGCTGTGGAATGCCAGGCTTGGTTGTCAGGTAGAAATCTATCTCCCATACTGACCCTTCAAAAAGAGGTTATTTGTATCTTATTTTCTCAGTATTTGAATACTGAAAACAGGGGCTCTGCTACTAGAAATGTTGATCATTAAAGACGAAGTAGTTCGCAAGATTTTGTAGCTGGACTCACTTGAATAAGAGGTAGAAAAAGAAACTGCCAAAAGCAAATTTCAGCCTCTGCTGAAGCATCTCTTCATAACTGCTGGCAAACTAACTCTTTGCAGTAGTTCAGGAAGTATTTTAAGCACTGGAGTTTGTAGCAAAAGTTTGGTTCATTTCAGGAGGACTTCCACTACACATCTGTCTCACAGAGAGTGGAAATGTTATTTATTTATTTTTAAAATAAGATTGCAGAGTAAGTCTCTACTTCTTACAAAAGTATTTTACCTTTCCAATGAGAAATCATATTCCATGTGCATCCACTTGCTGCTGGAGCATGCTGTTGCCAAAGCAGCAAGACTGCTAATGGAACACACCCTCACATTTTGTTCAGGAGTATCAGCTAAGCATAATATGAGCTCATATTCCATGTTCAGTAGACATGCACTGCATCAGTAGATCTAGCTGGAATTCTGGCATTTGTTGAGGGAGAGATTTTTATTAATGTTATTATTTTGCTAATTACATAAAACAGGTTAATCTTTTAATTACCTTGCACTGATCATATTGAATTATCAAATTCTCCAAGAAAGCCTGTGTTCATATTCCCTGCCCTTCCAGTGGCTCTTAAAGTATGTCCTCCATTCCTCCTTTAAGCCCCCAGCAATGCAGGCTTCAGCAGAAGAACTGAGGCATGACTGAAGCCTTCCCAGTTGATGATCTTTATATTTCCCTGTGGGATTCATAAAATAAGATACATATTCAGGTGAAGGAGGATCAGTACAAACTCTAGGAAGGACCATCTTGGTATACAACTTGACAAAATAAGTTGTTTCAGTGATTTAGCCCAGGGAAAACAAGGGTCCAGGAAAATCTTAAAGCAGCTTTCCAGTACCCAAAAGGGGCCTGCAGGAAAAGTGGGGAGGAACTTTTTATCAGTGAGTATAGTGATAAGGTGTTTTCAAATGGAAGATTTATGTAGGGTATTTTTGGGATAGATTTAGATTACATACTAAAAAGAAATTCTTTACTGTGAGGGTGGTCAGATGATGGAACAGGTGGCTCAAAGAAATTATGGGTGCCCCATCCCTTGAAGTGTCCAAGGTGAGGCTGGATGGAGCTTTGAGCAACCTGGTCTGCTGGAAGATGACCCTGGCCATGGCAGGGGCTTGAAGTTGGATGATTTTTAAGGTCTCTTCCAACCCAAACTACTCTATGATTTTGTGATCCTAGGATAATTCATCCAGCCCACAGGGTTATTCCAGGACACTGCTTTCCCAGAATTTATCAGGCCTTTCCCTGCCAAAATACATGCCCTTGACATGGTGAGGCTGCTTTAATGTCCTCATGAAAAGTAGCAGGTGCAAATATTTTCCTGTCACTCCCTGGTGTTCAGACCCTTGCAGTTACCACTGGCTGTCGGCAAGAGGAATTGCTCGAGTAGCAGCACTTACTCCTGTAGTGTTATTTATTGAAGACACAACAGTGCAGGACTTAGATGGGTGTGTGTTTAGTCATGGCCAGCACTTCTGGAAAGCACTGCCATGTGCGTGCGGCCCCGTTATTCAGTGCAGATAGAGCGATGCTTCTGGTAAGCCTTGGTGGCTCTGCTATGCAAAAGGGAACAACATGTGGCCCTTCTCTGATGCTCTTAAAAGCTCAAATGCCTCCAGTTTAGAAAGGTGACTTTACTAGGAGACTCGTTGTTGAGGCTTAGGAAGTGCTTGCCAATCTTGATCTCAAGCACCATCTCTCAATATTGGGCCTCAGTAGGAGCAGCTTTTTGGTGGGAGAGGAAGCGTGTGGTGCTGCCTAAGAGAAGATTCTTGTCTTACCACCTGTCCCAGTGTCACAGGTGTGTCAGTAAAACCCATCAACCTTTAGATAGTCTTGGGAAGTCTGATACATCTGTGTTTGTGTGAAGAGAGGGCAAAGAGACATTAGGACTGACTGTTTGGGGATTTGCTTTCTTTTTCATGGCGTGCAGTAGTGTTTACATTAAAATTCTGCTATTAGTGACTGAAAAGAAAGTGCTTGCTTTTTTGCTTTTCAGAGGAGACTGGGAGAGAATGTCAGGGCTCCAGGCAAGGCCTGTGGTAAGAAGGAATTAAAAAAAAAAAAGAAGCAAATAGACCATGACCAGCTCTTTTCAGAGGGTCTAAAACAGTAGACTTTCATAAGTCTGGAGTATGTTGTTGCTCTCATGAATGGTTACTGCTAAATATGTAATGCAACGACAAATCCTCAGCTTTACTGTGCAGATCTGCATGACTTCAGCTGAACAAAGCAGTCAAGGACTGCTCTAAGCAGGAACAAATAAGCTGCTGTGAACTCTCAGCAGTCTCTGGATGCCACAAAAGCCTTCTGGGCATCTAGGCAAGATCATCAGCCCTGTGTGAACCAGAACAGAGCAACATTCCTGGGTTTTCAATTTTTCTGGTAGCTGATAGGACGTGGTGGTTTTTTATTCAAAGCTATAATGGCAGCATTATAGATAACTACAGAGAGTAAACATATGCATAGATGTTTATTGGAGGGGGTATGTGCATGAGAGAAGATTATTTTAAAGCTGTTAACTGCATTTGTCATAAAGTCAGGTTTTGCATTTCCTTCATGCTGGAGATAGCAAAACCTGTGAAATAGCTGTCAGCTGCCCTATGTCTGAAATGATCTGGTGTTACTTTCAATCTGCAGTGCTCTTTAGTTAAGAGGAATTATATGTTTACAGATGGAAAGATCATCAAAGTCTTTCCTCCGCTTGTTTAACCTGTTTGGTTTCTTGATGTTTAATATAGAATATGAACAGCCTGATTCATATCTGTCAGCCTGGAGAAAAGGCAAATTACTTACAACCATCCCTACACTTGAGGACTTGTCCTTTCATGGAGAGCTTAGGCCCATTCTAATTAAGCTGCTCAATTGTAATATATGTGTGTTTTCTGTTATTCACATATTCCTGTGAATTTTGTAACAGTTATCTTTAAATAACCGAAAAAGGAAGAACTTATTCCATAGTGGTTTGCTAGACATTTTTCTATCAATGCTTTTTTTTCTGGACATCTGGTACCTAATCAGGGAACAGAAACGAACCATGCAAAGAAAGATAAGCCCAATTTAGTTTTGGCTCTGAGATTGATAAGGACACAAAAAGTAAATTTAAACACAGTTAATGCCTTTAAAAGGCTGAGAGTATTGCACTAGATTTTAATGTCCAAAGATTTTAAAAAGCTGTTAAAAAAACTCCATAACATTGCCACAGATTATTTGAATTCATGGCAATATGTTTGTCATTTAACTAGTTTAATTACATCACACTTTTTTTTAGTTACAAGTACATAAATGCCACTATTATATCTCATAAAAATTTATTTTGTTCATAACTATATTCTAGGCAATATTTTCATTTTGTATTATTTTCTAGACAATTTTGCGCAATGCACAAAGCTCTTCAGTGTTTATTCTGTGGTCGATGTATCCTTTCTGTTCTCATTTGTTACGAAGATTTTAATTTCATAATATTACTTTATTTTGAGAAAATGTAAGCAAATGTGTGTGCTGAACTTTTGAAACGGAAAAACCAAATAAGCAAATAAGATACTAAGTATGTACTGAAACAGCAATATAGGAAGTACAGACTGTCAAATCACTTAGAAAAAACATGAAGCATGCTCCTAGCAGTACTCATGACTGGGGAGCTTATCTTGCACTTTTTGAAGCCAGTAAACCCCACAGAACTTTAACTCATTTTTCACGTTTTCCCTCTTGTTTCTGGGAATGTAGTTCTCATGCAACAGGTGTGGTGCAAGTTACATATATTTTGGTGTTCAGAGAGATCAGATGTTGGTCTTATATTACACATGTTACTCTCCAAAAGCTTTGTTATTCTTTGTAAAATATCTCTAACACTGTGGACTTATTTTTCCTTGGAATTAAAAAAAAAATGTTAAAAAAACACATCTACTCTGTATAAGGGAGAGATTAAGGAATACATTGTCATGGATGACATTTGACATAGTTTTTCTAAGTTTACTGATTAGTAGAGTTTCCAAAATTTTTCTAACTATAACTATTCTATAAAAAAAAAATTCTAAATAATGACATTTGATGTCATATTTGGGGATTTTTTTAAAGTAATTTAAAGTGGTAAAAATCAGTAGAACACTGAAAAAGATAATGTTTTGAATGGATAAACAGTCCGTTTGTATACAAAACAATTTCCTAATCTCTTCTTGTAAGCTTTTCTTATTTTCATCTAGCTGTTTCCCTGGAACACTGTTATTGCTGTCTTATACTTAAGAGTGTAGAACAGTTTCCAGATATTGGTGCTGATGATAGCAGTCATCATACATTTATTTTATTTTATTTCATTTCATTTTCCCAGATCGAGAACACTTTTAAAAAAAAAATCTGTGGTGAGGGGAAGTGCAATGCACTAAACATACCTTACAAATTATCTAAGCAAATGATCGCAGTGGTCCATGCATTCCTGTTTCATTGAGTGTGCAAAATCATTATTACATTAAGTTCTTCTTTTCAGGAAACTTGTACACTATGATGAAGTGAGGAGAAGCATATTTGTCTCCTTTTTGTTTTTCTTAACTATATCATCAAGAGCAGCTGAAGCTCAAGGGGTTATCTTTTTTCATGCTTCCAGCTAGATTCAGAAGCTCTCTTCAGCCAAACAATATAATTTGCTTTAGTGATTGGAAACAACAAATTGTTTGCAGCTATTCCCTTATCCCTTTCAAAAAATAGTCCCTTCCTGTCTGCAGGAATTAATATTATGGGGTCAGGGAACTGGAAGAAAATACTGCTCACTAAGGAGGCTCAGTAGTAAAATAGAATAGAATACAATCTGTCCTATAAAGTAAGATAGATACATACACATCGATATCTATGTGACAATAAAAATACTGTCTATGACTCACCATTGGCAAAAATGGGAGAAAACCCTAAATGAGCATAGTATACAAAAGTATATTTTGTCCAAAGTCCAATTTTTTCAGAGGAAAACTTGCATTCTGCTTGAAGGGATGGTACTGATCTTGATGAAATTGAAGACTGTGCCATCTTTAACATATAGCGAGGTGGGTGTCGATCTTTTCTCACAGGTAACAAGCAGGAAGGCAAGAGGAAACAACCTCAGCCTGCAACAGGGGAGGTTTAGATTGGATATTAGCTAAAAATACCTTCACCTAAAGGTTGCCAACCATTGGAACAGGCTGCTCAGGGGTGTGGTTAAGTTACCATCCCCGGTGGTATTTAAGAGACTTTTGGATGTGGGACACTCAGAGATGTGGTTTAGTGGCAGACTTGGAAGTCATTGGTTAATGGTTGGAGTTGATTGTCTTAAATGTCTTTTCCAGCCTAAATGATTCTGTGATTTCTGTGCCAGTGCTATGGTCAAGTAAATCAATATGAAAACAAAACTCATTCATTCAAACTACTGACAGAATAGTTTAAGCACCATCACATGAAGAGCCAGCTCCCTTTTACAGCTGCAGAGTATCTGGTGTGCCTATAAATAATGCTAGGCTAGTGGGACACCTAAAGTTAAGGAGAGTGCCATGTAAAACAGCCTCTCTAGTGATGCAAATTCAAACAGCAGTTCAAAAAACTTTGTAAATTCAGACATCTCCATGTGAGTTTTTTTCCAAACAGGTAAGCAAGAGTGAGGGCCTGAAAGACAGACTAGGGAGATTGAACTAATTTATGTCAATTGTTGAAAGTGGATTTTCAGAAATACATTTTTTTTAGGATGCTGTCCTTCATTCATCTAAAAAAATCTTTCTGAACCACTGTGTGTATGTGATTGCTTTTACAGAAATGAGTACTTTGGCACTCCTGAGGTGCTGAGCTCTTCTGGGTTTATTGCTATGGACTGTAGAGGTCTGAAGGAGAATATAAATATGTTCTAAATCTTGGCATAAGAAGGCAGCCGATTCCTCAACAAGCACCTAGATTGATGTTTGCCATATTTGTAGGCACAGCAGGGCATGTTTATGCTCAGCACTGCAGGAGTCTGACATTTGTACAGTTAGAGATCCAAACTGAAAAGGTTTCTTACTTTAATGGAGTAAGATGGGTGTCTCCAATGATATGATTAGAGCCTTATGTCAACTGTCTGAAATACCTAATGTAAACAGTCCCAAAATCAACTAATCTCACTTCCTGTAAACAAAAGAGTATGTAATTCTTTTCTCAGAAAATGGATTAAAGAGCACTTTATTACAGTGCTTAATATCATTGCAAAGGCTTGAAAATATCCATCATTTTCTCTCTAAAATACACCCATAAGGTTTCAAGGTTGACTGTGCCCAAATTCAGCTTCTAGTCATGGGAGCAGTTATATCTTCTGTTCCTCTCTATGTCTTCCCTATATTCCACTGTCAGATACCTGTGTGTACACCTTGGTAAGTGGCCTCTCAGTGTTTTTTTTTCAAGAGTGAGTAGGTAGAAGGCTCAAGAAGTGTAAGTCAAAAAGCTTCTTCTTAGCTATACAGTTATTCTGTGGTCCTGACATTACTTTTTGCTTCTTGGGATGTGGATGAGCTGGGCGTTGTTCCCTTAGTGGTTTTATGGATGCTGGATTATGTAGTAGAGCAAAAACAAATTCCTTTGCTTATACTTGCTTTTTGTCTCTAAATGTATCAAGTGCACATTAACACTTCCTTTTGTGGCAGTGTGTGGGACCAGCCAGCATCTGCCTTTGTGCTGCTTTCCATGGCCTCTCCAATACTGGCTAGATTTTTGTTTCCCAGTTTTGTTTTGGTACACTTAAACACAGTGAGATTTGGAGTTGCTACAATTGAGCTCCATGTTGCTGTAAACTGTAGATTACAATAACTTTAGGTTACAGTAAATTGTCCTTGGAGTTTTTCAGAATTCAGAAGTTGTGTAACCTGCCACAGTATTAGCTTGTATTGAGACATTCTAAAAGTGAAATATTAAACAATTCTAGAAGAAACTAACTTCTAAGGTAAAAAGGACATGGTCAGCTGTTTGCTTTGATGTCTTCTACATTGTCGTTGAAATGTGTCACAGTTAGCTTTTAATCCATTTTGATGTACTTCATTAATTGCATGTAATTTATGCTATTGTTTGAATACATTGCCATAGGGTACAAAATCAGAAACGTTAAAAAAATAGTTCAAGTATGTTAAATCAAGGTAAACAAGATAACGTACAAGACCCATAATCTTTACATGTGTATGAAGTGTTTGGCAAAATACTTTGTTAAAGTATGATGTCTGGCACAATACATGGTTAGCCTGTAAATCTCTGTGGACATATACCCAATTTATTTATGCTGTTATTTATGCCTAAAACTGACATCTGGTTTACCAGTCATTAGCCCCAGGTTATGTTTTCAAGTACTGAAACAAGGTTGGCTGTTTGCCAAGCGTAAGGAATTTCCTTAGTTTTTCAGGCATTACTAACTAATGATTAGTGGTTTTTAAGTTCCTTTGAGTAAGGACTGAAAAATATGAAAAATTAATTTTGTCTGGGAAGGAGGAGTTTTCAGAAGCAAATTCCATTAGGTAAGGTGATACAGATTGATGTGCCAGCAGTGTTTGCATAATGTACCTGATCATGCTTTACTACAACAGACTTCACTGGTAGTACCAAGTTAGTCCAGTTACTGAGTGAAGTCAGTTCATAAAGAAGGAGTGTCAGGTTGAGATTAAAAATGAGTAAAGCACAAAGGAGGTAGATAAAGTACAGTTGAGGGCATATGTCTCATTTTGTTAATTCAATCTGGAGTTTAGGATCACTTTACTTATTGCTTGAAGCTCTTGTATTACAATATCTATTAGTCAGTCTTTTTCCACTTTCAGTTTCTTTCAGACACCCCCATTTCTTGCTGGTATTCAGCAAGTGACCTACCCTCACTTCTAAGCTATTACAGCAATGAGTTGCTGAGAGTTATGAAGCCAAGGGTTCTAAGGTAGCTCTACAGAGTCATGCAAGTATGTATTTTAAATTCTACCATAGCAGAATATTGGTTTCCACCCAGTATTATCACTGAAAGAAGCTGAGAAGAATGATTGCCACACTTGATAAATGCCAGTCTCTCACTTGCAATGTTAAAAAATGCATAGATGTTCTATATATATTAAGCATTCATTACTGATATATAATATCAGGAGAATATAGAAATAATGTGGGGCAAGGAAAAAATTTGTCTACCAAAGAACTTCCCTTAAAATCTCTCTCTCCTACTCATTTTACGTGGAAATGCTACAGATCTCTGTACCAGTTTTACCAGAACTTGGTTTTGCAGATTGTGAGGTTTTTCTTTGACAGATAGAAACAAATGTGAAAATGTTGAAAAGCTTTATACTTGGGAAAAAACCTCAGCATAATACTCTCTGCTTCCTGGAACAATCACTGCATTTTAGAATTTAGGACAGTAGGATTGTTTTTAGAGAATTCCAGTTTCAAGAAGGATAGTAATTGGTAACATTACAAACACAGTATATAATGTTACACAGATAAACCTGATAGCTGTCAATAATAAAAAATATCTCTTGAGAACTTCATGTAGGTTTGGTCATTACTGATATTTTTATTCTTACAGTAGGGAAATCTGTTAATTTAACATTATAAATAATACTAGTTTAGGATAATGTGATAGGAGCATAATTGTGTGTCATATATTTGGCAAATGGAAAGCAAAATTATTTTTATAATTTTAAGAATAGAAAGCAAACTCCTGGAAAGCTTTATGCTGGATTCACTCTGTTTAATAAAATCTGAAGAATGAAACAAAGTAAACATATGCTGCTTACATTTTTAGTTGACTCTGAATGAGGCAGCATTACAAGTGCATTGAAGGATACCATGGAAATACAAAATAATCTGGAGGGTAATGGACAGCTCTAAATGGGTTTTAAATTTAGACAAGCATTACATAATGCATTCCAGGCACATGGCATTATATATATGCATTGTTGCTGCAGAAAGGGAGATAATATTGTTTAAGCTCTTCAAACCTCAGCACTTCTCCTCCAAGTTATTTTTCATACATAGATAGAAATCTGACCATAGTATTGCTGAAAGAAGAAGCTGTTTGTAAGAAGCCTCTGGCTCTGTGCTTATAATTTTTGACTGTAGTTAATACGATGTGTTCCTGTCTACCTACCCAGTGAAACACAGAAAAAAAAGTTATCAATAGTGATACCAGTTGTCCCACAATCTAGAAAACTTAGGCTGCTCTAAAAATCCCACCCGGTATGCAGTTTCTCAGGTTTTCAGTCAGGCATTGCTCCCCTAGCCCTCACTCACTGATCACAGAGACTGATGGTATCTGGTGCCTGTCAGGTATCAACCAGGTATCTGTAGGGACTCCACATGCTGCCATGTGGTACCAGGACTCCCCATGAGCTATAGCTACAAATTCCTTTTTAATGTAAGTACAGTTTGGTTCCTGCCACAGATACGACTTAATTTGAAGCCCCTGTCTTCATTAAATTTACCATCACTGTGCATTCAGTAGGGAAGTGGTAGGTTGTCCCTCTAAATATTAATTGGTTTTGGTAAATACTTTAATTTTGTATTCATTTGAAATTTTTAAAATGTGTGTTTGCCACATCATGTGGAATATTAATGATAGTCCTGATATTTTCTGAGACAAATACACATATAACCATACAGTAATTCAAAAGTTACTAGTGTGTATTAGGTATTACAGTTGCTGAGAAATAATTTTTTACAAAGAGCTGCCTATTCACTTAAAGTCATTAAAGATCCTTTGCTATGGATTAGAATGCAGCATTGTAAAGCAGGTTACTTATCTTTCTGTACTCTTTTGCAATCCGTGGATTGCTGCCTTCTTTCCTGTATAATTTCTATTTTGCTGCTGAAACATGAGATCAATCCTTCCTGGAAAAAATCTGCCGCAGTCTTTTTCTTGGCTGGCGAAGAGAACAGGAGACTTTTTTTTTTGAGTTTTGCTTTCAAGAGTTCTCATAAAGATCTCTTGTCATAGCAAAGGACATAGAGTTCCCTGGAGGAAAAAAACAACTCTCAAGTAGATAGTGGTCATTCAGTTGTGGGTCATTTTGACATGATATATCATAGACTTAAATTTCTATGAATAATTGCTGATAGCAAACAAAACTTGGAGACCTTACAGTGACAAATTTACTCCCAAAATGAAAGGTAAAGAAAGCGTTCCAAAACTATGGGAAGCATAAATGGAGCAAATAGATTCTATTTCTGCTTGGATAGTTCTTTACAAACCCTGTCATTCAAAACTAAAATATTTCTCCATAGTTTCTGGTAATACTAGTCTGATAGTGTGTGGGTCAGTTCAAGGCAGAATAAAACAAGTACAGACAAAACGTAGTATCAAGCAGCAGTAATTGTAAGCAAGTCATCTGGAAAACATACAGGCAGATCAAATGTGGAAGTCAGTATAAAAAACCAAGGGAAATAAATAGCAACAGAAAAATTATTTGAGTCTGACGCTTAGAATTAAGTGTGCGTGCAAGAAGTTAAGAAATTATCTAAGTATGCAGTTGCAAGTGGGGATGATAAAATGCACGTAGCTGAAGTTATCCAGCGAAGCAGCCGAATGCGCAGTGATAAATAGCCAACAATTGCGCGGAGCGGGGAGCGGGCGTTCCCGGGCAGGGCGCAGAGCTGCTGCTGTGCGCGGAGCTTCGCTGCCGCTTCCTCCGTTCGCTGTCGTCGCCGCTTGTCAGCGGGGAAGAGGCTGTCAGGAAGGTGTCTCAGCACAGACATGTGCACACTCTTCAGCCTGGCCGTCGAAGGCCTGCTCCGGAGCATGAGCATGTTCTGTGCCTTGCCCTGCAGTGCTGGTCTCCCAGCACGGAGCGCTGCTCCTCGTGTCACTGCGGGACGCGCCTTGGCAGTGCTCGCTCCTGTTCTGCTCTGCTGGAGCTGCGCGCTGAGAGTACAAAAGGGGCAGAATAGCAGGAAGTGTGAGTTGAAAAAAGAAGTGTGAGATAAGGCAGCCAAGGAAAGCTGTGCTCATTTACCTTCTGTTCCTTTGGCTTCTTCCTGTTGTGACCTGCTCTGCCCAGCTTCATGTGGCAAAGCTACACTGGCTTCTTACTCATGTCACCACTTAATTCCTTAACTAATTGATACTGTACTTTTCAACAGAATGTCTGTTTTATTTTTTGTATATAATAGTAGAGAAAATTCATAGGCATCAATAAATAAATGTATTATCCTGGCAGTATGCTTTCCTGATGCTGGTTTTTTAGTATATTAGCTTTTAAAATGTCTGTCTTAGCAGTAGCAATAGTATTAGACTATTTTTATATGGGAGTAGTCTGGTTGTTCTTTCATCACAAAAAGATGACTAGTGTCTAGTTTATCTATGAGCAGACTACATTATTGTCTCACAAAACAATGTCCCAGTGCTAGGACTGCTTCATTAGGTTTATGCTACATAGACATAATTATGCAGGAGCTAAGAATAGCTCATCTAATTGAAAATAATGATTGTAGAGAAAGAACGGGTTTGATTACTGGTACTAAGCAGGGACACACCATACACCCATTCATGAACTGTGCAGAACACATATGGGATTTATGCAGTGTATTTGTTTTTATTAACAGTTTCTTTCCCCCTTCCTGAGTACAAAACAAAGGTGTTACAATTCATTTGCTCATTATCTTTTTTCTCACAGGCCTAGGGGGACCTTCAAGAAGGCAGCATAAGCTAATATTTATTTAGTAAGTTATGACAAGCTAAGCTTTGAAAGAACATTCAACATTTATCCCCACACACATTTTAGGGAGGATGTAACTTAAATAAATCTCCAGGCACCACAGATGAAACTGTCTATGTGGTTTTTTATGTCTGTGTTTATACTAGTACCCTACGGGATTAAACATCCTTTTAGAAATGCAAAGTCTGGCATACTGTTAATCTCTCGATGTTCATTCTGGTTAATGCTAACATTTAATTCTTCTTTTATTAAAAACACAAAGAACCCTTTTTTATGTCTTGAAAATTAACCTGAATTTTTACAGTAAAGTTGTTAGAAATTTTCATTTATTTAATTGCTATTCATTGCTGTTACCAAGCACATGGGATAAAATTTCATGTTATTGTTGTCCTGTTAACTAATTCTTTCCTTACTTCTGTGTCAGTTTTCTACTAGAATGTTATGAGAAATGTGATGAGATGACAAAATTTAATGTATTTGGTGTAGAAATGTTAGTAATATTTTTAGAATCTCAAAATATTCTGCTGGTTTGTCATGTTTTGTTTCCCCTGTGTTCTAAACAGCCATTTCATAGCTCTAGGCTATGTGCTAATGCTGTAGAAGCACAGAGAGATCACTACCATCAGGAATTTTTAAACAGATGACTGTTTGGAAAATGAAGTAGAAGGGGAAGATGGGACATGAAGCGATGCAAACCTGCAGTAACACAACTATCAGTTTGCAGTCTGGAATCAGAGGCCTTTGCAGAAGCTGTTCTTGGGGGTTTTTGAGAAATAGCAAGAAGGAAAATGTGGAAGCAGAGTGCAGATTGCTTTACCAAAGTATTCCATACTATTTTCTTGGCTTCAGAAAAGTTGCCTTTTCAGATTGTTTTTGGATTTGAAATTCAGTGAGTTACAAGAATTTATGACAGTTAAGCTCCCATTTCTACGAAAGCCTCTTGAAGTGTTAAACACGTTTTCCAGGCTATTCCTTACCAACATGAACTGATTGTGGAAGACATTTTCTATTTTTTGGGCCAATATACTTGAATTTTGCCCTTCAGAAATTTCCACATGGCACCCAGCACTGACCCAGCATTAACTTTGAAATGTGGTAAAGGTAGTAGCATTCTTCAGTCCCTTGGAACACCAGGTGTCCTGAACTCCCAAACCCTATTTAGGAATCAGTGTGGTGGCCCAGTCTGTACACTCCTGTACACATTCTGGTAACATGTAAATAAATCCTAATCCTGTGTTTCTGTCAGATACTAGTCTTTCCTTCTATTTAGAAATTTTAATTACAAGCTTGGGCTGTAAATTGCGTCCCTGCAAGTAAATATAATCCAAGAATGAACAGGACTGAAGAGCTGAGAGGAATAGTGATTTGATCCTGAAATACTTCACTGATTTGCAGTTCCTCACAACAATTGCCTAAGAGTGCACTGTACAGGATAGTGTATGATAGCTGAGGTCCTTTGCTCTCACATGCTTGATGCACCTGCTAAAAGAATCTCTGCCTATAAATTGTTTTCTGCTTTGTACAGAACCGCACATGCAAGAGCTAAAGCTGATGCTGCGGATCAGGCTGCTCAGGCTGCTCGCCAGGAATGTGATATTGCAAGAGCAGTTGCCAGAGAACTTTCACCAAATTTCTACCAACCAGGTAATTGTAGATTGGGGTTTTATGTAAGTATTTGTTTTATTGCAGTGAAAATGTTTTGTGTTAAGTTAACGTGTTGATTCCATCTTGAATTGTTGTGTTTTATACAGAAGTAAGTCATGTGTATGTCATGAAGAGTGTACATTGCTCAAGGAGATTTTATTTTCCATTTTTAATAATTTGGTGATTATTTATTTGTATGAAAATAATTGAGTGTTGAAAAGTCAGTATCAAGCACATAACTTTGGCTCAGATTGATAGTTTATTGAGGACAGTATCAAAGACAGACTTCAACAATCATAAATTGACAGAAATTTGGATTAATTCTATAATGTGTTTATTAGTGGGAAGAGCTATAGGTTTTTTATTTTTCAGTGGAATTCCTGACAGTCTTGGTTGGCTAAGGTCTGAATTTTGCAGAATGCTTTACTTTTAGACATGCATAACCTGTAAGGGAATATTCCTCTGTTATGCCTGGGGTGCTCTGTAGAACATTAGTCCCATATTCACAATGGCATAGAATTAAGTCTGTCACACTTACATCAGCATTGCAGCCCATTTCATCTGTCACAGGGTTTGGAAAGTTGCTATAGGAAGAAGCAAAGTTGGTTTTGCTTTGGTTTTTCTGCTGTCTTTCCATGAGGTTCATATTTCTGTGTACTGTTCTTTAGCTTAAAATTGGATATATAAAATGGAACTCCATTTGCCAGTTTAGTGTCTTCTCATGTCTGCCCTTTCTTTCACCTGTCAAATTGGCTTGAGTCATACATTGTTATTACTTTTCAAGGATCTGCCTGTACTCGCATGCTAATACAGATTATAGCTCTGAGATTCATTTTCACTTACTGTCATTTTCTGCTCATCCTTGTTTCAGACAGAAACTTACTTATCTTAAATGCACCCATATAGTGAATGGAGGCTATAATGACCCACAAAAGCAAAGAACCACATTCTGAACATTTTCTAGTAACACACCTATTTACTTCAATTTTTAGTTCAAATGGTCACTATATATAACTTATTACTAAATCTTTCCTGTCAGCTACCTTATAGAATACTTATTTTCTTCTTTATTCCTAAGCATTTGGTTGTAGAAAAAGAATGTGTTTTGGGGTTGAGGACCTCTTTTTGTATTCATTTAGTGCCTAATCAAGTATTGTTCACCTGATTGGAATTTTCATTCCCTTTACCAATCTTGCAGACTTTCTTTGTACGCATCCTGATATAAATTCATCTTTTTTGTACATGGCAGTCCAGAACTGTTGGCAAAACTGAACAGAAGTATTTCCAGTAGTAAGACTTTACTAGCTTTAAAACAGTATAAAGACGTACTTTTCACTGTTGGGAATTACCTTAGTACTACCTCTCCTCTGGATTTGTATTACTGGTGTCGTGGTCAAATCTTTTTCATTTTTCATTATTTCATTCTCCACCAGCTGAAGAAATCCCAGTTTACAGCAGCATGCCATCTTACCATTCATAAGTTAAGAAGTGATAACCCTAGCCGTGCTAAGGATTGAAGCATTTGGAAAGAAACTATTTGAAAGCTGCCAAACCCTTCAAATAAAGAAATTACTAGGGTACTCGAGTGAAAATGCCAACATCTGACCGTGTGAAATTTGACACAAAGAAATCACCCAGATCAAGAATTCTCAGGTGTCTTTTTACTCCCCACCACAGGGATTGAAGTAGCATTGCTGACAGACCAGCTGAGATACGGGAGAGAAGGTGTGGGGTCTTATTTTCCTATCATTTGAAATTTTTATTCTATTTACAGAAGAGGAGAGTTTGTATCCCTTCCCCAAGTGAAGCTGGATATGTGTGGAATGACACAGCAAAGCATTTCTCAAAGCTTACTTACTCTGTTTTCTCTGTGGAAGCATCTCTCAGTTAGATAGCTCCTAGCAAAAGATAAATACCTTTACTGGACTCTAAATTTTGAAGTCTCTAATTGTTTCCAAGATAGTAAAATACAGCTTATTTGTATACATTTGAAAAAAAAATCTATTCCCATTACGTAAACAACTTCTAAATGCCAAGGTGCTAACTAAATTCTCAGTTATCCCAAATAAACTCCTGCAAACCACCAGGTTCACAAGTCATTGTGATGATTTCAAGTACTGTCATGTCTGAGGTGCTTTCCAGGCTAGGTGTATGTGACACCTTTTTCAGATACTTTTTCTGTGTGGTACCTGTTAACCCACTCACTTGTACACATACTTGTTTGTTTAAGCATTTCCCAAGAGTCATACCTAGAGTAACTGGACAGCGATACTGCTAGCTTTTGTCATTTATGGTAAAAAAATAGATAAATATTTCTAAGTATTTACATTCACTCACACAAACAGAAGTAAATATCTGCTTTTCAAATAGCATTTTTCATGTGTTTGAATGAAAATAAGGTAACTGTTATTGCTTCCTAATAACAACTTCTTGGTTTTCTTTTGTTGCTTGAGGTTTTTATTTTTACAATACCTGTAAGTGCTGCTAAGAGATAACAGTAAGAGTTCTGTCTCGTTCTCTGAAACTATAGTTAAGTGAAAGCTTTCCATTGTACTAAATTGTCTTGAAAATAGGTTATGATGAGAAAGTAATTTTGCTCGTTTCTTTAACTGCTTAGTATGGTAGGCAAGCATGCTCTCAGCAGTAAATTATATAGCACATCAACAAGCCTCTTGAAACAGAGACAAAAAGAAGTGAAATACAAATACCTCTCTCTAAATAATAAAAGCATTCTTTTCTGTCTTAATAAGTGATCTCTGAATTTCTTGTAGCCTAAAACCATTTCAATATCTGAAAACTTTTTGATAAAGCTCTTAAATTTCAGGTTCTTAAAAAGCAGTTTTCTGGGCCATATAGCCTAGTATTACAGACAAATTATAATTACAGTGAATATTCATCATTCATTGTACCATGGCAGTTCATACTTTGCAAATATTTCCTCTCACGTTTCACCTTTATGTTCATTAAGACATTCCTCAGAAGCTGCCAAGAGGCTCTACCTTTTTAATGTAGTTTAAAAGGAGAACAAGGCAGTAGGATGTAAAGTAGCACCCAGCAGGTAAGAATAATAATGAAGTGCGGCAGAAATCTTGAGATTTATGTCTCCCAGTGATTGATTGCCTTAGTATTTGCATGTAAGGAAAGCCAAGTATGATTGAAAAGGTCAGAGCCATAGTGTAAGGACTTAAACAAGGTTGCACAGAGCTGTTTTCCCTGAATTTGTTCACAATATTCTCAGGTAAGACCCTGCTTCTGCTTTTCTGTAGCAGATATTTGGCTAGTGATTCATAATTAGGGGGATGTGTGTCTTTGCAGAGCCCTACCCACAAGGCTCTACATTTTGACAGTTCAACAAACGTTTACTCTTTATAGAGACCATATTTTGCTGGCCTTTTCATCAACAAACAAAACAAATTTTGAGAAATCTCAGCTCTAACCTGTTTGTTTCCTCCAGGCATCACTAAACTTGTGGATGTGTCAAAAGAGAGCACACCAGGACAGGAAACAAATGAAACCTGAGTCATAGCCTAATTCAAGGGAGTCATCCAGGGACAGTTTGAAATCTGTCTTTGCTTAAACAAAAAAATAAGTGCTTTTTTGTGTCTCTTGTTAAAACCTAGAGAACAAATGACTGATGGAAATACTGTATAAAAGGTGTAACAAAAAAGAAAGGTTTCTGACACTCAGTGAAAAGGGGCAATATTGTTCCAGTCTTGCACAAGGTTAGTGGATGCTTGACTGACACATTCATTCTAAACTCACAGACTGTCTTTAGGATGTGGTCTTGTAAACACACAATCAGAAGGTAAACTGAAGTATGGACTTGAACAGACTGGACAGCTAAGCCATAATTGTCTGTGTGCATATATATCCTGCAGCAAATGGATAGTGCTCTTTCATTCAGTTTGAATGAATAACATTTGATTAAATGAAAAAAGAGTACAACTGCTTTGCTGCAGGGTAAGAGCAGTCTGGGCACTTTACCACAGAGTAGTTAAGGTCTGGAAATTCAGATCTGAATTGTTTTCTGGCAGATTATTTGTCAGGCCACCCAGCTGCCAGATGAACATACATGGATCGCAAGAACAATTCATCCAGCCTTTGACCTCCTAAACGAGGCATGAGAGAAATCAAGGAGCAGTTTATAAATTAAAGCTGTCCAAGTTTAGAGATGGACAGAATTTCTTTAGGTGAAAATAATGAGCAAAGACTTCCTTATTATAAGAGTAAGAATTTGGCAATATTTACTATTATTTTTTGCTATAAGATTTGGTTACTGTTAAAGTGTCAGTATTAACATGCTGAACATTACTAGTTTCAGAAATAAGCATTTTAGGTTGATTACAAGGCATTTTGTAATGGCCACTAATGCCTTAAAGAGGAACTGTGGTTTACATTCTCTTTTGACCAGTGGTAGATGTCTGTAGCTTAAGAAGAAAAAACATCCTTCCCATCTTCCTCTTCTCATCACCACCTCCTCGAGTTCTCAAAATGCAAACTCCATATGGACAGGAAAGAGAGATTTCTGGCTGATGCTAATTAACTGGAATGTCCTGGCTAAATGCATGTGTGCCAGACCAGAGAGTTTTATTTAAAAAGCCAATTACAATGAGCATTTTGCCTGATTAAAGTTACCAGCCATGCCATCAGTTTGTGCCTTAAAGCATATGGAAGCTCGCTCATTATTCTTAGTCATACAAGAGCCTGTTAATTTTCTGAATTTATTCTACATATGACTTCATTATCCTCACAGATCTGTTACTAGTTTTCTTGCTATGCCATTTTTTCTCTACAATTTATTGCTTCTATCCTCTTTCTACAGAGCTCTGGAGAAGCCAGAGTCTATAGACATATCCTAATGCACGTCTGTTGTATCCAGTAATCAAAGAAAGAAGGTGCATTAAAAGAAAAGGAGCCAATTTCAAGCTTTATTCTTGTTCTCCCATTTCTTTTTATAAATCATGTGATACCAGTCTTCACAACATGACTTCCAGATTTATCACCTGTCTCGCCAAGCCCTAGGTACAGATGCCCTCACCTTTCTTTCCACATTTTTCCTTTTGCCCAGGGTGAGGGCCATCCAGCTTGCTGGAAGTCTGCATCCATCCTGATGCACTGCCTAACACACCTGCTGGCTCAACCCCCTCCTCGGTGTTCCTGCAATGCATCTGGGACAGGAGAGCATGCCTGGGAGAAGGCAAAGCAAAGAGAGTTTGTGGAGGCATAGCCTTAATTCTTCAGGATGCTTTCTCAGTCTCTCCAAGATACTTTTGAGTCACATAATCAAATTATTTGCTTAGGAAAAAAAATGCCTTATTAGTTTTGAACAAATAAACTTTTAAAACTAATAATAGAGAACCAGTTTCCTGTAGAGAGATAAAGCTGTTACAATCACTGTAATTTTCACAGACTTGCATAAGTAGTGAGCTAGTTAATTTGCATCCAGATGAAATTCATGGTTGCTTAGTAAAGGCTGCAGGATCTGACTATGAAATTAGTTAGAAGCCTGGACTAACTTCAGTGCTGTCTCAGCTGTGTTGCTATCTTGAAGTAACTTTTCATATTCTAGCCTAGGTGTATGTATCTTATCTGTCACTATGGGAGTGTTAATTACAGGTATAGTCTGAAAGAGAGAGGTCAGTCCTTCCTTACTCCTGTTAAAAATCATTTGTTTGCTTTGAAAAAGAACCATTCATTCCAGGACACTGTTGGCCTGCTCCAGTGAATTTCTATATTGGTCTGTCATGGTGTCCAGCCAAGGACAAGATGAAGTAGGGTCTGTCACATGGGAGTATTATCACAGTGTCAAAATTTCCATTATAAATCCTATTTATAACCATGTCATAAATATTTCTTCCATGTTGAAATTCAGCTAGCAAAGAACTGAGAACTTTCCTTACAGTGCTAATTTTCAGTCTAATATGGTGATCTGTTTTGAATTGATTTTATTATACTAGTGGAGATTTAAATTATGTTTAAAAGGTTAGGCTTCTCCTGTTACAGTTTTAACATATGATGTAGACCATTAGAAAAAAATAATCTTTGCAGCTGCATTCTGTGTTTGTCAAGGCCACAGGAATAGATGGCTAATATACATGACCTTTTATTCCAAGAAAGTATGCAAAATTTAAGACTTAGTTAAAATTAGAGAGACCCTAGGGAGATACCGAAAAAAGAAAAATCTAATTCATATTATAGACCTGAATAATGTAATGTTCAGTATGATATGGAAGACCATGTTGAGCATTTGTAGAAGATGAATACTTCTGACTATTAGTTCAGTAATAGTTTTTCATTCAGATCATTATCTGAGCAGGAGTAAAATCTGTAGCTGAAACACAGCATGGAATAGGTGGTGAAATTAAACAAAATGAAAATTGTAAAAGAAAAGAGTCCAAGAGAATAATTGGAGGTTATTTTCCTTGAAAGTGTGGTTTAAAAATGAAAGAAAGATACGGGTGAATTAAAAGGATAAATCATAGATGTTAACAGATGAGACTCGTTCCAAAAGAGAATGGTCGCCTATGTCAAAGGAGGGTAAGAGTGGAGTACTGATACTGAAATATGACTAAGAAAAAAAGAGGCTCCTCAAAACGTATCAGGTGAAGAGCAGAAAGTATTTTGTCAGAGGTAGTTGCTAAACTGAAGAGTATAGGATAGATTTGGAGGTGAGGAGCAATAAATGGATATTGCAAACTTAGACTTGAGAAATGAAAACTTAGAGTATTAATGGGGAAGGGAAGAAATGACATTGTGTGAGGTCAGAATGGTAAGAGGCATGATGAGTGGAGTTTCTCTTAAAATGCAAAAGAGCAAGAACATATTAGAAAGAAGCCAGATTTGGATGCAAGACTAGGCAGTTCACATACCCTAGTTTTACCAGAATTAAATTGTTTGTTGTACTTCTCCAGTTCTGGCATTTGCAGTGCAGCAGTCATTTCAGGCTCTTACACTTCATAATTAATTTCTATGCTAGATACAAGAAATTAATTTTGCTGGAAGTGTGGTACAGCTTAATGAGTACTGGTTTTGAAAAATACTGGATTAACCCTCAACCCTCCAAGAAAATTCATAAAGCCATATATTTCGAAAGCAGTAAATTTCAAGTTTATTTTACTCCTGTTCATAATTTCCAGTGTATTTGCTATAAACACAAGGTGATAAAGGAGACTTCTAAAAAAATTAGGTCTGACATAGTATTGTATAATCATGAACCCCTTAAAAATATCTGGTGTTTTAATTAAAGGTAGTCATGCATCTCTAGATCTGTATAATCAGTGGAGTCTGAAACTGACTAGTTTTTTCCATGTTATTTTGCCTATGTATATCTATGCCTGCATATTTAAGAGTAATTTTGGTTGTTTGCAGACATGCGTGTATTTACTGTCTTCCTGGTTTTGAGCCTTTTTGGAAGATATTCCACAAGTATAAGCAATGCTGACATCTACAACCCAAGCCCTGAGTGCATATCTAAAGCTCTGCCTTTTTCTGGAGTGGAAGAACAGAACGGTGTTCTCAAAAAACAGGCACTGTCTCTTTATGAAATAAGGATTTTAAAAGAGGCAAAGGTTAGAAGGGCTTTGGCAAAAAAATTCACTTGTTTATTGAATTTACTGAAAAACAGTTCTTAAAACAGGCAGACAGCCTTGGCCAGTTGGACAGCAGGCATGAGCCTGCTCCTGTTGAGGTCAGTTGCCAAACTCCCATGGAGCAGGATGATAGCCATGCAGTTGAAATGTGATAAGAGAAGTAAGAAAAGTAGCTAATACCCTTCCAGGCTGTATATACAGAAGCACGTCATGGAGAATGGTCCCTTCTCTGCATGATCCCAGTGACACTGACTCTGAAATACTGTGTAGAACTTTGGGGATCATCATGTCAGAAAGATCTGGACATGCTGGGAGAAATGTAAAGAAGTGTGAATTCTACTGAGTAAAGACAGTTATTATGCCACATTAACAGTCACTCTCTATATTTAAAATTCATCGTCTCAGAGAATATGCAGATGCAATGAGAATTGGATTACAGCCTTACACTTCTGCCTATCCTGTAGAAGCTTAAAAAAAACCTACTTTGCAGTTAACAGCTGCCCCAGTGCAGTTCAGATGAAGTAAAGTAGTCTCTAGGTTTTCTGTGAAAAAGCTAAAAATTTACCTTCTCAGTTATCTCCTGTTAAGCAGCCTGAAGGCTTAGAAGCATTCAAGTAGATTACAGTGCATGTGGTTTTTGGCTGGAATCATTCACATTAAATAGAATGTCTGTGTATTATCTACCCTGGAAAAATGAAGCCTGTCCTAGATACAAGAGTCATATGCATCACCATGTAATCTTGACAGATATTTTTTTGAAGTTCTGTCAGTATTCATCAACAGAAAGTCAGGGTAAGTAAAGCAAGGCATGATTAAGATTGCTGGTCATGAGCAATTTCTGTGTCCATAAGCTAATGTGCCAGTGAGGTGTTAGACATAGTTGTGCAGCACTCGTAAGTGCTCTCTACCAGGTAAGATAAATTTGTTACATTTTTCTGATGATGTTGAATCCAGAAGTAGAAAGGCTTACACATTGCTATGCAGATACAGTTGGGAAATGTTGCCCTGTTTTGGCAATACCACAGCTACTTCAGTCACCTGCTAAAGCAACTTAGGAATGGAGCAGAGATTGGGTACATAGAATTCACTGTTCCTGGTGCTGACTCCAGGCAGTTTTTGAAATTCATTAGTGTGTATATGTCTGCACTTTAATGATGCATTTATAAACCTTTAGAAGAAGAAAATCTTAATTTTAGTGATTCTTTTATGAATCCCTTCTTATGATTCTTTAGTTATTGGATAGTACAAAAATGCAAATTACAAAAACACTGTTTAGGTTCTGTATGCAGGTGTATTAATGTTAGGGTAACTCAATTTCAGATTTGGAGGAACTGACATGGAGAGAAGAGGCAGTCTGGTTTTCGTTCCAGTAGAAATTGCATTAGTATCTGTTTCAAAATCCTACTGCTAGACTCACATGTTTGTGATGTTACCTATGAAGTGAATTGTTTGGCTGAAGTCCATTTCCTTTTCTGTTGCCATTGCTGTTGCTGGCAGCTCGAGTGTGCTTGAGTAGATGTTTTGGTATTTTCCAAAAGCATTGTGAGATAACATGGTGTCATATGCTTTTAAACAAATACCTGTGTGAAATGCAGAGACACTAGCAGTAAAGTAGTCAGGTCACACCAAGAACTGTATTGTGCTGTGTAAATATCACAGCAGAGTAAACAGAGAGGCATAAAACTAGCCTTGGGTTTGGCCAAAGTGTGTGTGTGTTTATGTCTCTGTATGTGGGGCTAGTAAGGCTTTGGATCTCAGTCTAGTCTGTGTCAGGAAGCATTTGGTGGGGGTTTTGAGAAGGTTGTGTCGCCTTCATTGACATCAAAGTCCAGAAAATAAAGCATTGGCAGATATTTTAAATATAGTAGATACATATTCCAGCAAAACTATGCAGAAGTTCAGAGTACTGCACAAAACTGTTTCCTAGGAATAAAGTAGCAACCTTGATATGCAAAAATTTATGTGTTTGGGGTTCTTCTGAGCAAGACACTTAATAAGCAATTTCTGCCAGTGAATACTTTCTGTTGGTCCTTACCTTTACTTAGCAAGAAGGGAAGGATGCATTTCCATTTGCTTTGAAGCCTGCTTATATTCAGTGATGCTACCTTTTAAAGTTAGTCCTAGGTGGAGTAGGACTCCTTGGGGAGATGTGTATTCTGACTTTTACATCACTGAATGATGATGTGGCTTTGTCAGGTTGTGGCAATAGAAAAATATCACCTTATATTCTATCTCTTTGTCATATATTTCGGTCATGTTGGTAGTACATGTCTTTCAAAGACAGCGGGCTGCCAGATCAAATCAGAGCAGTTCCATAAACTAAACACATGTAGGCAGCAACCTCCATGACACTCATGGATTTAGTGGGTAGCTGTTGGCACATGCTGGCTGCAATCTTGCCTCCAGTCCAGCGTGAGAAGGAAGACCACCAGGAATACTGCTTAAGGAAGCAGCAGTGCTAACAACAGATTGAGAAGCCCTGAAAGTGTAAGCTGGAGAAAACTTTGGCAAAGGGAAGGTATCTTCAAAGAGGGAGGAGTAGGAAGTGAAGATTTGCAATTAAGAATGAATGAAGAGAGATTCTAAGTAATAAATATTATATTTTGGAATATTTTTTGGATTGTGCAAAAAAAAAAAAAAAGGGACTCCTTGTCTGCATTGTAGTCTGCTTTCCTAGGCCACCATGATACTTCCATGCTGGTATATTAAGTCCAGGGTAAAAAAAAAGAAAAGGATTTTAAGGCAGCCAAATGGAATTTTAAAATTGATCCAGGAAAGATTTTTTTATTTGCCCTTAGCTAGGGAAGCTGCTTAATAGCGTTTAAAATGGTGATCATACTTCACCAAAATGCAGTTGCCATCAGAGGCTAAAAGTTAAATCAGCCATCCAGACTTGGATTTCTTCTACATCTCACAAGACAGTGTCAACAATCCCTTCCATTTCAATTTTTTTTCTCTCTTTTGTAACATGCTTTTTTTTTAAGCTTTAGCTAATGTGTTTTTTTATTCTCTAAAGTATTCGCAAGTATTTTAAAGAAAGCCATTATTCCAGGTGGCATAACCAACTTCAGATGCAGCTGAAACAGGGCAGTCAGGCCTACATATGTGTTTTTGAATTAAGGAATTCTTAAATGACTTATCTGTGCATCACTAAGAGTAAGACATTTCTAAGGTTGCTGCACATTGACCCAGCCATGATGGAGCTGCACTATTCCATGCCCTGTTGCTGGATCACTGCATCCGTGAGAAGGGTACTGCAGACACCTGGAGTGATAACCTCTTAAAATACCATTAAGAAGACTTTCTCTGCCAGGAGAGTGGTCAAACACTGGAACAGGCTTTTTCTAGAGGGGTGATTGATGCCTCAGGCTTGTCAGTGTTGTAGAGGTATTTAGACAATGCCCTTAGTAACAGGCTTTAACTTTTGCTCAGCTCTGAATTACTCAGTGACTTGGACAAGATGATTGTCCTAAGTCCCTTTAGACTTAGGAAATGTTCTGTTCTATTCTGCTCATACCTAGGTCAAGCAGAAGTGTTCTCTCAGAGCCCTATTGCTCTTTAAGTACCTTGCCTTATATCCTTTAATTTCTCTGGCAATAATTTTTAATTTCCAGACCTATTCAGTCCCAGTTCAGTCTACCAAACATTACTAAAACAATAATCAGATCTCTGTTCCACTGAGTTCATCAACACATTTTGCACATGGCATTGCACAGCCCACCATTTAGTTGGGCTGAATTCAAGCCTGAAGTCTAGCACTTAAGAGGTTTTTTTTCTTCCCTGTTACCAGTATAACAGTTAGGAAATTAAGAACAAAACAGAGGAAGTACTAATAATATTAATTATAGTTCTTCCCCCTCCTTTCATATCTCCCCAATGAAGAAATAATAATAAACCCTATCTTTCTAAAATTTACTGAACATAGTTATTTGCACTTCCATAATGACTCACTGAATCATTTATTTTAAGAGATTGATAATTGATTTTTTATTTCTTCGCCTACAGTTACCATCGTGAGGAATTCTTATATACTGGATGTCCTATCCTGAAAAAGCCTAACATAAGGAAGAAAGATCTTATATTAATTGATCTTCTGATTGATCTCTTGTCTTTTCAAAGTTTTATTATATTTATCAGAATAGCAAAGAAATATTATTGTGAGAGCATGCATATTGTTGCCGAGAGTGGCACATTAGAAAACCATCAAAGACATCAGAAGATAAGCCAAATGGTTTTCACTGGCTTATTTGACAAACAATATATATCAACCTGCAGTACCAACACTAAAGTATACATTTTCCTTTTTTAGTACAGTTCGTTTAAATGCAAAAGTCTTAAGCTTTTGCTTCAACCATATCATGCTCTGGATTTGTATTAGGGCATAATCTGCCATAAGAAACTTATTCCTCATTTATTATTTCCTTCTCTCTTTGGATTTAGATATGGCTTTTTCAGCAAGACCACATTTATGGTACGCAACAAACTTATGGCCAAAGTGCTTTGTGGAGTTTTGATTACTCAGGAGACTTATACTCCATTCCTAGTTTTAACAAAGGCTTTCTCTGTATCTTTAGGTTGTCAAAGATTTAGCAGAGTTTTTAGCCTGTTAGTACTTTATTCAGAGCTGGGTTATTCAGATGAAACATGTGCTTTGGGTCATTATTTCCTTTTGGGTTAGCTCCCCCATCACTAAAATTGGCTATTGGTATAAGATTTAGTTTTACATTTATAGATTGGGAAATTTTCAGATTAGGAATTCTCTCCTTTTTTTGTAGAAATGTTGAGTAGTTCACTAAAAAGAGGCATCTAATCTTGGAAAGTTTGCATATACACTGCAGTGTCCTGGTTGAGCAAGTAACTTTGATTGTGTCACCATTACCCCACAGACATTTGTTAAACATTACAGTGAAAACGGAGCATCCTTCCACTAACAGTTCATACACGTAAACAAAATCAGAAAGTGAAGTAGGTGATTCACATTTGTAATTTATCTATAAGCACAACATGAATTTTCTCATAAGGATGAAATTACAATATTGTTTCTTATTTGGATTGCTCTTTATATCCCTGTCTGTTAACTCTCTGTGTAGCACTAAAGATAGGTTATATCACATAACGTGTACTTCAGTTTAAAAAGCAGAAAGAAACATCTGTTTATCTAATAAGAACTTCTGACATACCTTGAAATTGAATCACATCACTCAGCATCAATAGTACTTTAAATATTATATTCTTAAAAGATTATGTTCTGGAGCCTGCATTAGTAGCATTAGAGTCTTTTTTTGCTTTTGAGTAGACAAAAAACAAATGTAATATGAAATGCTTATTTTTCCTGAATTGTAAGAACAGTAAGATGTTTATAACGTCACTGATGCAATTGCATGTATGCCTTCCCCTCACTGTCCTGGACGTATTCTGCCATCCCTCTCAAGCTTCGGATTTCATTCTGATCTGATGAAGCACGAGGTCTCTTCTTAGCCTTCTTGGGAAACAGTGACTCCATTTACAGTGTCCTGCAAGATGACATTTTCAGATGCTACTTGAACCACAACCCTGCAACAGCCCTATGCTGCCAGTACATGTGCCTCACTAGGCCACTGGGGAAAGCATGTGGCTGTCACCTCTTTAAAAATGCTGTGGCAGAACCAGGGCATCCTTCTCTTCTCATTTACAGGGCTGGCTGTGCTGTCACATCACTTACTAGAGCCCTTCCAGGAGGAAGGGCATATTACATAAGAAATTCACAAGAAATTCTAGGTTTAGAGCAACCGTGAGTGCATCTTCAACCACAGCAAAGCTTCCTTCACCCCCCAGCCATCACTGAAATGCAGTTCAAGCTGACCACCAGGCTGTGTGAGACTCTGTGCATATTTTGCACACGTCCACACAGTCCTTTGGCTTTCAGAGGCTCTTCTCCCCATGTGCTGGCTAACTCACACTTCAGTGGTGCCGTCCAGTTGCTGGCATCACAACAGGTCTGTGAGCCAAAACCACCCCGTAGCTGACCTTGATTGAGTAAAGAGGCATCAGTTTTGATCCAGTGGTAGCACAGCCAGCATGTCACCATAAGAAAACACACAGGTTCATCTTACCTTTACTTGGTTAGATAACATTTCAGAACCAAGAACATTTCTCGGTTCTGCTTTCCAGATCAGGTTCTCCTCAGGCACTGAGATGTATCATGCCTAGATCTACTGCTTGCTTGAACTGCAAACTGAAGAACCAGAGTGCCGTGTTTATTTCCTGGTCAGATAATCCCACTTTACCCTCAAATTCTATTGTCTTGCTCATTAAGATCAGCCAGCTAAGAAATGTTACAGGAAAGGATGTTAGTGACTCTCTTTGCAAATTCCCTTGGCCCTTGTTTCTTTAAACTTGTGCTGTAGATTGCTCTTATGATGAATAACTCCTTTACCCATGTCTGTAGAGTCATGTCTTTACAAAGGGGACAAGGTAAATCCTGACAGCTCTTAGTCCTTAGAAGGGAGTGGGAGCTGAGTTCTTGCTGCTTGGTTTGGACAGGTGCACAATCTGATTGTTTTGGATGCAGTGAACAGACATTTTAAAAGGATTTAGACAAACTCCAAAGCGAACTTCAGCAAAGAGCCAAGAATTTCAGTGTTGGAAAGACTTGCCTGACAAGATTGGAAGCAAGGGATATATCTCTAATACCCATATATGATGTTCTGGGGGTGGGAGGGAGGGCTGCTGTGCTGTGTTAAGGCAATGGCTGAACATCTGGTCAGACACCCTCAGATGTTACATGGATGCAGCATTCTCTGGTGAGAGCTCAGTGTCACATAGCACAAAATATTTCCGATTACCCAGTGAAAGTGTGGCATTTTTAGCCTGTTGACACTTAACTTCTTTGGGAAACTCCAGGTTATATTTTTGTTTTGCTTTTTAAGTTTTTTGCTTTGCATTTCACAAGTCTCTTCGGGAGACATGGGCAGCTGAGACCATGCGTTCCTTTCTATTTTCAAAAATTCCAGCAGCTTGGAGGTCTCTTGATGAGAGGGATTTTCTCTGGCCACCTTTGGGAGGCTTTTACTTGATTGCAGGAAAGGGTGGAGAGGGATGGCCTTTCTGAGGTCATTTCTGATGTCATTTTCTGATATTATCCTTATGGAAGTGTCTGCAGTTTGTAAAATGCTCTCAGATATTAGTAAAAGTCAAGTCTTTACATATATGAGGCAGTGCAGAGTATGTCACAGTGAATTTTCAGAATTTAGGCAGCGTTGTAAGACTGAAGAGAGATGGTGTTCCAGTTGGATGCTTTAACCATAGCAGTCATAAAGAGCAAGCAAATGTGAATATGGATCTGTCCATAATAAATAATCATTGCAATTTGACAGCTCCATGGCTTGGGCTTAAAGATTAGTCAGAGCTCTTTTAGCTATCATTTTCTCTTTACACCCCTAATTATATCTAATGTGAAGAGGTATGAAAAAAAAAGTTTTTGCATGTTAAACCCCTCAGCATTTCCTTATGTACCTCAGCAAAGATGGAAAGAAATCCCAACACGATGGAGAATTTTTTGAATGGTGATCATACCTGTAACTTTATATATGGAAACTCTTAATTTGCGTTGTGCTGCCTTTCCCTTTTACCAGGAAGATTATAAAAAGCTGTGAATCAAGCCTCTAGTTCTCTCCTTCTGTGCAGGCTTAACTCCTCAAAACTTCCTCCTCAAATGTCATTTGAGAACAAATCCTGGCTTGTCTATGTCTAGCCTTTCTTAACAGCTCCCTATTTCCACCCCTGGTTTTCAGAGATGCCAAAAATGTTTCCTGCTCAAAAGACCTTGCATGCTGAGTAATTCTTCTTCTCAGCAATGCTTACTTACCAGATGACTCAGTAACTTCCAAAAGCTTCATGCTGCTCTTCCTTCCTCTCATCTTCGCACTGTGTCGATATGCATATGCTTCTGACATCTGTAAAAACACTGTATCTGCCTAGCACAGTTAGGGCCTCCTCTAAACTCAAAAGCAGAAAAATGTGTGCAGACATTCTTCTCTGGGCACAGAATTTCTCTATGACTTAAAGCACAGATAAGCCTCACTTAGAGAAAAGTAAAGAAATCAAAGGAAAGTTGTGGTGCTAGCAAGGATAGAAGTGAAGAAACAGTTGCAATGTGTTTTTCAGAAGCTATTTTTGAAAATACAGGAAGATTGTTTGCAGTTCTTTGTTCACAGAGCCCCCCAACTTCTGACTTCTTAGGGAAACTAATCCTGAAATCTGAAATGTGCCCTCTAGGAAGTAAAGCAGAAAACATTGGCTACAGTGCATACAGATTTACAGCAAATTTGTTTCTTCATCAGTGTTTGCTCATCTTACCGTTAAACAATCAAATCTGAGAACCAAAACTTGGAGCAGAGCATGTCAGCCAGTTTCTGTTTATGTTAGCAGTGTACAGATATGCACTTTGAAGAGTCCTAGTGGTGAATGTGCATAAGGGTGTTTAGCTAGAATTTGGGGAGAGGATGTTCTTCACACTTACTGCTCTGTAAGTATTTTCCTGATGTATGTAAAAGAATTTGTATTTCTGCCTTCTAAGTGGGAATTGTATTAGTGACTAGAGTGGTTAACCTGGGTGTTCATATGGGAGTGATTGGTTCTGGAAGACAAAGCCAGCATGTGAGAGTTCAAGGCACTTGTATGTTTATATAAGACAAGCTGACCTTCACCCAAAGGGAAATGGGGGGGGGGGGGGGAAAGTGATTGAAGCCCTTTTTCTTGTAGCTTCTAAGAACAGAAGAGACATTTCATTCTCATGGTTAACTATCTACATATCAAAGAGGTACTCTGATCATGAGAAGTTAAATCAGTGAGGGTAATCAAACAAAACATCCCTCAAAGCTTGCCTCTCAGAAAAGGAGTGGTAGATGATGCAAGGTTAGTCAGTCTTCAGCCACTCAGACTTGACTCAGGAGCAATTTACATACTGTGGCCCTTTGAAAAGCTGAAGATGTAGAGTGACTGAGCCAAGTTAGTAAGTAGTTCCAAGAATTACCAAAAAACTACAGTAACTCCTGTGCCTGAGCAATTTGGAGTAAAGCACTGTGGATGTCAATGAACTGTTAGTAACATATACCCCTGCCTGCATTTTAGCAAGGCAGTGCAGTCTGACATCCCAGTGCAATAGTTTTACTGTGAACTTTGTTTTGAACTTAATATTTCTGTTACACTGTTTTTCAGGCCCTGATTATATCAAACAAAAATTTCAAGAAGGAATGGATGCAAAAGAAAAATCTGAAGAAAAAGGTCAGGAGAAACCACCCAGCCCAAAAGAGTCACCTCATTTTTATCGAAAAGGTACTACACCCCCTCGAACCCCAGAAGCAAGCCCAAGAAATAGTCCTCCACTTTCTTCTGAGATTTCTCCTTCAAAACAACTGAAAAGGCAAAGCTCCAATTCTGGGGCAAGACTCAGTCAAGAAAAAAAGCTTTTAGCCACTGAGAATATAACACCCACAACTAACAAGCCTTTATATTCAAAAGCACCAGTGAAGGAGGAAGCAGCTGGGAAACACCAGCCAAAGTTCTCAGCCCAGCACAATGCCAGCAGCACAGAGAATGGGGAGCTGCATGGTCACTACCATGGCTATTATGTAAAAATGAATCCAACAGCACTTCCACAGGAGCTCAGGGAAGAAGATGAATATGCCAACCCTTCACCATCAACACTTGCACGGATACCACCCTCTCAGAAGGCAAGTCCCGCTAGATCTGGGGGTAAGCCAGATGCCAAAGAAAACAAGCCTGACATAAAAATTAAGAAACAAGAATTTGCTGCACCAAAGAACCCAGCTAATAATGAGTCACATTCAGCAATGGAGAAAGAAGTAGGAAACAGCTCGGTAAGTACAATAAGAAACATTTTTGCTTTTACTGCCGCTGTGCCTCCATGTGCTGAGCTTTGCAATCTAAGAACTGTCAAATCTTCATCTGGATACAGTCTGCTAGATAAAACCCACTTCACCTGGAGTGAGGAAGAAATAGTCCAGTCTGGAATGAGCAAAGGAGTTTTAAAACTGAACTTTCAGATCAGTGTGAATCTTAATTTCATTATAATTTAGAAATAATAAAATTATCAATAGCTATGCAGAAAAGGAGTGATGACTAGTAGCATTTCTATTTAATGGTAGAAGAAAAAAACAGGGTATGAAATTCAGAATCTCTGATGATGTTTCTGTGATTTTTGGGCCAGGAGAAACTCAGGAAAGCATTAGTTTTGCATACTAAAATTAACCTTTAGTGAATGAAGAGTTCTAGATAATAGTCATAATGTTTCTCTTTTATAAGCATTGTTTCTTTGAGTCATTTTTGGTGATACTCTACAAAACCAACAGTGTGTCATTATTGATGGGATAAACAGAATGACCCATTTAAAGAGATCCAGATAGCCTAGTACTGATTGCATGCAAAATACTTGAATAATTGGCATCAGACTTCATTAATAATAAATTTAAAAATAAAGAGGGGGAGTAATTTCCAAACAACATGGATTGTAAGTGGTCTTGTCAAACAAGTTTGACGTCTTCAGGTGTGGCAGAAGAATCATCATCTCAGTCAAGAAGGTAACTTGATTTGCTTTTACATGGTCATGTATTCTGGCAAGGAAAACAGAATAATGCAAAGGCTAAATGTCACATTAAAACAATTTTTTAAAACTGACTGATGGTTCTCAAAAAGTAATTAGAAAACCATCACTTACTTGATATTATTCTGGTGAGGTCATTCTTACATTAATTCTGTTTCACTAATCACATTCCTGTTAATGACATACAAGAGTGCATGAGAATATTGTCCATTAAGTTTATAGAAGGCACCAGAAGAGACTAGGAGAGTGGTCTAAAATGAAGGCAAATACAAGCTCATGCAAATCAACTGCTAAGAAGGCTGAAAGTATAATTATCCATGGTAACACAGCAAAATATAATATTGTATATGAAAGACAATTTATAGAGCCTGGCACTGCAGGATCAAAACTGAAGAAGGTTGGTGGATCAGGAGCAAGAGAGGCAACTGAACATGAGCTCCCAGTCTGCTGCTGTTGTTCAGAGATGTTAATATAATCCTTAGATTTATCAACAGAAAAGATTAAGCAGGAGTACATGGGAGTCTGTTCTGTGTGCTTTTGGCACAGGTGCAACCACTTCTGGGATAAAATAGTGTCTGTAAATTGGGGATTTAAAATGAGAAAAAAACCTTGAGGGGAAGTCACACAAAGAGCTACAAGAATGATTAAAACATATCTTGCAATGAAAGATGCAAGGTACAAAAACCCCTGACGTACTAAATCATTATCTGTAAGTGTGTTTTATAAAACAGTTTCCCAGGTTAACAAGCAAATGTTCCAGACGATCCAACATCTAGAAAGATTAAGATAAAAGTCTTGTTTTAAGTTGATTTTAATGATCTTGATTAAATGTGCCATCAGTTTTCAGATGCCAGGGTTTTGGAGCCATCACTGAGTAGTTTAATAATGAGCATTTTGCCAAGATAATATTCTCTGGGTCTGCTGCAAGCTTTTGTTCTGTTCTGTATGGATCAAAGTAGATGTTCACAGAAGTTTTGTAATCTGCAAATCTGTATTACAGCTGCTATCAGCCCTTTAACCTTTAAAATCTCACAGATAGTACTCCTATGTAGGATAATACAAATCTGACAGGCTTTTAAATATTGAGTGAGCATGTACAAATTCTAGGCTGAATTGGAATTGTTTTTTAGCTCTGGTGAAAATAAGTCACTAGAAGTAGTCCTTATTTTTCTTTCATTCCAAATAATATTTTGGAACGGAGGGAGGCTTCATCTTCACAAGCTACCTGAACAGGAGTTTATTTACCTTTTAGAATAATCAGGATAAGTACCATGAACCTACAGACTGTTATCACAAAGGGTATACAAATGATGAGATATTGTGCATTAGCTACTGTTTGTTCACTGATTTGTTTCCCAGTGATATCTGGGAACTCTAAGTCATTCCACTTCATTTGGAGCATCCTAATTGCATTATTCTTACTACCAGCATTCCAATATGGAAGGAAGGTAGATTTTAAGAATTCATTTTTATTGTAACAGTATCTTAAGATGGGTGTAGATATATTTGGCTGTTTTTCAAAAATTCTAGTTTTCTATATGTGTTTGTAAATTTGCCCTTATAGACTAAATTTCCTACATGCTTATTTCTTCAGAATGCTGGGAGTAAAAATGCTGAACTGCTTAAGGCAAAAAAAGAGTAGCCTACTGGCTACTCTGAGGGAGAAACAGGACAGAATGACTGTTAACTTTGCTAAAAACTTTTAATTTTCAGTATCACCTTTCAGCTTCAGAAAAACAGTACCTTGTTCTGCAGTGCTCCTGGACTGAGCTCAACAGTGTGTTGGAATTAAGCAGTGACAAAGTTAAGAGAGTACAGTTTCTGAGAAGAACATGGAATCATAGAATAATCCTGGATTGGAAAGGACCTTAAAAGATCATCTAGTTTCAACTCTCCTGCTATGGGCAGGGACACCTTCCACTAGACCAGGTTGCTCAGAGCCCCATCCAGCCTGGTCTTGAACATTTTCAGGGATGAGGCATCCACAGTTCCTCTGAGCAACCTGTGCCAGTGTCTCATCACTGTCACAGTAAAGCATTTCTTGGTAATATTTAATCTAATTTAATCTTTTCTAGTTTAAATCCATTCTCCCTTTACTTCTCCTTATCCCAGATGCTTCTGACTGTTGAGAGGCATAAGAATTCTGGAGTTGCATTGGGGAATTATTTTATTTCAGTAAGAAGCAGCAATTGCTTTTTAGTCATTCTGAAAAATTATTTTGGTATGCTTTGAAAGTAAGTCTGCCTTAGATCCTCCGTAGAAGTTCTAAAATATATTTGTTAAGAAATATAAAGAGAAAAGAACTCTCACTGTCATGGAAAGAGAATGATAAAACATGGTTTTGGAATGCAAAAAATGAAACCATTAACATTTATCGAGCACTTTTGTTAGATTATCTGAAAGTTCTGTATAAAACTGCGTTGTGCTTTTTTGAGGTTTCCAGTGATAACATAGAGGACAGATAGAGAAGGGAAGATTTTCAGTTCTTCCTTCTGTCTAAATCAGAGCCATTTCTTATACTTGAATGAAACATCAGCTTTAATTTGGATTAAGAACTTCAAATTACTTCATCTGCAGCAAAGCTTGTAGCAGCTTGTTTTAGTTACCAAATTAATATTTCATATTTTCTGTGAATGTTACATCCTTAGGAACATCTTCAAGTATCATCTGTTCAATAAGTTAGTTATAGGAAAGTCTTGATTCTTAGATATCCCCATTTCTGGAATTATACTTTAAAAATACCAGCACTTCTTATGCCACACATATCAGTGTGTTTCTCTGTTTACTTACTCCCTAATGTTCAAAAATCAAAGTTTGAAATTATTCCAGAGCTCATAAAAGTCACAGTTTTATCAAGGTAGAATCCTGCATAAAGCACAATGACAGTCACCTGTCATTTCTGAGAGATAAATCACCCCTCTTTCACTGAGACTGAGACTCCTTCACATTTTCCACAGTGTGAAGTGCTCACAGAGACCCTTGACCACAAACCAGTACTGCTGTTTCTAACTGGTCATTAGCAGGCTACAGCCCCAGTTTCAGCTTTCATGCTGCTGTCCTACCTTGAATATGGGCTGATGGGAGATTCTCTTGGATTTGAGTGAAAAATAGGGTTGAATTTCACAAAACACTATTGTAGTGTACATTCATGAATACACTTTTTATTTTGTCTGGTACGTGTCCGTGTGTTGCCCTAGGACAAATAATAAGCCTGAGCTTAAGTGTTTTACTCAGCTGTAATTTTTTTTCATTTGACAGGTAAGATTTTTAAACACACAGTGTTTAGCCTGGTTTTTACCTGAATATTACCCAGTGATTCTACTCCTATCTTTTTATTCAAGTCTCATATTTTTGTTCACCCAACATCCATTTAGTAAGGGCTGTAAATACCATGATCTTTGAAAAATAGATGGGTGTTTGCCTGATCCTAAAAAAACCTCTGAGCAAGAACTTTGCACTAAATTTAATGGACATTCCTAATGCAATGGTATTACAAGCCTAGTCTTTTATTTCCTGGCATTACATTTTAGGAAAATAACTTTCTTCCCCAAATGGAAACTAATCATATGTTTGTATTTTGAACTACAGAAATGTCTAACTTTCAAGAAGCTGAAAGGATAAATTCAAGCAGGACTGAAGGTTTTCTACAGCTTCTGTAGTGCACCTGTTCTAGTCACTCTAGGAGTGTTCAAACTAATTTTGGCTTTTGCTATTTTAAGTCCTTGCTAAAGTCTTACTTGTGGTATTTGTCTTAAAGCATTAAATGCTTATTTCCTAGGTGTCTACAAAACAGGTGGTAGTTCATTGCATAATAACTGTGTGCTTCATAAATGTTGTTTGATCATTTTAGTGTATCAGGAAATCCTGCTTTGGGCTGAAAGGTATAGTGATCAGAAGGTGAAACACAATGCACACAGCAGGACAAAGAATTTGAACTTTACTTCTTTGTATAAAGAGATATCGTTATGATATTTCATTATCATAAAGAGATAACATTTTTCTATGATCTTCATGTGAACTCACCAGCCCAGTTCTTAAGGTGTCACTTGCTTCTGTTTTGTGGATGAGACTTGTTGATTCAGAGCATAACCCCTGGGGCTTTTAGCCTAATTTATCTAATTTTGTTGTGGTGAGATTATTATACCTAACCTGAGTGACAGATACGTCAAAAGATAAATCACCTTGCCCTCCAAGCTTAATTGGAGCCTGAGACTGTGCACTAATAATACCAAGAGACTGCCATTAGAACTGCAGTCCCAATTTGGCAATCAGCAAAAATCTGTCTTGCAGCTACCAGGATGCTGTTCCACGATGTATTTCAGGTAGTTGACAAGTTCTTGGTTCCTGTGAAAGCAACGTAGTTTCCAATTTTTTTAAGTAGCAATAAATAAATGTTATTTTCATAGATGTTATTTTCAAATATGCAAAGTCCTAGATAGCCAAATCCTGAAAAATTTTAATGGTACTTGGCAGTGATCTTCACAATTCCTTGCAATTCCTGGTGCAGTATAACTAAAATCTTCAGGTGTGATTCCAGCCTCTAGAGGAACCATTGACTGATTTGAATCACATGGTCAATCCCTATTAGAATCATAGAATTATGGAACCACAGAGTGTTTGGGTTGGAAGGGACGTTTAAAGACCATCTGGTCCCAACCCCTGTGCCATGGGCAGAGACACCTTCCACTAGACCAGGTTGCTCAAAACCCCATCCAACACTTCCAGTCATGGGGCAACCACAGCTTCTTTGGGCAACCTGTTACAGTGCCTAACACCAGAAAGAAAGATGTTGAACCCACATCTTAGTGGAAATGAAGAGTGTAATCAAATCACACTTCTGCAGAGAGCAAGGCTGCTCGCAGTGCTGTGGTAACCATGTCTGGAGCTGTGCTTTCTTTTTATGTCTGTTCTGTGCCCCTGAGTGTCTCGTATGCTTTGGCACATGGTGAGTCACTTCACTAAGGAGGAAGGAACATGGTTCCACTTCTGTTCTGTGACCTGATGGTTGAAACATACCACTGGTAAGTGGGAGCTTGTTATTCAAAATCAGTTTGACTGAAGTGTCATTAAACCTGGTCTTCAGTTTCCCAGTGAATATTTTAGACATTCCACCATAAAGCAAAATGAGGGTGCTACTGCCAATACCACTACCCCTATGGCTTAATTTAATTGGCATTCTTATAATCTCAATCATGTTTGAACTTGAGCACGTACTTCCCAGTGTATGAACAGACACTTCGGAGATGGCTGTTGTGGAGAGAGGTGCAGATGAGGTTTAGGCTCACTAGAGCTTTAAGCAGTACCAGACATAATGTATTTTGTGTATTACTCAACTTGAGCTACTGTGTAAAGGAGTGTTCTGACAGAAGGTGTTCAGTGAGACTGTTTCAGGAGTCCCTGTGATATAATAATGACACAAATACTTTTCCACAGCTTCCCAGTTACACTGTTGCAGGAAATTACTAATAGCAAGTTCTTATACCTTAGCATGTCAGAAATTATATAGCTGATGTTAGCATTGTGTTGTCATGAAGGATAATGAACTTCTCCAAAGCATGCCTCATGTGAAAAGTGCAAATACTATATTATTTCTCATTCAGTATATACCTTCTTAGGCAAGCTAGTGATTCTTGTGTAGCTCACAAGAAAGTTTTCTGCACAGATTTTCTAGTGGGCTTTGTGATTGGTGATTTAGGAGAGTACTGTCTAAATGAAGTTTCTCTGCTTCTGCTTACAGTGCAACTGTTAAATAAAAGAGTATTAAAATCTTTGTAGAATGATGTTGTAATAAACCAGATATGTTAAAGGCAGAGGAGAATTGAGAATTTTCATCTGTTGGGATCTGTTGATCATTGGAAAGCATCCATTTAAAAAATAAAAAAATATCCAAAATTGCTAAAAATAATTAAAAACTGTTCTCTGACTTCTCAGAAATACTAAAATTGTGTAGTTATTTACATTTTCTAACCAATTCTAGCTCTAGCTAGGATTGGAAGGAGTTTTTTTACTTTTAATTCTTGAGTACATAGGTCTTTAAAATAAGTATCTGAGTAAATCAAAACAAGTTTATTTTTGCACCTGTAAAATGCATTTTAATCTCTAACTCAAACAGGTTTGTTAGTGCAATGGTAAGTAAATTTTCTTTTCTATTTGGTATATCAAAAAAGTGTATTCTTTTAATAAAGCATCTTTATTATGTCTGTTTTGAAATTGGTTGGAACTGGAAAAGGAACCCACTGTAAAGATGAAGAGCAGCATCCTGTCTTCCCTAAAGTAGTTCACATTCTTTGTTTTGCTTTTATTTTAAGCTGACATTGTTTCTGTGTTGATGGCTTTCTTTTCATTTGGTGATGCAGTTGTGTTTGTCAGGTGGCTTAATCTCAGTGTGATTTGGAGCAGAGAAGTAATGTACTCTCACCTGTGTTTATTCAGCTCATTTTCACACAGATTATATTTATCTCACCTGAATATCAAGGGTAGTGACTGTGTTTCAGCAGCAGGGTCTGCTTCCTTCAGAGCAAGGTTAAAACCTATAGAAATTGTGAAGTTGGGTCTTTTTCATTGCTGTGCCTATGTGGAAGGTTGCATTAATTCTGATATCTTTATTTTATTTTCAGGGCCCTAACTCAGTCATGATCGCCCTGGTAATGCTGTTGAATATTGGTTTAGCCATTCTTTTTGTCCATTTTCTAACTTGATTGGAATTAGGAAAGGTAAGAAAAGTCTCACTTTCATATAAAATCACCATATCCACCCCACCTTAAATAATAAAGATTTAATTTTTTCACATACTTTTAACGTTCCCCACTTTAATTTTAGCTATGCCTGAATGTGATTCAACATAGTTATTTAATATTGTAACTGTTTTGACCCTTCAGTGAAGTCATGACAACTAGTGGTGTTAGCCCACAGTTCTCTGCAGTTGTGTCATCAGCCTTTTAAATGGCACCTGTCATACTCAGACACAGGGAAGGAGGCTTGGAATTAGGATGGGACGCGAGAGAGATGAAACTTGGAAAATTCAGCCAGGGGCCCAGATCAGTTTCTCTGCTGGTGGCTCGTGGCTTTGGGGTCCTCTGAAAGCTGAAGCAAGCAGCCATGTTGGAAAACAAACAAAATAATGTGCTGAAGCAGCCCCGCCAGTGAAGCGCGTTGGCTTGTCCATCTGTTCCAGCAGAGTGTGACTAAAGTGGAAATGTACGGAGCTGCACTTTTGGTTGATGGAAGTTAACAGCTGCCTTACTATTTTACCGTCTGATGTTTTTAGTGGGGAGATGGGAAAACGACTGCCAGAGGAATGTGGTCAGAGGATTCTGTTGCTGTGGAAGTGATTCCAGCGTTCACTCCTATCTCATTAGAAGAAATAGTTAGCAACATCAGTCACCAGTCTTATTCCATTACCTGCTGCTTTTAACATCTCCTGCAGTGTTCTGGGAGATCGAATTTCATTTGCCTGTGCATGATTCTGTTCATTTGTTGTTTATGAAATTTGATGTATAGCCATAAGTAGTTTTTAGTCCAGCCTGGAGAAACCTACCAGTTCTGCCTAGCAGCCGAAGCTGAAAATGGAATATATTTTCCTAGTCCAGGGATAAAATTCTTAAATTCATTTTCTTAAACCTGAAGAGTCATTTTGCATGAAGGCTCATTAAATAATACACCATTACTTCAAAATTTAAGATACTACTATCTTCCTTAAAATGCTCAAATACTTATGCTGATACCAAGCAAAATCCTTCATAGTGAAAAAAAAACCAGAATCTTACATATTGATGCAAGCACATTCTAAACAGGAAATAGATTATCAAAGTAACCCAAGAAAGCTGAGATACATGGTTTGCATGTTGACTTTTTCTTTTTTTTAATTCTGGTGCTTGGTAATTGGTGATTTGAATTATTATGTTGCAACTCTGAGGTATTTTGACAGCAGTTAAAATAAAGTCTTGTCTGGGTGCACTTTAATGCCAATGACAGTTAGCTAATGCTCATAATAAATCATAACTTTAAAATGCTATATTTGTGTTGAATACATTCAGGTAGAGCATTTTAAAATGTTAAGTGATTGTTTATTATTTGATACCTTCAGTGTCTTTAAAGTCCATTCATAATTTTACCTCAGCATTAAAAAAGCCTCAAATTTTTCATTTGCAAAGTTTGTCTTAAGTAGTTTCATAGCCCTTTGTTCAAACAATGTGATCACGTTTCTTTTTATGTGCCATTATACTGTAATTATTGTACCCTATATTAATGAAATGCATGCTTATTTATTGAAGATATATGGTGTGATCATTTGGCAAGCAAACATTTTAATTTAAAGCTGCAAAAAGCAAAGGGCTTGTATTACAGTTTATTTTATCTCTATTAGAGAATCTTTCATACAGTGTAGTTTTTGAACCTGTTTGTAAACTTTCTAAGTTTTTGCATGGTTTATTGGGCAACATTCTTGCAAAATACATTAGCTATTTTTTGATGCAGCATAGTAAAGTACCATAGGTATGGACTGAATGTTGTGCAGCGAAGCAGCTCCGAGCAGGGCAGTAACACCGTGGTGTTTTTTACAGAAGTATGTTGAGAATCCTGTGTTTTGGCCAGTGTGGATAAAGAAGAAAGCAGAAAGAGAGCAAATGAAAATAAAACATGTATATTTATTTTTAAAGAAAAGACAACAACAAAGTTTAAGTTGTGTTTTAAATTTAGGAAAGTAATTTTTAAATAAGAACAAAATTTTAAAAGTTACTGTGTAAGCCTTGAATTAATGGATGAAATGTTCCATCCCACTGTTAAATCACCCCCTGTCTCCTTATGTGGAGAGGTAATTTTGTAACTGACATATTTAATTCCTATTAAATGTTTATTTAAAATACTTTATGCTCTGGAAATAATGGGTAACAAAGCTTATGAAAAATGTTTATAAATTTAAGTAAGCATGTTAGTACCATTTATAAATATGTATGATTTATAAGCTTTTTTAAAACAAAGCTCAAACAAATTGTTGGTATTTTTCTAAAACGTGCACAGTTGTATTTTACATGAAAGGCTATTTATAATTGGTTATTATACTGTACACTACATTTTGGACAGCACAATGAAGCCTGCCAATGTACTTAAAAATGTCATTTTGTCTATTTAAAGTTTCTTGCTGTCAAAGAATGAACTCTTTATCTATGAGTTTCTCTATTTATAATTCTTGACCCAAAATGTACAATGTACAGTTTTCACAACTGTATTTGCTCTAATAAAAATAAGTTGGTTATTAATAGAGTTTCAGACTTCTTTTTCCTGTTTATGAATTACTTTGTGCACTCTTTGGAAGAATTTTTTTCTAACTAATGAAATAAACAGGAGTGAAGCAGGAAAATGGGTGAAATTCTAGTCCCTTTGATATAATTGTGAGTTACTGTTTTCAACAAAAGTGATTCTGGGAAACAATTAAAAATAAATTAAACCAAAAAAAAGTCAAGCTTCCCTTTGTGTCTTCTTTTATCTTACAATAAAGGATTTTGTGTCTTTATAAGTGTAGTATCTTATATACACTCCCACTACAAGATGGTTTGATCAATTTTGTTTTCATTTGTAAATGACTGGTCCATTAACAGCTGCTCTTGTAGGGGAATTTTTTTTTTTGGGCCTCACTGCTCCTCAGGATCTTCATAGGTTCAAAATTGACATGAAGTTTGTGAGCCAGTATTTACAGAGAAAGTTTTCCCTTTGTCTTAAAACCACAATATTTGATGAACTACTCAATTAGCTGCAAATTTTATTTTCCATTATTCCAGTTCATACTAGTAGCCAGCTGTACTGAAATCCTAATCTTTAGTTGAAGAGGAGAGCAATTTTTATTAGTAGTTCCTATTTAATGGAAATATATTTTTAGGAAGTAGTCATTACTGTCTTGTTCTTTAAAGTAATTCTACAAGCATGAAGCTTACCTTTAAGAATTTTTATTCTCTGCACAATGCCTGCTCCCTAAAGAAAATCTTTGTGACTTTAAGGAGAGGAAAATGCATTCTCAAGAAAAATTAACAGAAATAACTTTAATGCCAAAAAATTTTAAAGTCAACTTCAGTGAAATTATTATTTTCTGACATTTGTGATCCACAGTGTATGTGTTCAGAAATGAAAGTAAAGTGTCCATGAAATACTTGTTAAGGTGTATGAATGTGATGATATACTCAAGCATATAAAAATCTGAACCACACCAAGCAAAAGATGTGCATGGAAATAGAAGAAGAAAGTTCTCATCATTTTCAAGTCATTTCCCATCTGAGATGATTTTACCAGTGGTTAATATAACAAAAGGTGTTACGTGGCCATGCGTCTGTTGTGCCTAAAGAAAACAAACCCATGGACACAGAGTACAATTTGATGCTTCAACTTTTGCTCCAGCATGAAAAATTTCACCCCACTTCCATCAAGAAAAGCTCTTCTCAGTCCAGGTAGTTCCTCCTGGCACAGTTGTGTGTTTGCCCACCGGTGCCAGTGAGCCGTGAGCTCTGTCACCCTCGGGTCGGAGCCCTGGCTTCTGGGCCAGCTCCATTTATCCGGTTAAACCAGATGTGCAGTGCACTCAGCGAGTGAGCAGGGGACAGGTGCTGTAAGCTGAAGAAAAAAGGAGAATCTGTCATAGCTTTTAGGTTGCCTTTCCATCAGAAAAGCAATAAGGAACACGAGTAGTTCTGGGGGAATTGTTGGCATTTGCTTTCCAAATGGAGGGGTTCACTTTGAAAGTAGAAATTTTGAGACATGGCTACAACTTGCCTTTCAGCTACGAAAGTGCATTTAAAAAACACAAATACAGCCTAGCGCTGACTTTAAAAGAAGCAAACACCTCTTTATGACAGTTAAATTTAAAACTTTGAAATATTTATTTACATAACTTTTAATGATGTTCTGTGATTACATATTTATTAAATACTCTGTTAGGATACACAATATTAAAAGATTCTGGCAATAACATAGATGCAATTCAGCGCATGCTGAGCCTCACTAACAGTCTTAGTTATTAATAAAACATGGTTGTGAATTGTATCTGAATGGTTTTACTCATAGCTCATTTGAACTGTTTAGTCAGGGGAGACGATTCTGCAGGCCATTCTGCTATGGAAATGTAATTCAGTAAACAAAGTAAATTAAGGGAGATTAAATAAGCCTTTCAAATTAAGTAGCCTTCTCATTCTCTCATTTAATATTCACAGAAACAGCCAAAAATAGAAATTATGTTAAGTCTGAGCAAGAAGCTGTGTATGCCAGCATGCTATAGCTGAGCCATCTACAGTATCTGTCTGTTTTTTTCCCTACTCCACGTAGAAACTGCAAACTAAGAAACATTACACCTCCCACCATTGTAGGAGGTAAATACAATTTCCATACTAAACATTTTTAAGAAAAACAGTCTATAATGTCTGTGACTATAAACTAGAAGGAAAAAAGCCACTTCCTTTATCTGAACAGTTTATGTTGTGACCGTGACTGTAAGAGCAGAACAAATTCTTGACCCCCCTAAAACCAATAGCAAAAATAAAGCTGGTATCAGAATTTGATAAGAATCTCTCACGTTTTTTCCTTTTATTTGCTACCAAGAGGGGATGGGGGGAGAACAGGGAATAGACAGATTTTTTTTAACCCGATAATCTAAATTTCATCCTGCCAGTATGTGCTTGCTTCACCTAATGCTTTTCACAATCTGTTGGGACTGGTTATCTAGGAGATTTTAGGTATAAACTGGCAGCATATTGAATGTCATTTCTTCAAGAGGGTATTGAGTTTTTCTCAGTAATGAAAAAAAAAAAACAGGATTTCCCTTACCTCCAGTGAAAATGGGTTTAGCGGTATTTTCACTGTGCCATCACTGTTTTTTTTAATTATCTTCTGTCCTTCACTGCCAGTGCCCACCCACCTCCCAGTTCTGACAAATTCAACTTAATCAGTTTTGCCCTGCATGTGGACATTGCCTCAAGACTTCAGCCACTCGCTCCAGAAGCTTGTGTTTTCTGTGGGCCACTTGTTCAGTGTTTTCAGCTCTCTGTGGCTGTGCAGCTCATCTCTCCTGCAGTTTGCCCACAACAAACTGCACGTGTCATATCACAGTTTCCATGGGTCCGTTCTCTGCGTACTGTCAGTGCTGGTTTATGCAACTGTATTATAATTTCAAATCTACTTTCATTGTCTCCAGTGTCAGGACAGTGATTTAAATACAGCATGTGGTAACTGAAAAGAAAAATACTGAAAGTAATGCCATACACAGAGATTTCTGATGGCTCTTTGGAATTCGTAGAAACCAAGGTAATGCTGACATAATTAGGAAAAAAATCTGCTATCAGCTGGGTTGGGAACTCTTACAAATTCCCACACTAAGATTGGGAAAAAGATTGGCCATGCAGCTTCTGATTTGAGAAGCTGATTCTCAAATCAGAAGAGCAAGGAGTCTGAGGGTTGTTATTTCCTGGGATGGTGCAGTAGGATGATTTCTGGACCTGAGACAGCTACATGTAGATTGTTGGACAGAATAAAATGCCTCTTGTGTTGGAAATCTGGGGTTGCTCTCCTGCCTGAGCTTACATGTGTCGTCCTCCATGTCTTACACTGATTAATCAGGCAGCTCTGTGGAAGTTGGGTCACATGCATTTACAAAAGGACTAGATTTTATGTTCATAAGTGCCTTCAATACTAATTAAGAGCAATAAATGATAGGTGAATCATGGGCTTTAAGCCATGGGCTTTGAGCTCTCCTTTTTTTATGTAGAATTCTCAACATAAAAAGACTGGAAAAAAATACAGAATAGAGTCAAAGAGTAGAATTTCAGATATAGGTAATAGGTATGTTAATCCATGACAGTACCTGAATTCCTTTGAGATCATACATTAATTGGAGAAAGAGATGTGTCTTTCTCAACTTTGCAGTCTGGTTCACTGAATAGCAGCTTGACAGAGACACTGTATTAGACCACAAACACAGATACTGACCAAGAGCTTTGAGAATGGCTGCCTGTGTTGGATGCCTTAAGTTCTAACTTTCATTTTTCTCAGATTCTGTGCTGCCTAGGTGCGTATCAGTAAGCTCTCTTCACAGAGTAGTTAGTCAAAACAATCCTGTTCTAGTTTGCGACTAGGGACAACCCTTACGAGCTTCAGGTCCAAAAGTATAAACAACAAAGAACTGAGGGGAGCAAACAAGGATGGGACTTCATAACCCAAAGCTGTAATTGGACAAGTAACCCCAATATGCAAACGAACCAAAACTTAACAAAAGTGTGAGACCTCATGACTGGTCGTTCATTTTGTGACCATTTTGTGTTCACCTTGGGTGTAGGGCTGGCTGGGCTCTTGTACTGCCCAAGATGGATCCATTGAGGCCTTTTAATAAATACCTACTTTATTCTTTAAGTCCATCTAGCCTCTGTTCTAGGTCAGCCTTCTCAAGGCATCATATTTAAGTTTATTCATCTACATCTAATGATCTAAATTTAAACATTTCCCAACTTCTGAACACCCCATCATGGTTAGTATTCAGAGACATTTTGGGAAAGGGAGAAGTCAGATACTACACTGAAAACTGCAGACCATGAAAATGTTCAATCTGGCCTACAAAATGTGACAAAAGTTGAAAGCATTTAGATCTGGGTTTTGAATCAGTCATTGGACTACAGGCTGTGATTTTGGGATTTCAGTCAGAATCCAAATCTAGATCTGATTCCTAAGGCATATAAGTGAAATACTTGAACCAGGAGTGCTGTTAAGGAAGGGGCTGGAGGGAGAGGGAGTTACTTAAAATCAGGCTGCTGTAACTCTGGGTTAATTAAACCATTACATTCTGTACTTTTGGAACAGTGTCATTAGCTTTATTTAACATAGCAATTTGACTATATTCAGGACGTGTTCCACGGAACACCTCAGAAAGCATCATCATTCAATGTAATGGTGCTTAATTACTTACCCAGTTTTAGCTGCAAAGTACTTTTATCATGTAATACCACCAAGTCTTCAAAAATATCATAAAGCTGCCTTCCATTTAATTATGACAGCTCAGTTCTAGATTTTGTTTAGGCCACTGACGAAAAACTCACTAAAGGAAGGGATCGGCTACCATGGAAACAGTGAAGACAGAAGAGCACCAGCAGCATTTCACAGGGGCTAGGACTAAAAAAGACATTCTGCATAGAGAAGGTAATTGAAAGACATTTACATCACAGTGGATGGCTTCCATGCATTCCTGCCATTCCAAGACAACGCATTCCTGGCATAGGCTGCAACAAGCCTCCACTTGCACCAATGATATACAGCAGAACAGGCATTGTCAGAAAGATTGGAAATTAATCTTTAGGAACAAGGATGTATAGACATGTTGAAATCTAAAGCAGAAAAAAGAGGAAAGCATGGGGAAAAGGAAGAACGGGAAAAGGAGAAGCTATGAGGATCCTATATGTGTTAAGAAGGGAAGAAATTGTTTATAGGGAAAAAATACTAAGGAAATGGAAAATACTGGACCTAGAAGACATTTGTTAGATAGGAATATGAATGGGATAGATGACTGAGAAGTCACCATCCACAGCTGCTCTAGAAAGCTGCTTTCCAGGCCCGCAGGGATTAAGAAAAAAACAGATGGACTTAAATTGCATGAAAATTGCGATCCAAGTTAAGCATAAAGAAAAAATCTCCAATTGTAAGAATAGTATCTTTGAATTATATTACCACGGTAATGAGAATATTTATTTAATGTTTACTCTGAACAAGATTACATATTGAAAGATTGCTGAATGTCCATTAATGACCTATTTTCTGTGATTCTGTGATGATTATTATGGAATGTGAAAATTAGAGGTGTGGTGGGAAGAAACTGGGGACAAGAGAATGAGTTGTTCTTTACTTACAGAAGAAACTTAAATGAGAGTGTATTGCAGGAATAAAGTAGGAGGATGTTTGGACAAGGCAGATGGGAGGAACAAGAAAACGTGAGCCGTGGAGAATGAAGAAGAGTGTCAGGGTTGACAGAAGGCACACAGGAGCAAAGGGAATAAATGGGCAAAGCCCACAAATGCAGGGTTGCAGTGCAGGAAGGAATACAGATAGGAGGTGGGCTGGGAAGCCTTAGACAGTCCTGCAAGAAGAGCACACTGAAGCACAGCAGAAATGGCTTAGGACACAAAGACATAAAGCAACAGCGAGGAAGCATCAGGTGTTCAGCAACACCACAGGTGTTCATCTTTGTCATTTTCTCAGCTGAAGATATTCAGTGGACGTTGATACAATTTTTAAATTGTGGAAATAATTCAAGTTATCAGGAAGCCTCCTTTTTTAATGTTTAGGGAAACATCTGTGTCTGAAATCTGCAAAAAACAACAGCTTGCTGTTACAGCAGGCTGGCTTGAGTTCCACTGAAAAGAGTCAGTTATTAAGACATGGTAGCAGTGCATTTTACTAACTCCTGGTGTAAAATTTCTCCAAGAAGAGTACTTTACAATGGGAGTTTCCTGCTCTTCATAAAGATGTGATAAAGCAAACAAACAAAAAATGTAACCACTGCATAATCATATTAGCTATTTGAAAAGTACCTTAATGCAAATCTGCAGATTTATGTCTCTGAACATCTCAAACTTCAGTGATCTCAGACTACAGAAATGTTGTTGGTATTTACAGTGATTCGCTGCTGTACCAAATGTTGCATATGTTCTATAGACTGTGGTGTTGTGAGTCACACAAATTACGTAACATTTGGAAATACATTCAGTCATCTGCTTGCTACAGAAATATTGCTAACAGATTCTTCACTCCCTTTTATCTCTACAGTCCTTATCACCCTTGTTAAATGTTATTTTCATGCAACTTCCTCAAGGGGAGATGACTCAGTGAGAGAGTAAACTATAATGTTCCATTGACACCAATGGCCATATGTGCTGGCAATCAGGTGCTGCCATTCCCTCCTCCTTGACACAGCTAGCAGTTGCATTGGGGTTTAATTGTATCCAGAGTGTTATTTCTTTCTACATACTAGTGCAAACATCACCAAGAACAGGGTGAGAACATAACCAGTGGAAGGCACAATCAGTAATGCAGCCCTCCTTCCAAATAACAGCTCTCCAAAACATCAGCATTGCCTCCTGACCACAAACCTTTGGCCTGTCTCCTGCCTGACCATGCTGAGAGGAAATGTGGGCTCTTCCCTAAAGGTGAACAAATGTAGGGTCAAGGACAACTTGTAGCCACAGACCCCTTCTAGTAAACCAGACTTCAGTCAATCTCCTCTGATTACCTGAGTGCCAATTAGTTTGTTCCAGGTCCTCAAAAGGCTGTGTGGGCACCTGCACACCTTTGAGGATTTAGGGCTTCATCCAAGCCCCACTTCTTTCATGGAAGGTGGGGCTGGATGGCAGGGGGTTGGAGTTTGTTGGGGTTTTTGCATACACACACGTGCATGCACTTCTTCTCTGGTGTCCATACTTCTCAGGCAACAAGGAACAGCAGTTCTACTGTTTGCTGCCAGTAATTGGTCATTTCTCCCCATCAAGCAGCCTGAAGGCAGCAGAGACATTTCAGAGACTCAACATAGACATGTGAACTTCATCCTTTACCCTGGAGACTGAGCACTTCTGTAGTCCATTGCTGCCAGACAGGTAAAAAAATACAGGATGCACAGAGCATATAGACAGCTATAAAGGCTACCATTAATGCTTCTGGCCACTTGTACAAACGTCTTTTTTAATTATTTTAAGCATCAAGGCAGGTTATTTGGTTGCATAAATTGCAGGTCTTCAGGGATTGGCATAAAAAATGTCAATCACAGGCTTTGGCTGCCAGGAATAGAGACTGCTAAGTGTTCAGATAGGTGAGATGTCATCTTGTGAAGAAAAAAAGCAGAAAGAAAAATATTTTCAATTCACCTTATGACTAGTAGCTAATTGGCTGACATTTCAAAACCCTGTGTTCACACATCTCACATTCTTCGCACTAAATAAAAGAGACTGAAAACACTGAAGAAAATATATTTTCAGGCATAGGAAGAAGTATCACTTGAATTTATTTTGGATGGAAATGAAGAGTGCTTTTTGGTCATGTTTATGAGTCCGAGAACCTCAAAGCCCATTTGTGTGCAGCAGTATTATGTACACAGGGGCCGAGCCTGCGTCTCTAGGCCAGCAAGACAGGCTGCACACAAACACCCTACTGAGGACACCCTCTGTGTGGGCACAAGGCTTCTTTCAGTTCACTCTTTGGACGGCATTCCAGCTGTCAGCCAGCTGTAGGTGCAAGCTTTAGGGCAGAGGAGTGGTGGTGTGACCTACGGCTGGGAGCTGGAGCACCCTGGGCTGGGGCAGAGGCCTCCTGACACCTCCACTTGGTGGGTCTGGAGCATCCCTGTGTCCTGGAGAGGGCAGTGGTGAATGATGGTGCCAACACAAGACCTGCACACGTGCCTGGCTCCTACAGCCACCCAGAGCTCAGTGCTTGCAGCGTGCCATTAATGGTTTGAATGTCACAGCAGGAACCAGCTGTTGCATCTAGGCACCTACGGGGTATTTTCAGTATTCCAGATATGCCTCTGTTGAAGCCCTCTTGACCTACTGTGAAAATGCTGGTGGCAGAGTAAAATAAATTGGAGGGAGAGCATAAAAAGTTGCCACTTGGAAGACAAAAACAGAAACAAGAGGCGCTTCCGTCCTTCCAGTTCGTGCACGTGGCTCAGGAATAAGGCTGGCAGCCAAAACTGCCCGATTGTGCCTATCAAGTGTCCCTGTGTTGGGAGGGAATGTCCTGAGGAGCTGGCTGGCCACTGACATTTGGAAAATGAATGAATTGTGCTTGCCAGGTGCTTGAGAACAACATTTGGCATGAAATAGCTGGCATGACACGAATTTGCAGGCAGTGTTTTATTTCCTATTCTTCTAGACCTTCCCATTGTATCAAGAGACTAAACAGGAACCCATTTCGGAGGGCATCAAATATTCCAAGGGGATAGTTACAGACATATTTGCAATATATTAATTTTATTAAGATATTTAACTAGAGTAGAATTGCATTTGGAATATTATCCCAAATAATAACAGCAGTGGAGACCTGAAATGGATCTGGGATGCATGCTGTGGAGACACTGGGAAAATCTGGGAAAAGTCAAGGTAAGAAAATGTGAAAATAACTCTGTTATTTCCAGAATTTAGGAAAAAGGTGAACGAATATTGCAGATGTGAGATACCACTGTTGTTTATAGACCTGCTTTAATTAGGAACAGGGTCTGCTCCCTGCTCTCTGCCATCCTTACCTTTTCCCTTTTGTGTTCTGTTGTTTTTTGTTTCTTTTTTAAATGCCACTCCGACTAACTTTAATGCTTACCATAGCAGAAGTAATTGACATCAAGCATAGATCAGACTCCAGAACAACCTTTGAATCCTTAGTGGTCTGTGTGTATTATAGAAGACACTTTGTTCCTGGAAGCCACAGGTGCTGCTCGTGGCAGACCTACAACAGACAGACCATTTTAACCTACATTTGTTACATTACTCAAGTCACATGAAATAGAAACTTAATATACTGAGTGCAATGGTGATTAATCAGTATCTTTCATAAACTGTAGGAAATTCAATGGCAATTAACAGAGTTGATATATAGCTGGAGAGGAGGCTTATGAGCTGAATTGCTTTCTTACAAGCAAAATTACTTGCTTTGAAAGAATCTTGACTGGCAACTTTAGATGAATGATGCAGGTAGAAAAGCCAGGCCAGAAACATGAGCTACCTATTTCCTCCTGACATACTAAGGTCTGCCTGTCTCACATGAGTTTTTCCATATTCTTCAGAGATCCACAAAATCTGGCCCTTTGATGTTTAAAACAAATAGGAATCAGCAATCAAAATTGTAGCATTTTATTCATGAATATGCAAGAGTTTACACTGATATTCCTTTTTAATGCTGAGAAGCAAATTTCAGTCAGGACATGGGTACAAAATGTGCTGCACTGTCACAGCTCCAAAGAGAGGCAGCAGAAGGGCTTGATAGTGAACATTCACATCATTCAGCCCAGGAGACTTCAAAGGTCTAAATTGTCATCCTGCTTTCAAATTAGTGATTTAAAATTTAGAAATCATAGTCTTAACCTTAGCCTTTCCTTCTTCTCCCTCTGGCTCATCAGTAATTCTCTGATATTTACTAAATGTCTGTTTGTTTAGAGACAGAAAGATGCTGCATGTTGTTTCTCTTTGGCTTCACATATAGGATTCTTGTCAGGATTGTATGACTTCAGAATGAGTACCATCCACTGGAAAAGTTCAGGCACACCAACACATTAAGTGATTTACCTTGTCCCACTGACACCTTTACTGTTTTCACCAGGAAGAACATGAAATTTAGAACATGAAATAAACAAAATCAGAATATCACGAGCACATAAATAATTACTTGGAATCTAATAAAAAGATAGGTGATGATTTATTACATTAATTTAATTGCATTGAGGATGTAATTAACGTCTGCTTAATTATAGAGTTACTGTTACAAGAGACTAACTAAACATTCATCCAAATGCAGGAACACTGTCTTTTCAGGAGGAAGGGACATTTCCAGGACAATCTTCAGCTTCTTTTCAATCAAGATGAAACAATGAAATACAATTAATCTATCCTTTTTGTTTTGTTTTTTTTTTTACCACCTTTGTAAAATAAATCCTTAATAAATCTACATCTAAACATTCAGCAAAACTCAAGTAAAGCTTTGCAGAACCCGAGGCTCTGGGCATATCACAGAATTTTTAGGGTTGGAAGGGATCTCGAGAGGTCATCTAGTGTAACCCTCCTGCCAAGGCAGGGTTACCTAAAACAGGTGACACAGAAACATGTCCAGGTCGGTTTTGAATGCCTCCAGACAGGGAGACTCCACAATCTGCCTGAGCAGCCTGTTCCAGTGCTCTGCCACCCTCAATGTAAAGAGGTTCTCCCTCATGGAGGTGGAAGACATTTCTTGTGTTTTACTTTATGGCCATTGCTCCTCATCCTGTCACTGAGCATCACTGACAAGAATCTGACACCATCCACTTCTCACCCCGCTTTGAGGTATTTATATGTATTGATGAGATCCCTCTCAGTCTTCTCCAGACTAAGCAGGCCCAGCTCCTGCAGTCTCTTCTCATAAGAGAGATGCTCCAGTCTCCTTTTGGCCTCTGCTGGACCACCTCCAGTAGCTCCCTGTCTCTCTTGTGCTGAGGAGCCCATACACTGGGATAGATTTTGGGATGTTCATACTTGACATAGAAAGAGAAGCCTTTCTGCTAACAAATTTGAGACATCAGTTGCAAAGGGACCTGCACTTCACTGAAAGGAGAGAAATGTGAGCTTTTATGTCACTGTGCCAGAACTGCAGTAATTGGTAGTCAAGGTGCAATACTGCACCAGCACCTCAAAGTGCCAGAGTTTGCACAGCGTATCCCACACTCAGGAGCACTCTGTGCTTGCAGCTTCCATCTTTGGCACTTTAAATCACTCTGTGAGCTGTGCCACCTGCCCTGAAGCTAAGCCAAGAGGCTCCTGCTTCCAGCACTCAGAGAACAATAACAGAACAAGCTCATCCAAGCAATGGAACCAAAGGGTTCCATAACTTCCATGGAGGGAAGGGGCACAAAGGGCAGCTTTGTCAGCACCTAAGATCTGCAGCTGTGACAGCAACCAAAACTGTGTTAAATCCTTGTCCAAGAGCTGCTCTGCCTCCATCCTATGAGGGGCTGTCCCTGCTATCCGTGGCAGTCGATGCCATCACGCACACAACTGTGCTTCAGCCTTTAAATGGAGACTTCATGCTGAGATTCCCTCCAGCTGAGACAAAAAAAGCTAAAAGCTATCAAAACCGAATTTCAGATCCTTCACTTTATTCACTCATAGGACCTCCTGACCAGAGCTCCCTGCCAGCATGGCCAGAGGGCACTGGCCATGTCTGCTCCATGGTTGCATTCACTGATAGTTGTGTGCTTCCATGGTCATGTTGCTGAGACTTATGAGTTTATTTCATCTAGCCAGTGCTCATCTATTTTCCACAGTATTTTGAAACTGCCTGGCATCGGAATTCTTGCTATTTATAGTTTTACATGCAACTTAATATTTACTTCAACCTCCAATAGGGGTGCTTATTGTAAATGTCAGCGGATTATGTACTATGGCAAATTAATTAGTTATGTAATTATTCTCTTTTTAGGGAGGAGAGACTGTTAATACTTGTTGGATTACTTGAGCATTATGAATCCTTTGAAGTTCTTCAGCATTTTTGAATCTTTATTTCAGGACATGCAACTTTAAAGCAACAGTGCAAATAATATCCCAGAGCTTAAGGATAAAGAGAATTATTTTGTTTAACTCAGGTATTAACAGTACCTTGTCTCAAACGAACATTTCAATTGTGCTAAATTGCAATGAAATTCCAGTTGTAGCATATAAGATGGGAACATTTAACTTATTGATGAATTTTATTATGGTGATTATCTGCTATGTTAATAATGATAAGACTGAAATAAAGTATGACCAGCTGTTACTAATCAGGTAAACAACAGTAATTTTTTCCACTTGTGCCTTAAAATAAATTATAAAAAGAGAAGGATGAATACTGAAATAAAGAAATCCACATGGTTTTGTACTTTCACCCCCTCTGATGTTTTTGGAGTATAGTTACTTTTATTTATTTTAACAGGACAAATATGTATGCAAACTAATGATTGTTAGAAAATGCATGACTTACTGAAATGTGACAGACTACATTCACACAGCAAACACCACAATTTAAAAAATTACTACAAATTAGCAACAAAACCTGGGTGCTCACAAAGTTGGCACACACACAATGGATTTTCAGGTACACAATGGATTTTCGGGTGCTGAAGGGGTTTTATATTTGAATGGAGAAATCTCGCTGACAATTTTGTCACTATTGGAGGCCCTACTAAGCAGCCAGATGTGCAGAGCAGTAGTAGAGGCAAGTTCCCTAGGATGGGAAAGATGAGACTGACTCAATACTCTTACTTTGTACAGTGTACTTCTCTTATAGAGCTCACAAGTAAATAATGTGTGTTTCTTTGTTATCATCACTTAGCATCTATTTGGAGATGCAGATTTTTTCTGTCCAGAATAATTTTACTTTAGCCCTGTCCAGCTGAGGAACAAAGGATTTGTGGTTTTGTTACCAGACTGTCAGTCCACCCTACTTGTAAAAATGCCTCAAGATCAAGAAGGATGGGAAGCTGTCAGGAAACAGCCCAAAACTGCAAAGCGAGGCTGGGCTGGAGCAAACACATCTGAAGGAGCTGTCCCCAGTGGGGATGGCTGGGGCAGGCCTAAAGCCCAGCCCAGAAGAGCACACAAGCAGGAAATCAGGGAAACAGATGGAGCTGTGAGACAGGGAGAGGGCAGGGTGCAAATCTGGTGAGCTAAGCAAACGGGCACCATTGTTCCCAAACCCAAAAAGTCCTTCTGCCGGAAAGGTTACAGATGGAAATTAACGTCCAAGCTCTTTGGTGTCCTGAAATCGCTGCACTCAGGGGTCCCATTGAGGGATGTGGAAGCACAGCTTCCCTTCTTAGAAATAATGGAGTCAGGAGGGTATTTTTGCCATTAGATTTATCTGTCAAAAAAAAAAAATATTCTTAGCATACACAGAATAACCTGCAGGAGCTCCTGGCTGGGACTAGACACGTCTCCCTGGTGGATCCCCTGCCTGCAGCTTCCCGAGATCCCCGTGAGGGTGCTGTACAATGAAAATCCAGCTCAGAAACACTCTGCTCCCATTTGAGGATTTTTTTTATTTTAATTCAGTTCTTCTGCAGACACAGAAGGAACATGAAGATTATCTTCTAGCTGAGGCCCTTTGAGATGACACAATTTCAATAGCAGAGCTGTAAGTTCATGGCTTGTTGGTTCTGCTTGTTCAGTCATCATTGCACAGTTACATCAGCATCAAGACAGCTGTAGTAGGAAGGGAAAAATAATTTGCACTGGCTTGTTGCATTCTGGTTTGCACATATTCAGCAAAATAGCTGTCTAGTACTGGGGATAATTAGTGAATTTAAATCACTATTTCAATTATCATTACTTCATTGATACTCTTTGTTAACTTCAAGGCATCCTCAGTGTCAGGCACAGTGTAGCACAGGCAGCTCTGTTAAGCCAGTTTTTCATCTCAAGGCTATTAAAGTCTTCAGAGAAGCGGCATCCCCATTACTGAGATGAGAAATTGGATCATCAGCTGATCTGGATGATGTGATTGGACATGGTCTCTTCTCATAGCAAGTCAGCATTTAGCTATAAAAAGCGAATCCTAAGAGAACTTCAAATTAACAATAAAAGCTTCAGAGTCTCTAATAGCGCTCTAAGTACTTGGACTGAGTTTATCATGGAAAAAAAAGGCCACGTTTGTAGTTTTAAAAACAAATTGTATGTTCTACATTCTGGATTTTTAAATATACCTGAATAGTTTTGAGTAGTCCTGCCAATGACTATACAAGTGTTAAAGTATAGGCTCTTTTCTGATGTCTCTGAGTTATATGGTTCTGACACAATTTTAAATGATATATGCAAAAACCATATGACATATGGACTCAGCAGGAAGGAAGCACACAGCTCATGTGCTATGTGCTGCTATGCTTTCTAAGAAGGGAGAAAGGATATCAGCCCATTTGAAATATAATATTTAGCAAAATGTTTGCCTTGAAAGCAAGAATTGCAAAGAACCTACTTCCAACATCTATATACATTTTTAGTCCCTTCAAGACTTAGGAAATCATTCCTCTTGATTGTATGGACAGTAATTGACATCCTAAGACCAGAGGAATGTAAAAACTCATATATTATTTATGACCATTTCATCAAGCATATATTTGCATTTAAGTTAGCATCTATTTGATCTCCTACTAAATTAGTGTCAGCTAATCAATCTGAACATAATTTAGAAAGTTCTTCAGTATAATCTCAGAAACAACAATCCTTCTACACATTTAATTATTTTAGAAGCCACATGTATTGGTGTGAAGTAAATAAAAGAACTGCTATATGAATAAAATAGAAAATTTTAATTCTAGCCATAGAAATAACTGGGTCCTAACTGAACTCTCCCTGATTATATAGTTCACTCATGGCAGATGGTGTTGTCACAAGGAATTATGAGTTCTGTAGTTTGAACTCTCTTGCAAATCACTCTAGGATGGAACATAATTAGACTTCCAGCCAGCACAGGTGCCTTTACCCTCAGCTCCGTCTCACAAACCTGGAGATTATTGCTGGGGGCCCAGGACAGGTTCAGCTGAAAGCTACTATCTCTAAGCTCATCAAAGTGATGCCATCAGGGTGCCTCACAGAAAACCAGTTTGCAAAGCATCTCTTGGAGTAAGCTCAGGAGGTTCCTGCCCATTTCTTGCAGCTACAACCACACTGCACCAGGAGCACCTACACTGCTTCTACGGTGTCTGCTCAGCCTGGTCCCAAACCTCCCCAGGGACACAAATTCCCCTACTTCATTTGGCAGGCTGTGCAGGAAGTCCACATGGAAAAAAAAATGTTTGCAATATCTAAACTCATTAATGTTCACACATTTCAGATGAGACTGCTTTAAATTCACTGGAATGAGCACTCAAGCAGAGTAAGTTTCAGAAAACTCATGACCAGTCCAAGATGTAAGATTGTTTAAATACATAATCTTAAGCAGGCCTATGCTAAAGATGGGTTAAAAAGCTCTGTCTTATGATGATGTTTTTCAGCAGCTCCAGTGAGCAGGAAGTTCTTGTCAAAAGCTACTGAAAGCTACTTGTAGAAAGGTTACTTATCCTACCTCTTCTCTACCTTGTGACAGAGCCTCTGATGGAGACATCTTGCAAACTATCGATCAAGATTTATTCTGGGCTTGTGACTTGAGAATTTTACTTTCCTCTAAGGTGTTCAACTTCTGAACATTTTCTTTCTATATTCCTCCTATATTATATATCTGTATAATGCAAAAATCGAGCTACTTAATAAAATTTCAGATCTGCACATCTTACTTTGAATCATACTGCTTAGGGAGAAAGAGGAACAGATGCTGAAGATAAAAAATCTCAATCACTCCGAACTGAAGTCTGGCAGTTGTCATCAATATGGATCTTATGACGCTGCTTCCAAAAATGGAGAATACACATGTTAGCCACATTTTTTCTGTACGTAACAGTAGTGTTATTCTTGCAGTAGTTTTGACTTAATGTGATATTTGGTACTTTCTGACAAAGATTGTTATGTAAGATGCTGTGAGCTTTCAATCTGTTGATGCATTACTTTCTGGAAGTGGGTGTATTTTAGTGGTAAATGTAAGGGATAGACAAACAGAGGCAGAAATCTGAAAAAAAAAAATCTCATAATTGGGCACTACTGCATACCCAGTGGGGAGTCTTTTTGTATCCCTGAATCACAGGCATGCTCTTCCCACAAAATGTGGCATGTTGTTTAAATGTGCTTAAATTTTGTTAAAATGTGCCACTGTTGCTTAGCCCCAGCCAGCAACTAAGCCTCACACTGCCACTTATTCACACCCCCACCAGCGGGATCAGGGAGAGAGGACCAGTAGAGTAAAAGTAGAAAACATCTTGTGGGTTGAGATGAAGACAGTTTAATAGGTAAAGCAAAAGCCTCACACACAAGCAAAGAAAAAACAAGGAATTCATTTATATCTTCCCACAGGCAGGCAGGTGTTCAACCACCTCCAGGAAAGCAGAGCTCCATCACATATAATGGTGACTTGGGAAGACAAATACCATCACTCCCAATATCTCTCTTCCCTTCCTTCTTCCCCCATCTCTATATGCTGAGCATGCTGCCATATGGTCTGAAATATCCCTGTGGTCCATTAGGATCAGTTGTTCTGGCTGTGCCCACTCTCAGTTCCTTGTGCACCCCCAGTCTCTTTGCTGGATGGGGTGAGGAGCAGAAAAGGCCTTGGCTCTGTGTAAGCCCTGCTCAGCAATAACAACAGCATCCTTGTGTTATCAGCACTGTTTCCAGCACAAATCTAAAACAGCCCCATACCAGCTACTGTGAAGAAAATTAACTCTACCTCAGCCAAAACCAGCTGAATCTCTTTATAACTGTCCTGGAATAAAATGTGCAGTCCTTGTTCAACAACACACTTGGGGACACAAGCAGTTAATCATCAAATATCCACAAGGAATCAAAATCCTGGTATTGCCTGGTGTTGCTGAGCCAAATTAACAATCTGAGTTGTGCAGCACATAACCATGCTCTTGCTTTAGAGCACTGTGACCAGAGCTGCAGGTCACTTCAGTGCTCAGGGACATTGGCTTGTGTGGGGGCTTGCAGGGCCACATAATGGGATTTTCATAGCCCTCATGAAATAACCCAAAGGTAATACCCACCAAACAAAAAGGAATAGAGAATGAATGGTTTTTGGGAAAGTAAATTAATGTGGGATTGATTTCTCTGTGCACCCTGCCAGCTTCCTACAGAAGTCTACATTACTGGCTTTCTGGAAGCTAACAGGAATAATTCAACAGGAATGGGAACTCAAACTAATTCCATAAGGCACCATCTCCCAGAGATAGCACAATGTACTTATCTTTGAATCTCAAGAACTAGAAGAAGTTTTATTTTAGGCTTTGGGAAAAGTATGAGGAATTAGGGGGAAATGCAGTAGTACCTACCTTCTCAAGGTCTGGCCTGCAACACCACACCCCAAGCAATTGAGGCCAAGTGAGGTGTCAGTTGTCCTTCCACAGACACAAAGGAGGAGAGAGAGGATTCTCCATCAGGCATCTCATTCTAAGAATTCAAAGCACATTTTTATGGATGCAGTGAAACATCCTCTGGATGCATGTTTGTACTTAAATGCACCTAATCTCTCTAAAGATGTCTATCCACAGTGAAATATAAACCATGGCTTTTTCCTGACTGCAGAGGTTGAAAAAAACACAGCATTAAGAATCATAGAATCACAGAATCACAAAATATGCTGAGTTGGAAGGAACCCACCAGGAATATTGAGTCCAGTTCCTGGTCCCACACAGGACACCTCACCATGTGCTTGAGAGCACTGTCCAAACAGTTCTTGAACTCTGTCAGGTTTAGTGCTTAACCACTTTCCTGAGGAGCCTGTTCCAGTGCCCAAACACCCTCTGGTGAAGAACCTTTTCCTGATATCTAATCCAATCCTCTCAGCTTCATGCCCTTTCCTTAAGCCCTGTCACTGGTAACAATAGTGAAGAGATTGGTACTTGAGAATACAAATCCTCATCTTTAATTACTATTGTAGGCACATGTTTCTCTGGAGTTAAATATGAACTTCTAGGAGAAGTTTGCAGCAGAACAGCTTGTTGTTGGATACTACCTGAGCCTTGCTTGGCAATGGCTGGAAAAGTCCAGCTGTCAAATCCCACATCAGCCTTTCAGGCTTTGGTCTCCTTCTTTCTCTTTACACTACCTGTATGTCAACCATCCAGCTGTCAGATCTCATTTTCCTATTGCAAGTCATGGGCTATTTCATATTCACAGCAATTTCATTCATATCTGCTAGGTGCTAGGACCAGACAGTGAGACAACTCCTGAAGCCTCTCTGCTGCATTTTATTTAAAGGAAAAGAAAAGGAAAAAAAAAAAAAAGTGTTGCTCTCCTCTGGTTAAAGTGATAGTATGGTATTTTTAAGCTGAAAATCCAGAAAGAAAAAGAAAAGCAGGACTGTAGTCTATTTCAAAATATCATCATTTGAATTCTGATTCATGCATTTTGAATGTCTAGGACTGGCAACTCTATAAAGTAACTACACACTTTTAGCTCACAAGCTGTACATCTAAAAGGGAAGTAGTTTAATTAGCTTAAGGACCACTTAATATGTTTCTTTAAAAAATGTGGAAAGATTGTCTCAGTTCATATTTTGCTGTCAGACCAACTCTGACATAAAAAACAAGGAGGATACCCTGAGTTCAGATTTTGCTGCTTTATGCATTATGCTCATGTCTCATAGCTTCTTACCAATAATTAAAATGCCAAATACTGTATTTTTTTCTTTACCCCATTGGTTTATTGATTTTGATGTTGAAGTAGAACTCCCATGGATGTCAGTAAGACCAGCAAAAAACAAAATGTTTTTACAGCGGAGCTCAAGTGTTTAAATTCTCCTTTTTCCTTTTTTTTTTTTTCTTTTAAAGAGGGCTGCAATCAGTTTTTTGAAAGATTATGATCCAGTTCAGACACTAAAACCACTAGTTTTTATCCCCAAAAGAGACATTTTTTTCCTGTAACACAATTTCCCCAAGCATTGAAATAAATTTGTATTTAATCTGGGGATTTCAGAGTCAGTACTCTTGCAAAATCAGATTTTTAATAACATTTCAAAGGACTTCATTTTGGTTTTCTATCTTCAGAGCTCATGAACTTCAGAATGCATAAATGTCCTGCACTTTATTTGCACCCCCAGGACTATAAAACAGAGTTCTGCAGTTTAGCAATAATAGTAGTGAAAACAAGCCTGTCTCTTGATAGTGCTTCCAAGACCCTTAACAATCTGTGCATCTTTTGCATCACCACTGAGTCCTGGGCTGACACTCTGCAAGATCCAGCAGCTTCCCAAAAATCTCTTTCTAGTAGAGTATGCAAGTTTGATGCATGGATATAATTGAACTTCCTTTTCCCCATGTGCATGTTTTTTCCCTTGTCAGCACTGAATATCTTCTGCCTTCCTTGACATGTTACTGTGAGGTCTGGAGCTCTCACTGTGGTTTTCCACAATCAATTCTTTTAGAATATTCTGGATAGTTTTTTATCTTTTGCAAAAATTTTCTGTTATTCTCTCCATTTTCCTGTAAATGTAAAAGTATATTAAAGTCCTAGTGATGTTCCACTGGTTAGTAGCATTTACTGTTTAAACTGGTTGTGTACATAATCTCTGCATCCCAATCCTCACAAATCCCTTAAAAATAAGTTGCTGAAGCTGTGGTGCTCTCTTTGGTCTGCCTGTCAATTTCCCAAATCCATGGTAACTGGTAGACTGGGTTTCCATGGCAAGGTTTTGGTGGGGGGTGGGGGGGGAGCATTCTGTGAAAAGCTGCCAGAAGCCTTCCCAATATCTGACGGAGCCAAGGCCAGCTGGCTCCAGGACAGATCTGCTGCCAGCCAAGCCTGAGCCCACCAGCAACTGTGTTAGCACCACTGGGGTACAGATGGAAGGTGAGGAAAAAGCTCTTGCACAGAAGCAGCTGCAGCAAGAGAAGAGAGGCGTGAGAGCGGGTGAGCGGAGCAGCAGCTCTGCAGACACCAAGGTCAGCGCAGAAGGAGGGGCAGGAGGTGCTCCAGGCGGCACAGCTGAGGTTCCTCTGCAGCCCGTGGTACAGCCCATGGTGAAGCAGCTCTGTCCCTGCAGCCCATGGAGGAGCACAGAGATCCTCCTGCAGCTCATGGAAGATTGCTCAGTGGAGGAGAGGAGGCTGTGACCCTGTGGGAAGCCCACTCTGGAGCAGGCTCCTGGCAGGACCTGTGGCCCCAAGAAGAGAGCAGCCCACTCTGAGACAGTTTTGCCTGTGGGACTTGTCACGGCATGGGAAGGACCCATGCTGCAGGAGTTGGTGGAAAACTGTCTCCTTTGGGAGAAGTCCCACATTGTGTCAGAGTGGGAGTATGAGGAGTCCTTAAGGAGAGGCAGAGACAACATGGGATGCATTATGTCTGTAACCTCCATTCCCCATCCCCTGCAACACTGGGGGAGAGACTGTAGAGGTTTTGTAAGAAAAGCGAAGTCTGTGAAGAAAGGGTCAAGGTGTTTTAAGATTTGGTTTTATTTCTCAGTTTCATACTCTGATTTCATCGATAATAAATTAAATTAATTTCCACATGTTGAGTGTTTTGCCCATTTCTGTGGTTGGGGAGTGAGCTCTTCCTGTCCTGATCTTGACAATCTCATTTTCTCTCCCCTGCCCTGCTGAGGAGGTAAGTGAAAGAGTGGCTGTGGTGGGCACATGCTGTCCAGCCATGGTCAACCCACTACTACTGGTGAAATTTTGCAAGTGAGAAGAGCATAAGGCTAGGAAGCAGATGGGGGTGATGCTCAAAATGTCAGGATTTTTCCTGTTCACATAAAAATACTTTTCTAATCTGTCTCACTTATGTGCATGATATTATCACCAGAATACAGGGTTCACAAAGAGACTTGAGACAGCTCTCCCTGTATTTATTGCAAGATTTAAAGGGAAAAATATTGGAATTTCCTTTATAACAGGGCTCATAACATTATCAAGCCCGAGATCTCACTGAGCATATGTGGGTTTTTAACTTGCTGTCCACAGAGAGCTCAAAGACTGTTGCCAAGAGGTCTGAAAGATTTCTTTTCAATAGTGTTTACTCTGTGGAGCCTGAAGACAACACTGTGAAATTTCAAGGGGATACAAACCTAAGTGTTATAGACCTATGTGCAGGGCCTTGTACAGAATAAATCAGAAGACAGGTAGAATAAAGGCCTAGGGTTTCTATTCACCCTTAGAAATAATTAGAGGTAGCACTGAGCAGATAGGTTTAATGTAGATAAGGAGAAACCTGTGGACTTCATTTTGCTGAAGACTCAGCTCCGGTGTTGCACTGCTCGAGCTGTCAGAAGCAGCACCGGAGACAAGAGAACCTGCATGAGGGACAGAGCTCTGCAGCCACTGGCAGAAGCTCAGAAGGTCAGTGACAGAACTCAGAGGAGACATCACTCTTCCAATCTCCCTCTCACTGCTTTCCCAGTCCTTCATTTCCTGGGTTTTCCTGTAGTCTGGGAGTCTCGTTTTTCAAGGCAGCATGAAGGAACCCAGCACACAGGAACTCAGGAGGCATCAGTCTTGGAATAACCCATTGCTGAGCTTCAGCTGCTCTCTGATACCTTTGCTGGGAACTTACCTGGTCAGTTCACCGGCATCCTGCCTGTCAACCACAGAGAAAAACAAGCAATGAAGAAAAACAACTCTAAGGAAGAAAGCAGAAATGTAGAGGAGGACTGAGAATTTTTTTTGTCTATTCTGTTCTTTCCAACCCATGAAATATATAAAGTGACATGTAAGATGCAAAGAATTTCTAAAGTTACATTATGAGAAAGTACACTTCATTTATGCTGTGTCAGTTGGAATTGGAGTCTAGTCCTTCTCCTGAGCTGTGAAAGCAAGAAAACCCAACCCTTAATTACTACATGCTGCCTCTGCTGCAAGAAATACCATGTGTTTTTTAAAAAAATAATTGATGGTTTTGTCATTCATGTAACTTAAGACTTCATTCAGTTGATGAATCAGTTGTTCAATTAAGTTGTCTCTTGACTTCCCAAGCTTGTCAGTTGAACAAAAACATGCTTGGCTTCTCCCCTGTTCACAGTAAGGGCTTACATGTATTTTTGTTTCAGTATGAGGACATTTCTAATGCCTGGAGATATGTGTTGTAGGAAGAAGACTTTGCTTTGCAGTTCACTTGCTCCAGTGCAATTTGATTCCATCATATGAATCAGAGAACTGGAAATCATTGATGAACTGAGTGTATTAAATTAACATTCTAATAAGCACATTTCTGTGTGAAAAAAATAAGCCAATGCTCTCTAGTTAGGTTTAGAATATGGAGAAAATGTGTTTCTGAGAATTTAACACTATAGATTTAAGAGAAAAAAAACTAGATTTAAGCAAAAATGCTTTATAAGAAAAATTGACCTTTCAGTCACTTCTGAACATTACCACTATTTTAAAAAGTAAACACTGTAATTTAACAGTTATCCAAAGATTTGGCTCATGGCCCACTGAAAAGAACCCAGCCCTGGGCCTGCCCTGTGTGACACGAGACAGGCACAGAGCAGGCAGGAAAGCTGTGACCAGGGAATGTGAGGCCAGGTTCCAGGCACTGCTTGTGCAGGAGTCTCACCCCCCTGCTCCTCCCCTCCAGCCCTGGCAGGACCAGTGCCTGGCATCCGTGTCCACCAGGCTGCTGGCTTGACCTCCTCAAAAGGGCTGGGTGACCAGTGGGTCCCCAAAATTTGATGCCTTTTCTTCACATGGGCTGACACCAAACTGAGCAGGTGCACAGAGAACACCTTGGGGTCAAGAGCCTCCCTTCCTTCACTCTATGCTCTCAGCAGAGAATCAAACAGCCATTTATCTTTATGGTAGGATATTTCCACAGGAAGAGCTAATTAATGAGGACAAGAAGGAAGAGCTCAGCTGCTGTACACATGCCTACTAATACCAGCCCAAGATCTGGCTTGGAGCATGTCATCCTAATATTTTCTATCAGTTAGGAAAGAGGAGCTTTTTGTACTCATCACTTCCCAGCACAAGAGAAGAAATATTTAAAGGAGTGCTGGTGTGCTGCTGGGCACTGGGGATGCCAAGAGCAGGAGGAACACTCCTCAGGGCAGTACAGCTTGGATAAAGTCCTGTTCACCCTACTGCCAGAGTGGCAGAGAGTCTTAACTATCTTTCAGAATTGCTGTTTGCAAACAACTGGGAGGAGATCCTAAATGATTTCTTAAGGGTACAAGGTACAACACAAGCCAGTGCCTCATATAGAATAAACAAAGCACTGCACATTTTCTCTCCTCCTTCTGCATGCATGGATCACACTCCACGCAAATTAGAAATAAAGGGAGAACAAAGAATACATTCAATATCAAGTTTTGTGCATCAAAGTAACTCTATTCTAAGTTTTTTCCAAATATCAAAAGATGCCCATATGGCACAAAAACAACCTAAAAATGGTACAGAAAAAGAAGAATCATATTCACTGCAGCAAAATAATGATAGCAGTTGAGAAACTAACAGATGTCTATGGCTCAGAATTTTGAAATTTGTTGCTCTGTTACAGTGACATTTGCAGTATGGTAACAATAATTCTATAATTTGATCATCAACTTTAATTGCTTTTATTTTTAGCATTTGAACTGTATAGAATCTTACTAAAACAGTTTTGAGACATACCTGCTAAGTACTTTTTTAACAAATTCCAAATTACATATCCTTAAAAAAAAAAGCACCAAAGAACCCAGTATATGTCATTCAAAAACACACAGTGAAAGTTTTCTAGAAAGAAAATATAGGAAGCCAGTGATTCATCATGGAGATGATGAGTCTGCCATAGCAGCAGTACCATGGCAGTGTTGCCAGATCTTCTCTCTGTATTTGAAGATATCTGAATTTTGGGCTCTCTCTCCTTTTTTCTCCTAAGACACAAGCTTTTCCACTGTCAATTTCAGATACACATTTCTGAATAGCACTGCTTGTCTCTGCAGCCATTTACCAGAGAAAAGTTATAAAAACACTTACATAAAATAGGTAATTGCTATTCTTGTGTTATAAACAATGAACTAATCAGCTATACATACCTTTCTCTAGCCAAAACCCTTTAATCTACAATCTTTTTTTTTTCAATTATTTATAAAGTCCCACTTGCAGTGTGGTCACTAACATAGTAAGTCATTTTAAAACAAAGCCAAGCATTAGCTATATTTGTTCAGTAATTGCAATCAATGAATTATTTTTCTAAGATATCTAAAGAAGTAATCTTTTTACATACACAAATAATTCTAACCTAGGCTATTCCATCTGTACATTTGTCTCCTAGACTAGCCATCCTCAAATCACTAATTATTATTATTCCATTTTTCTGTCACTTCAGGCTTTCCAAATCATCAACTCAGCTTCTGTTGCAGAGATTAAGGCCTATGGGGTTTGGGGTTGCTCACTTCATGCAAAACAGAGACTCCTGAACAGCAGAGGTAGTCAGAACATGACAAAGGATGTAAATCAACAATAGGCACTGAACTTACATTTTGCTATATCCATGCAGATCTGTTTCCAAAAGCCCTGAGTACCTCCCCCTTTCAGCAATTTTACCGACGCTTGTAAAAAAGCTCTTTTTAAAACTAGACTTTTTTTGGAAGGAATTGTGGATATGAAGAGATGCTGGTTTTATTTATTGGAAAGTTGATGCTGGTTTTGTATAACATATTCCAAATAGCCGCCATTTTGGCTGCAGATTTAATTCATATTGGCTTCCTATTTGCATTCAAATAAATGCATTTAGATTACTAAATTCAAACTCCTTCATTTGAGAGCCATCTCAGCATGGCCTGAACTCCCAGACCCCTTCATTCACAGGTGTATCCTTGAGCAGAAGTAGTAGCAAACACAAAAGCAGAAGCAACCCAAGTTCCCTGGTAGAGCATTGGCACAAGGACACAGGGTTTCATATCTCACTCTTCTCCAGTGTTCCTTTTCACAGGCTGAACCAATTGCTGCCAAGCCCCAGGCAGTGTCAAACACCCCAGCTATAGCCAGAACATCACATTTTCCATCTAGTCATTAAATCTGACCTGGCAATAACCTGGTCTACCCACTTAGCTTTCCCCATCCACTTCCCTCTTTTTGCACAAGGACTTGATGTCCATCATGCTGGGACTTTAATTAGTGGTGGGTTTCCCATACAGGCTTCATATAATTTTTCTCTAGGTACCTGAATGTTTATTACCAATTTGTTATAGAAATACAAAAGAGACCTTTCAGTACCCTATAGTTTTCCCACTCTGATGAAAAAACCCACGCTGTGTACTATGTTTTTATTAACTGTTCTTATTATTATTTATTATCTTATCTTTCATTAACTGTACTTACTCTCATAATTATTCCTGCAAAGCTTTATTAAAAGGAGGATAAAACATTCTCTGGGCCTTCCTCCTCTTCTTCCTTAAGCTCACACATCCTTTTTTCCTCTAAGTTATGCTGTCAGGCTCATGAAAGGTCAGCTTTGCACTGCTGTCAAAGCATCCTGATGCAGAAGGGAACCTGAGGTCACTCCCGCCTCCAAGAAGCGCCGCCAGCTTCCTGACCACTCGCAGCAGGAATGGCATCACCCACAGTGACATATCATTGTTATTATCATCCTCTTGCCACCATCATTTGCAGATTAAACTGTGAGCCTGGCCAGGGCTCTCTTGGTGTGTAAAGCCTGGCTGCTTTATTGATTGTGCTCAAGTCCGGCTGATCCTGCTTCCCACTACCTCCACACCTCCTCCAGTTCTGTGGGTTCTGATGGTGCCAGAGCAAGGATCCCCCTCTCTGGGGCTGGGTAATCACATCTGACATCTGACAACAGGAGAAGGAGGAGTGGGCAGGGGAGGAAGCAAAGGGAAAGCTCTGTCTTCTCTTCCCAGCTGGCAATCTCAGGCATTCAAAACAAAGCAGGACAAAGAGGCCAAAAAGTGTGGGCAGCATCTGATGAAGAGGTTGTTAATTCAGAAGAAGGTTATACAATTCAGAAGAAGGTTAATTCAGAAGAAGGTTATACAATTGGTAATGGTCTGTTTATGGCATTATAGTTTCTTTTTGAGAAACAGGACAAAGAGAGAGAAAAAAAGTGTCAGAAGGGAAGCTGATATCAAGAGGAAAAGCTAGGGAAATATGGCAGTGGGTGATAAATAAATAACCACCTTTAAAAATACAACACATTCAACAAGAGGGAAATTTCCCCTATTTCAGCCTCTTCTAGGAAGCAGTGTTACTTAAAGCTCCCTGTATGTCCTAATACACATCTCTTCTGTCTGCACATTACTTATTTAACTTCCTTAATTTCAAAAACAGAAAAAAAAAAAGAAAACATTATTTTCAACCCTGATTTATGCCTTTGAAATATGCAGGAACTCAATCACAGAATTTTTCCACATTCATTAGTGCCAGCACACATTTTCTCTTCCAGAGAGGGAATACTAAGAGCTCCTCCTGACCCAGGCTCCCGTGAAACAACAGGAGGCGAAGGGCCCCCAGGCGCTGCCATCCCCTTGCAAGGACTATCAGTTTGCATTAGTCACAACAAACCTCCTCCCATCACCCAGCTTTCTCAGGGTCCTTTGCTTGGGAACAGTTGCTGAGCTGAGGCTGCTCTGCTGTTATCTTTTTAGATTGCCAACAAAGGAAATTACAGGTGACTGACAGGCAGTACCACACTCTGTAGGGTTTGGGGTTTTTTTTGTAAAAGATTGTTTATCCTCTGGAACAGCAGCCATCAAGCTTTAACTCACAAATCCCAGACACACAGAGGGAAATTTCTAAATCCGAAAGGCAGGCATAAAAGCTTCATTATGAGAAGTTTAATTTCCTGACCTTGAAAGTTATTTTTTAAGAGCCTGCAGGGAGTAAAGCTTAAAACCTCACGTCTGATACTTTAAAACTGACATTTTAAAAAACTGTGGGTGTTGGGTTGGTTTGGGATTTTTTTTTTGGCATAAAAATAAAAAGAAAAGGGGAACAACTGGTAAGGAAAAGAACCATACGTATTTTCTAAGAGGTGCCTCTTCCAAATGTAAATTTTGCTGCTTATATGTTCAAAAGCACACATTTGGACCATTTTGACATCTTCCCGGAGCACAAAACTTCTAGAGCTGGTTCCTGAGCACATCATCTTTGCCCACATTCTCAGGCCTGTGCTTCCTATTTAGTTTACTTCAGAGCCTGTTATTTCCAAGAGCAAAATTCTTTTGCTGGAGTGGATGCAGTCCCATTGAAAGGGCTGGTTATTTGTCAGCACACTAGTTAACACCCATTCCTGAAAATTCTAACTTAGACCAGATACTAACATTTGTTATTGATTGTATTTAAATTTAGGATAAGAAAACTGTGCTATGTTGTAAATCAGGATTTATTATATCACTTATATACCAGTAAAACCAAAACATATTCCTAACAATGATTTAAGAAAAAGTACATTGACAAGAAAGACAAAATGTGAGGTGTGTTTGCGGTGTGATTTTTTTGGTTTTTAACCAAAGAATGAGCTTTAGGAAGATGACATCTCCTTCTCAAGACAGTGGTGGTGTTTCAGTCTATTCTGTGAGATGATCACCTTATCAACTCAAAAGTGTTTATATTTGTGTATGTGACAAAGGAAATGCCCTAAAATCCATATATAGTGTATTCTCATATTAATTCAAAGCACTTACATTTTTGCATCTTGCCGTGGATAGAGGAAGCCTGGACAACTACACTAATGATAGCCAGGAAAACACAAACAGAAGGAAAAAACACAACAGAGACCCCACAAACAGCAAGGGAAAAAGAGGAGGGGCAAGGGATGGAAAAGAAGGGGTTAAACATGCCAAGTTCATAGTAATTTCTATTGAGTAGAATCGCAGAATGGTTTGGACCTTAAAGTTCTTCCAGTTCCAGCCCCCCTGCCATGGGCAGGGACACCTTTCACTAAATCTGATTGCTCAGAGCCCCCTCCAATGTGGCCTTGAACACTTCCAGAAATGGGGCATTCATAACTTCTCTGGGCAGCCTGTTTAAGTACTTCACCAACCTCACAGTGCAGAATTTCCTGCTACAGTCTCTGCTGTTCTCCTTTGTCCTGTCACCACACTGCCTGATGAAGAGTATCTCCACATATTTCCTGTAGGTCCTCTGTATGTAACAGAAGGTGGCCACAAGACTGCCCTGGAATATATATTTATAAAATATATATTTTTATATATACATAATCTATAAAGTGTTTATTTACTTTATAACATACTTTATAAAATAACTATTTTATAAAATAAGTACCTTCACATAGCTAGCCAAGTCAGGAAAAGGCACTGAGAAAAAGGAGGAGGAAGCACATTATAAACCAGTCTAGGCTCCATTTCACAATATTTGCAAGTGAGGCCAACCTACAGAGAGCAGAGGAGGGCAAAATATGATCAACAGAGCCTTGGCAGCATCACCACTGACAGCTGTGGTTAACATTTGTTCCTGTGCCTTCCTGGGTGGTTTTTTCAATTTGCAGCAGCAGTGATCAAGCTGCTTTGATTTTCAAGGTGCCTCTATGTGCCCAGTGGTTTGGTTATGGTTTCCAGTCTCACAGACTCACACCAGTCTCACTTCTGACAGTTGCCTTTGGCTGACCTCTTGGAGGACCCCAGCCATGGACCACAGGCGGAGGCCTGGGTAAGTCTCCAGACACCAAGAAGGATAGGATGGGCATCTGCTAAGGAATAGCAAAACCACATTAATTACTACATAATGTGGCTAAATTGCTCATTACTAGCATGAAAATAGGCATGTTTCTTGCATTGATTTTAGTGGAAGAAGACCTCAGTTCCTACAGCACTAACATTTCTAGCTAACTGTGATTTTAGCCAGTAATGATATCTGTTCCCAAAACTCCTTGTCCAAACAAAGGGACTGCCAGGACAAAAATGTGTCTGTTGGACATCTCTCTCCACACAATTAATGAACCATTACTGTCTATATGACTCATAGTGCAGAAGATTCACATGAGCTGGGATTAATATGATCTATTTTGCCCTATTTCCTACTTCTGTCATGTTACGTTATGCTTGCTGTATTACCTTTATTTACACTTTAAGGATGATAAATTAAATTAATCAAGGCACTACAGTGACAACTCCCAAGGAAACACAGGCTGTTTTTATGTGAGTGGATGGTTTAACTGCTGGCTTAAATGTCATCCAAATCCTCCATATTTTATTCACTGAATAGGGAATGTAAGAATATGGTGTAAGGAAAATCACTGATATGGTGAGACCATAATGTGTGAAGTTGTCTGCCACTTCCTCGTCCTTCTCCACCTGAAGGCACTCATTTTCTCATTGTCCAGTCTGGGTGGAAACTCCCCTCCCAACAGGTGTAGAGCCCAGTACAGCCCAGTCCTGCCCCAGAGCTGCAGCTCCCAGTCAATAACAGAAACAATACACTTGCCCTCACAGCCGATTAAGAAATATAGTCCTATTTACTTTGTATAAAAATAACTTCTTTTCAATATCTGTAAGTGAACAAAGCAGCTGCCTGCAGAGGCGTAGCCATAAGACCTTGAGACACTCATCCAGAGCTTGCAGCAGGAGCTTTGTTCTGCCTGGGCTCTGGGGCACAGCAATACCCAGCCTTGCTTTTGAAATCCCTCACCCAAACCTCCACATGCTCTGGGAACTGGGGGGTCCTGATACTGACAGTGGGGGAAACTGTGAGCTTGCACTCTGGAAGCTCGTTTTACTGACACTATCCCTTCTGTAAAGCCTAGGGAGATTAATTTGCTGTGCTCCTCATAAACATTCTCTTCCACCATCTCCTCCAGCTGCAGAGTTGTTACCAGCCTTTCTTTTCTGTTCCATTACCATTACATTCTTTCTGTTCCAAGAAAACTGGACAACCTAGCCAAAACTGGGGTTTTTTTCCCTGCCTTGACTAAGTCTATGATGGTGGAAGTCTAAGACCTCACTGAATCATATTGCTCAGTTCTTCAGCATGAAGTTTTCTCTACCTTAGCTCAGTAACAATGACGGAAATGATCTGCTGTCAGTCTTACAAGTTAATACAAAAGCAATTGCCTTTCTTCCTTGCAAAGCCATTTCTCTAAGATCCAGGCCTTCCACAGATTTATCAGGTTCATTTTTAACTCCTGTCAGCAACCTGAAAGTTCTGGATCTTAGAGAAATGGCTTTGCATTAAGACACCAGGTACCTAAACAGCTTATTTTCTGAGTGTGAAAATTTTCACTCAGCTAAGCAGGACAAACTGCAGCAAAGAGGACTTTGGTGTCTGAGTCTTTTCTGAACATTGATCAACTTTCCCTTCTATGCAATGCCTGGTTCTGAGACGCCCTGTGACAGTCCCTGCACCCAGCACCCATCCCCCCCCAGCAAAGCCAGTCTTCAGAACACATCAGAGCCCATGGAACACCCAGGGTACAGAGGATCCTCTATTCCAGCTTCTCCATAGATCCTCAGAAAGGGGTTCTGGCAGCCTGCCAGCAGTCAGTCCTGCACTGCTGCCCTTTCATTCACAAAGCACCACTCACTGCAGTGTGGCTTTTCCTAATCACTGGCAATAACTAGCTTTCAAAAACACGTATGTGCAAAATACTGTGAGATTGTGAAGGCTGTTTTACACTGGTTCTGTCTTCAACTGGCCAGATTGAATTTAACTTTAAGGAGAAGGAGTCCCAAGTAATCAAGGTCTGCTAGACAATTACCACTTCTGTGTAAGTTCTCACATGAGTCTTGTATGACTTGCTGTGGTCCAGGTGAGTCCAGGTGGGTCCACAGGTATGTGCAAGTGTGGAAGTTGTGGACAGGCTGAGATGTCAGTCCTGGGGTAACAGATGGCCTGCTCAGCTAGAGAGGGCATCTAGGTAAGACCATCATTTATTTTAGAAAGGGAAATTAGTATTAGACACAATTAAGTAACTTTAATTGTGTCTCATTGTCTTGGAGGTAGCACCACATCATATCAAGTAGCAAAAATATGCTGACCTCTCTAGCTAAGCCCATTTTGTCATGCCTGTACAGTGCATTTTCTATGCCATTGTGGTTCCCACACAACAAACCCTGACCTTGAGATATTCTCTCCCCAAATCAATAACCACTGGCACCAACTTGCTCTGGCTTCTCCAAAGCTGCTTTGCAGGAATCCATCCCTGATGCAGTAGCACATATTGCTGCTTTCATTACTGTCTCCCACCACATAGGTCTGCACTGCCTTAATTACCTTCATCTGTGGCCTGATATTAAGGGATGTGTTGAGGCCACCAAATTCCCTGGGCTTGACAGCACCAGAGAGATCAGGACATTCACCCTCTCGAGGTATCAATGTCTCAGGCAACTGAAGTCACAGAAATGAAAAAGTGGGTTTGCTTTTCAGAAAGCTTTTCAAAAGCTCTCCTTTCTCTGTTGTGCATCAAAGCCTCTTTTTCCTCTTTCTTTTCCTATCAAAGATAAACATTTCATCTCCTTTGAGTCACTTTTTGCTATTTCCCTGATTGCCCACTTCTGGCTTATACTACTGGTATTCCTCGAACAAAAAACATGTCAAGGCTTTTGGAACTTTTGGAACTTGGAACTGCATTTAAGCCCTTATTCTTCTATATACTGGAGATATTTTTCAAGCAAAAATCTAGCACTAAGTACCTTGAGTCTATCGATTTGTATTTATACAGATATATTTATGTTATTGTTCATGCGCTCATTTTATACTCATATTTTTCATATATGCTTAAGTTTTTTGTTTACTTGAGATCAAAAAGGAGGAGCTTTCTTGTTTGGGTTATGAAGACTAAGAAAAATCTCTTCTTGAATTATTATATTTTTTCCACATCTTTGCAGGAATTGTGCAATAGTTCAAAGATTTTTTTTTCCTGATTATAATTTTTTTGTGTTTTAAAATATTTTAAAATATTACTGGAATTTTAGAAATTATAAGACCAACTCTGAAATAGTGAAGAACAATGATAATTGAAATGATAATTAAATTGCTTCCAATACTCAGAATCAATTTAACACCTTTAAATTAAAAAAAACTCTTTCTAAAGTCAAACATGTAGTGGTATAATCTTTTCTCATTCTGAAAATGCATCACTTTCTTTAAACAGCTAGAATTCACCTATAAACATATTTCTGGAAAATTTTTAATGTTGTCCCCGTCTTTTCTGTGGGATTTATTGCAGTTTATAGACTGCAAGATGAACGTATACCCAGAGAGTTGAATTTTGAATTATCTGCAGGCCAGTTACTCTGTGGGCTTACATTCTCAGAGACCTAGATCAAATTCTGCTTTACCATTGGATTGGCTTCTCTGGTTGAGCTGTTTGTCAGGTTCAATAATCCTATTAATAAAGGATTAAGGAGCTAAGGATTAAAGAAAATAGGTGTGTTCAAAAAGCCAACAAAAAAAATCCTTAGAAGTAAGAAAAATTAAATAATGTCAAAGACCAAAAAAGCCAATTTATTTCTCTAGATTTGAAGGCAATCACTGACTCCATCTGGTATCAAAATTTCTGAGGCTTTTCAATCCTGTCTAAAAATACACCATGCAAATGCTCATTTGTACAATACTGATTCAAGGACAGATGGAAATTGCAGCCCCGTTCCCACCCTTCCCTCTGCAGGGTCTAGGAAATGCTTGCACTTCGCTCCTGAGGTTGCTTGGATTTCATGCTGAAGGGTAAGGCACGGTATGCCGATGAGGAAGAGAGCTCTGCTCCAGAACACCCAAATCAGGAACATCCCCCTGAGGCTGCCAGGGGCCCAGAGACCTCTTGAGGCTCTCACCAGGCAGGGTGAGGGCTGGAATGAGCATCCGATACCAGCACGTGCCAGCGCTCACTGCCCACCCATGGAACCTCTCCTTCTGTCCCAGGAAGTGTCCTCAGCTGGGCCACAGGGAAAGGTCTGGGACTGCAGAAGTGCATGGTTTTTCCTTCAAGCCTGGGCACAGCCACCCTCTGAGCTTTGCACACCTGCATGTCAGGACGTTCTTTAAGCCAACCAAGGCCCCCCATGGTTTTTTCACTTATAAAGGGGTGATTCCTTCTGACCTGACTGAGCTCTCAGGCTTTGGCTGTGTTACATGAAACTTCAATGTTTTGGACTGATGTTTCAAAACCAATCTCTGTATATTCCTGCATAAAATAAACTCCTGTTGAAGGTGTCCATATATGACAGTTAATCACAACTAAAGGCACTGTTCCTTTCCCTGCTCACTAAATACAACAGTAGAAAGGATTTATTTAGTCCCAGGATATCACAGACAACCACATTAGCTGAGGGATCTCCATGCAAGCATTCATATTTCGATTCCTGAACTGTTTGGAATACTGTTACAGAACCTGATTTCTCCAACATATAGGAGTGTGGAGAAAATACCGAAAAACAAAGTTCACCAAGAAGGAGTGCAAGCATTGGTTATAGTTCACCAGAAACAGACTGCATGCCTTAGGAGCAGGAACACTGAGGGAACTTGATGTACTGCCCTGAGAGAGACAATGGAACAAAGGATGGGGTGGCACAGAGGTGTTGTGGTCATGCTCTGTTTAAAACAATGCAGCTAGCAGGAACCGAGCCAAAGAAATAACCCAGATGGTGACTGAAAGCTGAACTTTGTACCATTGACTCAAAAACACATATTAATTTCCATATTCTGGTATGCTAATTAAGTAAAAGCTGTACATGCTTTACATGTATGATTAAAGTCATTCAAACTCCACCTAAACATGAAATCACATCAACTGTAATATTACATTTTCCCCTCCTTTAAAAAAATATAAATGCAGTTTCAATGGAAAGGGAGGTCAGAGATTTCATCTTGGTATCAAGATGAACCAGATAACCATCTGGGATGGTTAACTATGGCTGGACCCATCTCCTCCCTCATAAGGACACCCCCTGGGTATGACTCAAGCAGTCACCTATACTGGATGCTTCCTTGGGAAATTCAAACAGCAACCTTGTGGTGATCATGCTTTTAGCACTATGGAGTCATCTCACAATTTACAGCATTTTTTGCTGGCTGTGTTATTAATATTTGTATATTCACACGTGTTTCTGCAGACAGTGTCTTTATCCCTGACAAGCCAATAAAAACCTGCATTTCTGTTGCTCAGTAAGCTACTTTGCACCTGCCCATGAGAAGTATTGAACACGACCAGACTTCTAATCCAGCTGGGAGAGTTCATTTGGCATAACCAGACCTACAGTGTGTGGCACTATTTGTGAATATGTAATCGTGGTAATCTCAGAGAATGTGGCTGGATTTATAGAGCCAGTTGGCTCTGCACCTCTGTTGCTTAGTGCTCAGAATCTAAGCCCAGCCACCCCCAGCCCCTCGGATATCTGAGAACCAGCTGGAATGCAAGGGGGGTTATTTTCTGCCAAATCTTTCTCTTAATACAACAGAAAAATTTGTCTTATTCTTAACATGACAAGTAGCCTTATAGTTTCAAGCCTAGTCTTGGCACACTGATTTTAAAAATCTATTATTTATTAAAAAAAAATTAGGAAGCTATCTTTAGATCTTTGAATAATGCCAAAACAAGCAACATAAGAATGCAACTCTTCTACCAGTAGCTGAGGCAAAGGCAGGCATTAGACCCAGGCCCTGAACTTACAAACAAGCCTGAATATTTAAGTCTGGTACTATGCAAACTGTTTATACATAGTAAGACCTATCATTAAGGAACTTGACTGAACTGATTCACTTTGTAACACAGTTGTTTTTCATTCATGAATTAAGGATGACAAAAGAATGCTGGAAAATTTTGGGCCTATATAAAGCTGATAAGGAAGTGTCACATGACTGATTTTCATGGCAGTGAAGTTTCCCAGTTAGTTCCTTTTTAACAGCAAATGTGGAGGTACCAAAGCTGGAAAATTCCAATATACATCTAATGTTTCATAAATGAGTTGTTGGAGATGCACAGTGTTTCAGTACTAATCCCTGTTTGCTGTGGAGGACACTGACACAGGGAAAAGTTGGTCAGTCTAGTGCCAAAGCAGTGTTTTTCCTTTGGTACTCAGCATAAGAGGGCTGTATGCTATTGCCAGCTGAGGGCCAGAGAGGAAGAAAATCTGGATAGCATGGGAACTGAAGGTGTGCTAATGTTCCAGCTCCCCCAAATTCCTTGGAGTGTCTTGTGCCTGGATACTCAGGGTGCCCATCAACCCGCCTCACTACCTGAATCTGAGCAACATGGAGATGCTGGAAACATCCACATAAATACTTGAATTTAGTTTTGGCACAAAACTTTGGCAGTGTAAAATCAGCAGTCTGACAAAGGGACGTCAAGGGGAGAGAAAAAGATAAAATACACTCCCTACCTCAGAAACATCACTGTCTTTTGTTAATCTCTAAAGGCACATTTGAGTGACCAAGCCAGGTCAATCTGTGGCCAGACTGGGAATTAATACAGTGGCAACCAGTGATGCCATGGGAGGAGAAAGGGGAAGAAAGGAAGAAAAGCAACAGAACAGTGTGTTCTGTCTGGCCCAGAGGCTGAGGTAAGAGGTCTGCCTTTCTTAATAAGCTTGTGTCAAAAAAAAAAGAAAAAAGTTGATTTAAATGAGAGGAAGAGTAATAACAAGCTTCACTTTCAGGCTGATTCAGGTGTGTCTGAGCCACTTCTAGCACCTTCAAAAATTTCCAGCTGTGAAGCTGTGTTGTGCCTGTTCAATATCACAGCTAGAAAGCCACTACAAAACCAACCAATGAGTCTCCCTTCCTGGACAGATGACGAACTTCCACCAGAGGTGGAACAGAGGAGCAGAGATGTCACCTGAGAGATGACCAAAAGGGCTATAAAATGTAGTTCTCCCCACAACAGCAGAAATCTCTCTTACTTCCAACAACACAAATCAGCATGTGCAGCCCAGATGGTGCAATGTGGAGGGCTGCAACACTTGAGAACAAATGAGAAAGGGAAGGACGTATTCATCAGGAAGGAGGAAACCACAGCCTAGAAGATCCAAGGCTTGTTCTTGGTAAAAGAGCCATCCAACTCCCTGGCTAATGAGAACAGTCTTTTCCACTTCCTGAGAAGGTGCAGTTATTTTGGATTGTTAACAGAGCAAAATAAAACCACACAGCCACAAAATATTGCAAGCAGAAATTTCTCTTCTGCATCAGGGTTTACTAATTTTTTACATTCCTGCTGGCTTAATAATTCCTGAGGGGGGGTACGGAAAGAACTACGGAATCAAAGGAAAGCAAACTCTTCCCAAATGGGAGCTCTGTCTGATGATGCAGTAGCTCATCTGCCCATGTTATTACTGCTAACAGCAAAATTAATGAGCAGATATGATATATGAGAGACAACTTATACCAGCAGAAGCAGGAACATTCATTCTACTTTACCCTGGTACAGAGAAATAGAATGAGATTATGGCTAGAAGAGAGAAAATGGTAGTAAATGAATGGAAGAAGTTTAAATAAAGACTTTATTGGGTCCTGTCCATTTATTCAAGCTTGCCTGTGGTGAAAAACATATTTTTCAAAGCTTCATACCACAATACTGCAAAGCGTGCCTGCCTTGTACTCTGTCTACAAGGAACCATCCTAGCTTCCAGTGCTCTCACAGCAGGATATGGTAAACCAGTGCCTCAGCCTCTAAGGCATTTGACATAATACTCAGGTCATCACAGAACACATTTCCCTGTAGAGCTTTACAATCACTTGAAGGTCTCAGGGAAAAATAAAATAATAACATAAACCAGCTGGCCTATTTCTGGTCCAACACATATTCCTTGCTCCACCTTTCACTGAACATCCTGTGCCCCTTCTGGAAGTTCCTTAATTAACCCTTACTTTATCTTAAAACTATCAAATGTAAATTAATAGTCATGTGGGGTCATCTTTCCAAGGTTGCATTTCATGGCATACACCTGCTCCTGCCCATCAGAATTAAATCTGAAGGGTGCTGAGTTGCTCTGTTATCTGCGTCATTTGAAGATACAGCTTTTCACCTATATAGCAAAGTGCAATCTTAATTTGGGATTTATGATGGAAGCAACAAAATCCCAGGAGGAAAATACTTTCTTTACAAAATGATTTTTTTTAATTGAGGGTGAAAATTAAGATGAATATTCATTTTGAGATTTTATAGCCTTTCTTAACTCTCCTTTTTTTTTTTTACACATGGTGGGTTTATTTTAACACAGCTTTCATTAATAAGGAACAGAATTCCCTTAGCCGACCTTAGACATATGCAGCCTCACAGATGGGAAGGAAGGGTGCTTTAGACTAAATAAGCAAGTGATGTATAGGGGATAACCTGAGGAGAATTCTTCTGCTGTTCTCTGGCAGCTCAGCAGTGAGAGAGTCACCAGCACGCAGCAGCATCGCGGCTCCAGGGAGGTTTGGTCCCCCCGCAGTCACCGCAGCGCTGCCATCCTCATGAAAAGCATTCTCAAACCCATTAGGCTGATGCTTCCATTGGAACAGATATGCCTTCTGTTTGCTTGGGAAGACTCCGAGGGCTAAATTTGCTGTTTGGAAAGAGTGAAAATTTGAGGGAGCTGCAGGTTTTTATTAACTGACTTCTTAGCCAGGAACTGTGAAACAGATTCAGTGTTGTTGCACGGCGGTAGATGGAGTAAACTGTATTCAGACTATCACCCCAACAGTAATCACCATTAAGAATTGAGGAAAAGAAATACTTTAGAGTGAATAATTTTAGTAAATATTACATTTCCCAATATAAAATACAATCCTTTGGTTGTGCAAAAAAAGTATAATAAATGAAATTGCTTTATATCTTCTCTTCCACTCTATTCAAGTTAATAAAATATGAAAGAAGGAACAAGGAAGAGAAAACAAAAAGCAGTCAAAAAGGTTTAAAAGAATTCAGTTGCAAAGAGCTTATAATTGTATTTTGTTTTCTACTTCCAGAACAAATTCTCTGTTAAGAAACAAGTACCCAGTATCTTGTAAATCTTGCAGTATTTCCATAAGACATCTCCCTACACATTACAGTTCTATAATCTGCAACAGTAACACAGACTTTTTAAGACTTCAAGAATCATGTAGTAAATCTGTGCCATTGGGTTATATAAATTAATTTTTCCCAAAGTACTTGACTTTGATGCCATCTATCTTAGAATCCTAGCATGGTTTGGTTTGGAAAGGTCCTTAAATGTCATGTAGTTCCAATTCCTCTGCCATGGGCAGGGACCTCTTCCACAACACCAGGTTGTTCAGAGCCCTTCCAACTCAGCCTCATCTTGTACATAATGTTACCAACATTAATCTGAATAATAACTATTCATCCTAACCTCTAAAATCAGCTATGTACCTGTTACCTCATTATAATATTCAAGATTAAAGGTATTTAATTTACTTCTTTATATACTTCTTTATATTTAATTTACTTCTTAATTTACCTCATTATAACATTCAAAATTAAAGGTATTTAATTTACTTCTTCTAGGTCAGAATGTCACTTGACATTGATTTTAATGATGAAATTGATTTAACTTTTTCTATCAAAATAAAAAAGTAAGAAGAATATATTGAGTAGAGTATTTGTAAGAACTACTTGAAGTCATGCCAGTCATACCTCAGAACAACTCAAAATAGTGCAATTTCCACACCATAATAATTTCCCTTTTCCTTCCAACACACCCACATAGCAAGCATGTACCCCTGCAGTCCCATTGATAACGCTACATCTGACCCCGGGAAAAATTGAGCAGTATGGGAAAAGGTATTTGTTTCTGCTGCTCCCTAAGAGCTCCTTGTTAGAATTGAAGTTGTCTTTAGCAGGTATATTTGTATGCTTTTTGACCAGAAATGGGGCATTCAGTAAATCCATTGAGCCAAAAGACATCAGATTGTATGGCATTTTTGCCTTTCCATTGTTTTTTTAAGGCTACTTATTTAGCTGAATTCAGCTACTGGTATATATTCATGTAAATAATTACCAGCAAACACCTTGTAAATCAAAGAAAATTGTTAAAAAGGCCAGTGTGCGCACACACACTCACATTCAGGTGCATACACAAAAATAAAGGATAATACATTTTTGTGCATTAGGTTACACCAGCACCACATGTAACAGGATCTGGAGAAGATAAACTTCCTTAATTGGGGTACAGCAAGAGTTATTTTAAGAAAGACAGGATGTCTAGAGGGGTCAGGCCTTGGACAAAGAGATCCTTTCTGCTTCTTTTCTTAGGGAAGAGGAGAAAGGTTGGCTAGATTAAAAAACTATGTCCTGTTACAAGCTTGAAGATGGCTCATAGCTCATGCCTAAGTTTCCAGTGAGGGGCAACTTCTGCAGGGCATGATGGGCTGTGTGTTTCCAGCAAGGACCTTTACTGGGCAGAATCACACCCAGTGTGCTCCACATCCTGGGCATTACACTGCTGACAGCTAACAGGGGTTACCAACTCGTTTGAGTGGAGCTTCCTCAGTTGGAAATGTGTCCATTTACATCATTTGTGGATGTAATTGAATGCTGCAATCAAGTTATTGGCATATTAATATTACTCCTGTCCCCATTCTCACCATGAAAATACAGCAGATTGCAGCACTGGGAAGGGCACCCTTCTTAGACCTCTCTAAGACTTCCCATGTGGGTGGTTTTCACTGACAAAACCAGTTGTGGATTGTCAGGACAGCTGTTGCAAGAGAACTTTAATGAAATAATGTTTGGTATTTCATGACTAAATCTTTATTCTTTGCCTCTTAGACAGCTTCTAAAACATTCTAGCTCTTTGCCCATCATTATCAAACACTGGTGTTGGAGAGGAAGGGGAAGGAATTTGGGCCCTACTACTCTGACTAGAGGATCTAAATCTTCATTTCTCTGTTAGGAACTTCTTTCTGTTTTACATATGCATTTAGTATAATGACAGCACTGTTCTTTAGTTTAAGTATTTTCTTCCCTCCCTACCCTTGAGACATTACTAGAAAGCACTTCATTTTGCTGAGTAAAGTAACATATTTTTTAATATGTTCTAAACCATCATTAATATAATGGTAATTCTGTTTTCTGCAAGTACTGTAATGTGAGTTCATAATACTTGATTATGTGTGACCATTACAACAATGAATCTGCAGGAGAGGTCTCACCAGTGCCTTGCAGAATGGTGTATATAGTAGAATGTACCCCTGTGGAGCTAATCCCTATGTAAATCTCTGCTGGAAGTGAAATATTTTATGTATTTTGGTGTCCTAAGTGACTTTTTTTTCTCCATGACTATTACAGATGCTTCTGACTATTTTTTTAGCTGTAATTTTCAACAGATGAACTCCTGTCATATTGCAAGAAAGTGCTGTTATTCTTCCCTAAACACATGAGCTAGCACTTCGTAGTGTTAAATCCAATACTATTTCTATTATTTATTTATCAGTCATCCCTTTATTTTCTTGTAGGAATCCTCTCTGTCCTAAGACCACGTCATCAGCAAATTCCATTAACAGAGAAGTACTCTTTGTGACACGGTCATTAATGAACACACAAAACAGGACTGGCACCAGAGCTACAATCATGACCTCTTTCCAGTCTGACAGGGACCTTTCCAATGCAATCCACAGCTGTCTCCCTGGTCCTTCAGTCCTTTTCCCCAGCTCAAACAACTCCTCCTGTGGTTCTGTACCTCAGGTGTCAGTGCAGGCAATAGGGGTTAGGCAGTGCCCTATTTAGCCAAGGTTATCAAAGGTAGATAGCTGGCTACATTTTTCCATGCCTCTCACACTGAATTTCAAACATTTAGAATTTGCTTTCTGCTTTTTATTTAAAAACCTCCTTCAAAATGTCTTTTAAGTCCTTACATATGCTGAAGTGAGAGTAGCATACCCAGAGTAATCTAGGAGAGATTTAAGAAAGAAAAAGTGTGGAATTTCTGCTTGTCTATGGCTGCAGTCCATTTGCAGCCCTGTTTCAAAGAGGCCTTTTACTAAGAGTAAAGTCTTCAGCTGTTTTCCAGTGACTTGGTAGAAAAACTGCCTGGACAGATTTATCAAACCTGCCTTGTGGCTTCAACTACCATCTCAAGCATGTTGTGACTAGAAAAGTCACCTCTTTCTTCCTGCCCTGCCCCAGGGAGCTCAGTGGGTCTCCTTGTGCCTTTTATCCCTACCCTTCAGAAGGGTACAGGTCCTCCCAAAGCTTTTTCTTGAGTCTGCTGTTGCTGCAATGAAGTTCCAAGACTCCACCAAGCTGAAGTCTCTGAGTTCCTTTCCCCAGCTCACATCAAGGCTTGTTGGTTCAGCAAAAGGTATTTCTCTGTCATGTCCTCATTGTTAACTGAAAACAAACTAAAAAATGGCATTCCTTTTTTTTTTTTTTTTTTTTTAGATCAAAGTTGTATTGGTGAATAATGCTGGCATTGCATAAAAGCTAAGCCGTGTCATGTCATTGTTAGTAATATGTACTCTGGTTCATAGCTCAGAAGTGAAAGCTTTTAATCATAATTCCTAAAAATCTGTATCTACTATCGTATACACAGCTCCTCATGGACACGAAGGTCAGAGTAGCAGCTCTGTAGTTACTCAGACTTTTTCTTTGCTCCTCAACTGCTTCCAGGACTATAACAACTATTTCTCACATCCCTTCTGTAGTCCTTCACCTTCTGTTATTTAGATTGGTGCAGTATTCCCGAAGTTAAAGTGCCAAGCTTTATCAATTTGTGCCTCGTGTATGTGTGATGATTGCCACAGTACATCAAGCTGCAAGCACTGCCTGAATAGCTGAATATCCTCTGGTAGATCATAAAGGAAAACTTTGGAGATGTTTTGATTGTCACCATCACTACTCCCAACAGCAGAAAGCAAAAGTAAGTTTAAGAGCAATTGTAACTCAGGGAGCTACATAAATGCAGGCTCGATGTTTTTAAAGATAAGAAACAAATATGTAAAGATGGAGAACACAAGGCGTTGTAAACTGCCTGCAATAACAACATCTCACATTAACAATAATGGAACCACTTTAAAAGCTAAGCTAGTTTTCATCATTCATGTCATTTGTTTCCTTTTTATGTTTCACTCAGCTTGAACAGTGACAGCTCCATTTGTATTTCAATCAGTTCTGTTGTCAGGCAGCAAACCTATGTTGCAGTTCTTGCGTTGGAAATACTTTGAGGGAACAATTTGAAATAAACTATTTAAACAAAAATTGAAAGAAAATAATGAAAACCTCTTATTTTGAGGGCTTTACAGGCTAAATAGCTAAACTTTTCCTCAAAAACTGACAAAATGTAGCTTCCCTTGGATATTTAACAGATCTATAATGCTTGGATGTCTTTCTGCCTTTGCATAAAATTCAAGCATGTGACTTAATTAACTTCTAATTTTTATGCCTATTCCACCCTACACACAGCTGCCAATTATAAAAGTAAAAAACTATGAAAGGTTGTTTGTCTGGAGAACAGCTAGATTTTATTTCTTCTCAAAACTGGAAGACTTAATGCACAGAGAGTAGCACAAGCTATTAACCTCCCAATTTTTTTTTCCTGTGCTGCAGCTCCACAATAAAAACAAGAGCCAGGAAATAAGCCATGTTGTTTTCCAAAATTCAGTGTAATCACAAGTTACTTCAATGATTTGCCTTTTCTGCCTCTCCAAGCATTAACATCCCCAAAACCACCTTTGAAGAGAACATTGTCATCAAATTGCAAGTAATTTTATTAATTATCAAAAACATAACATTAAAGATTATATTAAGATTAAATAGCTCTGGACCTTTGAATGAATGACTTCTTGGAATAGCTCAAGACTCAGAATTTTAGGTACAATAATCCAGAATTTCTCCTCTTAAAAGGACAAAAGGGAAAGGAGAAGGCTAACACACAGTTCTGTTCCTTGTCCTTTGCAAGAGCAGAGCTGGCAGATTGTTTTGGAAAAGCGGGAATTATTCTGGTCAATAAACCTCAAAAAACACTCATACTATTTCTTCAAGTGTGATAGAAGAACTATATGAGAGATTTTGCTTCAGTGAAATATCTCATGTTATATTCTTTAAATGCAGATAGAAGATGTAAAGACAAGGAAGAAGTAGTCAGAGCTCCTATACTCTTTGCTCTGGAAATGCCTGCAGCTGCAGGGGAGCTGATTTAGAATGTCTCAACAAGCAACATTATCAAAAACATGACTGCCAGGGAAAGGCACTCAGAAGAGTTTACTCTTGATGACCTCTGTGACTGAGATTGTGGAAATGGTAATACAAGAACCTCTTATGCTGGCGTTGTGTTCTTTGGGAATTCATCATGGAATTAATTGCATAGAGCAGAAATGTGTCCAAAACACATGACTCAGATTCAAAATTTAAGTGTCTCACAGTTTGAAGAAGTTTAAATTAATGAATCTGAACTTCCCCATCACTGTAAAATTACAGAAATAATTGCTGTCGCCAAGGAAGTTAAAAAAATTTAAGTGTGTCAGATCAAAGTATATGTTGCTTAAATTTAATGCAAGTCTTCTTTTTGCCATGCTATATAATCAGACTGCACAAATGGCAACAGAGCACATTTATCTCTGAATCTGTCCTCAGCTTCAGCCAAGTTTCAGTACAATGTCTCCCCAAAGCTTCAGAGAGAAGATATCTGGAGCAGCACACATCATATGGCTCAAGAATTAAGTTTCTGATCCAAGCTCCTGTGATTATCAAATCCAGTCTCCATACTGTAGGGTAGCCAGTTTGTACTGTGGTTTGACCTTTTTTTTCCTGACAGTTCAAGAACACTTGCCTAAGTGAATAGTTCTACTTTCAAATACAATGTGTACACCATAATATTACAGCTGTATTCAAGCTGAGGGAGCACAAAGGTAACCCAAATTAGACAATAGGAAAAAAATTATAATTACAATTTAAAAAATGACAACAAATCTCCAATAAGATTAGTTGTGCTATGCCCTTTAACTTTCATTTAAATTTCAATTTTTAAAATGGCAATAAAATTGTAGCAGTTATAAAACCATCTTCATCCTCACAAAAAAAAAAAACCAACAACAACAAAAAAAAAACCAAACAAACTCCCCCCCCCAAAAAAAAAAAAACCCCAAAAAAAATCCAGGAGGCTTTTTCCAAGGTTGGCTATGATCTACCCTAAAAAGAGATTTTCACCATCAACCCCAGAATGGACATTTGACTCCTATGAAAAGCTGGGGAAGTATAATCAGAGCAGCTTTGCTAGGCATAGGTGTAGGATGCCACACATCAAAGTTTACTCAGTTAATCTGCAGTGTGAAACTAGAAAGAGGAGGAGGAAGAGAGGGGAACCATGACACAGCATTGTCAGCTCTTGTTTCTGCAATCCCTTCCCTCTCATTTCCTCAGCTGTAGGCCATGCCTACATGCAGAAGTCACATCAGCTTTACTGAAACTGAGATACTTAAGGCAACAACTTGCATGTGTGCAATCCTGTTTCAAATCAATTACTGCCTCAACCCAAAGTGATATAAGTCAGTCTTAAAACCTACAAAAAGCTCTTCCTGTCTTAATTCACACATTATGACAGCATTATTTAAACAGCAAAAATATCCCAAGATCTCAATCCTGCTATCTCTGAAGGACAGGATGGTCTCTTTGCTTGGGTCAGGCAGTGCATATCCAAAGGCAAAAAGCACAGGTGAGAGGGTTCAGAAAAGTTGGATATACTAAGCCAGTGGACCTGGTACAGCAGATGTTTATTTATAACACAGTAGTAGTGCACATGCATTCCCTGAAATACAAATACAGCTTGCATGAAGCAGGCATGTTTCCAGAGGTCTTTGGGAGAACAACAGACATGCTACAGTTGGAATTTAGCTGCTATTCAGCTATTTGTCCTTTTGCATAACATATATCCTAGCTTCATATTCATTTTTTTCCTTAATAACTAGCTTCCTACTTATTTGAGCTTGGAAAAGGAGGGGGCCTGGGGAAAAAATATTTTCCTGGTGGCTGAAGGTTTGTGCAGAAAACACAACCCTTTTCCCTAGATGACAAAAATAACTGTATGGTGCGAACTGGTACAGAGGTACTAGCATGGAAGCAGCTTTCCTTAATTGAGAATGTAGCAAGATAGGTCAAATTTAAATTGGGGTAGGTGGCCTCAGACAGTCTGGCTTTGGGGTTGCCAGTGTCAGCTGATGCCTCCAGGCAGGGATCAGCCTGCATATTGCCAGTGGCAGGAGGTCACAGTCCCTGCTGCAACCATGGCTGCTTTTCTGTCTGTGTCTCTTCTCTGCAGGTCTCTTGTCTGCAGATTGAGACATTTTTATACCCAATGACACTGACTCTGTGAGATACTGGACCAGGACAAACAGTGTGAATGCCTTGCAAAACTGCAGCAGACTGTGGGTGGGTGCTAGCCAAGGAGTGAAGATGGCGGGGGGGGTGCAAATTCCCAATGATTAGATGTGTCATTTGGACACATAGGGATCCTGATGTGTCCTATGGCTGCTGGTCCCATAGACCAAAGTTTATGTCCTAATTTGCCACCTGCCTTTTGTCTTCATCTGCACTATTTATGCACTTGAGGCGGCAGACGCTGTTACCCTGCACACCCAGCTCTCCCACACTGTCCCACAAACAAAGCTCTTAGAAAATGTGTGATCTTGCCAAAAGCCTTTAAGCAGAGCACTGTGTGGGCCAGCCCTGAGATTTATACAGATCAGCAGGTGCCAAAAGAGACCATGGCACTGGCTGAAATCAATGGTAGCAGGGGTAGCAGGCACTCCCCTGCCACTGGGTCCTGCCAGCCCCAGACACGGGGTCACCAGTAACTCACCCGAAATCTGTGTAGCATTTCCTTCCCTTGCCTTTTAGGAGGCAGACAGTGATTTCACAAGACTCCATGTCAGCAAATAATTTTCTGATTAATGCTCAGGCACCCTTTAGATGCAAAATAATGAACGTAAAAGATCAATGGATGAATTATTGATCCTGTCAAAACTCTTTATAGCTAATTATACCACTGAATGCTAACTGAAGTGGCTATTGGCTACTTACCAGTCAAATTAAGGTCACTAGTATGTTTATAAAAAACTCCCAAACAACTTAAATCTGGCACTGTTATAGTATTCCACTTCATTTATTCCAAAGACAATTCACAACACCTGGATTGCTTGGGGCAAGACAATGCTTAAGTGCAAGGTCCTGCACATGGGCAGGGAGGATCCCAAGCAAAAGTACAAGCTGGGTAGAGAACAGATTGAAAGCAGCCCTGAGAAGAAGGATTTGGGGGTGTTGGTTGATGAGAAGCTCAGCATGACCCAACGATCTGTGCTGGCAGCCCAGAAAGCCAACAAAAGCAGAGTGGCCAGCAGGTCAAGAGAGGTGTTTCTGCCTTTCTTGTCTTCCCTCATGAGATCTCACCTGGCATGTTGCATCCAGCTCTGGGGTCCTCAATGTAAAAAGGATGTGTGCCTGCTGGAGGAAGTCCAGAGGAGGCCACGAAAATGATCAGAGGGCTGAGGCACTTCTCCTGTGAAGACAGACTGGGAAACTTGAGATTGTTCAGCCTGGAGAGGACTCCAGGGAAATCTTACAGAAACCTTCCAGTGCCCAATGGGGGCCTACAAGAAGGCCAGCGAGGGGCTATGGACAAGGGCATGCAGAGACAGGAGAAGGGGAAATGGATCCAAAATAAAAGAGAGTAGGTTTAGATTAGGAAGAAAGTCATTCCTATGAGGCGGTGAGGCACTGAAACTTGCTGTCCAGAAAAGTTGTGGAATCGCCATCCCTGGAAGCGTTCAGGACCAGGCTGGGTGGAACTCTGAGCAAACTGGTCTAGTGTAAAGTGTCCCTGCCAATGGCAGGAGTGTAGGAACCAGATGATCTTGAAGATCTCTTCCAACCCAAACCATTCCATGAATCACAAACTGCTGTTCCTGTCCTCTCTAGCAACAAGAAAGCATTGCCAGTATTTGTATTCATCTCCAGCTAGGCAGGAACTCACTGCAAAGTGCTGTGTGTGTTAGATACAGAACACATTTCCACCTTGGAAAACAAAAAAGCTTTGAAAAAATTTCAAAATGTCTCCTTTACTTTTCCAGGGTCATTTCTCTTGCATTCAGTAAAACTTTCTGAGAAATAATGGAGAAACATAGGTGTTCTGCAGCAAAAAAAATCATAGTGGAAACTGTGTTTCACCTATAACTGAACTATCTGGACCCTACAATAATTTTTATTAACTATCTGGATTTTTTAAAAGCAATTGGTATATATAAGTCAAAGTTAAATCCCTACTACTTATCTCTCTTGCATTAACAAGCATGAAGTGCATTTAAATTTGTTAGTCTCCTAACAAACCTCAGGAGGCCCCAGGAGATGTCTCCTGAGGTCTCTTGGACAGGAACAGTTTTCTCTTACATATTTTTACAGGGAACAGTAGTACTCATTTCAGATACAAATTATGCTGACACCTCCCAAAGTTTTACATAAGATGTTTCACTTTTCTACTCTCAATAGAGTGGATTCTTCTTGCATGGGAGAGCTAAATTCAGCCTCCAGATCTAACTAGAGGTCTCTCAGGACATGAACCAGGGTTATTCGTGGTAGCTGACCAAGCTCACTCTCTCAGTATCACAAACCAAAACGCTCCACTGGGAAAATTTGTTTGGAACAACTATGCTCCGGCCAGTCCTTTTTACTTCTGTGAACTGTCATTTTCTAATAACAAACATTAATCCAAAAATCCCAACCAGCTGCTCTGTCATGCCGTTTATCAACACCCAGTATGCTGGGATTTACTACAGAACTCACCTTGTGGTTTGTTGGACGCATGCAATTTAGGAGGCTGCTGTACTGCTGGGTACTACTCAAGGGGTATTCTGCTCTCTGCACCTGCAGATAGGATGAGAGAAAAATTTGAAGAAAGATGATGGTGCTCTGGAGAAAAGGAGGAATTTGAGTAGAAAACTGAGTATCTGTCACAGACAATGTAAACAGAAAAGGTGAGAAAGCAGGATTTGGATGCCTTGTGGCCATCCAGACAACCTGAGCTAACCTTTTTAAAATGATGCATACTTTCATGCTGGGATTCATTTCCCCTAACTTTACAGTGCGTGTCTAAAGGCATCTCTACTGACAAAAGAAAGAAGATGGCACTCCTCAGGCACAAATCACCTTTGATGACATGGATAGCCAAAACACTTTAGAAGTAGCAGACTCATGTAGATTGTTTCTCTCCATTGATTATTGTAGGGTGGGCTGAGAGATAGCTCAGATGAAGACATTGCATGTACCTGCAGTTTCACAAGAGGAACCTCATTCTGCTTGTGGCTGAATCACACACCATGTACTCATGAATGAGTCTTTCAAATATAGGACAATCCAGAAAGCTCTATTTCTAAGATTCTTCATGAGTGAATATGATTTTGGCTTCCTTATACGTTCTCTCCACTGAATTGGTCAGTAATCCAAAAGAGGACAAAAAAGTACTTCTGAAGAATCAGACCCTTGATATAAAAGCAAATATTCTGGCAGGACACAGAGTGCCTAATATTAATGAACTGCTTGGGGTTTTTTTCCCCCTTTTTTATTTAAAGAGATTTCCTTGTATCTTGCTCAGATGGCATACTCAATGCCTCAGGCAAGACTGTGCAGCTGCTTCTACAGCTTGCAAAGGACTTGGCTACATTACAAGTGTCATATTTTCTCACAGATAAATTGTTCTTGAATAACATTGCCTAAGTAATAGGGTTTCCATCAGTATCAGCTTTGCATACCTCCTTATTTTTTTCACCCTCCTTTTATTGTGCAGACTTGTTAACTGTGACCACTGCAAAGCTCTTTTTATGCTTCAGTTCCCCCTGAGTCCCTCTTACTATTTCCAAGGGAATAGATGGCATATGGGATCATGTTCCATATGCCAACCTTGTGCCTTTTTTTTAGCACCTCCTTTAAAAATCCAGGGCCACGGTGCAATGGACAAAGTTTAGTTAGAGCCCAGAGCAGTTGTTATACAGTAGGCTAGTGACTGAAAGGAGCTGTCCTCACCCAGCTTTACCACTTCCAGGAGTCGTTCTTGCAACTCACAGGTCTTGTGAGGACTCGCTGAAAGCAAGGGGGTGGATTGTGTGCAGAGAAGTGTGGGTTTGCAGATTCTAGGAAAGGAACTGACTTCAATGTACCAACAGGAATGCACCTGTTTTTGTTTATCTAAATTAAATCTCTTATTTAATATTAAATATTTAATGTATAGCCTCTATTTTGGAGTGTTGAGAAGGGAAAATATATTGCCATTTTTGTCCTGAAGGAATTCTATTTTCCTAATTAGACTCTTTTCTTCTGTCCAAGCAATTCCCTTGATAACACAGGTCATGAATGGCAGGAGATCAGACTGTGTGACCTCCTGAAGACCATGGGAGTGGCACAGATCCACAGAGTGGCTGGGTGCATGGTCTGTAAGGGCAGTAATGGGCTATTACTACACTTACAGACCATGCACCCAGCTCCCTGTCCCTAAAACTGGCTAAACAAAAGATTTCAAGAGGGTGTTACGTACACAAGAATTAAAATCCACCACATCCTTGTCCACAGGTTGGCAGCCCCTCTCTGTCTCTGCAGCTGTTCCTCACCCCATGTGCACCCAGGCTGAGCTGCCCTGCTCAGAGCTGTGCCAGCAAAAGCTGCAGCTTCTATGAAACCAGAAGCATGACAATCTTCCTCACTGGCTTTCAAAACTGAGTACCGAAGATCCTAAGGAACCCTGACACTGTGTTTGATCTCTTTAAAGTTAAATTTTGAATAAATTGAGTTGTCTGCTGCTGAATGGGAGCAGAGGGTTTGTTGTCTTACCCACCCCTACAAAAAAAAAAAAAATTAACCAAAGCTTTGCCAGAAGAAGCAACAGGGAGAGCAACACAAGCATAGACTAATATTTACAATATTTGCAGCACAATGTCATCCAGCTGAAGACAGAAAGATGACAGACTGGATAAAATGCCAACATTTTCTGCACATTTTTCTCTGTTACTGCCCCTAACATTGCTCCCACTGATGGGGTATAAAGTGAGGGCAACAACCAGGGGAAATTTTAGCCAATGTTTAGTAACATGGCTGCAGCCCAAGTCACCATCCAGAATGTAATTCCACTCCTCTGGAGACTCAGCAGTGCTCATTGCAGCAGATAAACAAGTCGCTCTGTTACCCTGAGGCGTGACAAATACTGCTGTGGAGCTGCCTGGATGGAGAAGAAGGGATCCAGTGCAAGATCCAAGCCCACATTCCTACCTGGAAAGGCTGAAGAAAAAAAAACTATCTCAGCTTTCTACTAGATGTGGTCTTATCACAGGCAGAGCATGTATCCCATATCTGACCCTGGGGCACCAAGGCAGGACTTGAAACTGAATTCACTGTCACCAGTGATGTCTTTCTCTCTTCTTGCCAAGGCAGAATATGTTGAGGGTGCAAGTGGGGTGCTTTGGGGTCACTTCTCTGCAGTGGCATGGAAATTTTAGACAAATCATTTTGAGTATATCTGTATTAAGAGGATTGAGAAACACCAACCCCTTCCACTTTCTCTGGGGACCCTCAAGGCCAGGAAGGAAAATCAATAGTAAAGCAAATACTATCTGCCCTGCTAAAGTCCACATGCAAATACCCTTTGGACATAACAGCTCTGCACAGTTCTGCATCAATACTTTTGAATTTTTTCTAGCCCCAGGCTGTTATATGTCATATACCTGCAGCACCATTCAAATTTTACTATTTGGGGAAAAAAAACTACAAACAAACAAAAAACCCCCACATACCCAAGCTAGTTAAAAGAAATAAACCTTTCAAAGTGCTTTAGGTGTTTTGGAGGAAAGAATATTAAAGCCCTAGAGAAATATCTTGTATGGCATGATAATCAGTGAAGTCTGCCTGAGCCTGTGACATATGCCTCCCCTTAATGTTTTTAGAGAATCAGTGAAACTTGTGCTCCTTAGCAACTTAAGGTTTTTATTTTTTTTCTACGAAGTAGGGAGACAAAATTCTCAAAAGGTATCAGCAGCATCCCAGCACAGAAGGCATGTAATTTGTCAGACCACAGCATTGTAAAATGCTTCACGGCTGAAACTCTATGGGCTTGACAGAAACTGTGGCCAGTTAACACCTCATATTAGAGTTTTACTCAAGAATAATCAATCGGCAGGATGTCCTTAGCCTAAAAAAGCTTTTTTAAATTTCCTGAACCATCATCAATTTCATCATTTGCCATCTTGCCCTAACATGCTCCCTGCCTCTTGAGAAGGCACAAAACCAAGGTGAAGATCTGAGTGTCTCTCTGGCTACCAGAGTTCAAAGCATCTGTCAGCTACACCATGTACCAGAACACACTGCACATGGACTACCTGAAATCATATACTTGGTAGTCAATGCTTCTCTCAGACTATCTGTAATTCCATCTCTTGGGGAAAGAAGACAACATATAAATTAATGCAGAGTCAGATTCTGCCATAGAAATTCTTTGTCATGCTCCTAGTTTGCTCCTAAGTTAAGGCCCTACTTGATTAAAATTGAAAAACAAATCATGTAGAGAAAGCTGCTTGTTAGTTGTAAAAAACTCATAAGCTGAAGAAGCAGCTAAATTCACAGCAAATCTCAACCTGTGAGAATCATTCATTCAGAGTTAGAAGAATTCTAATGAAATGTCCATTAAATGTTCTCCTCAAACATTTACTTGCTGAAAAATCAAGCCTGTATTCTCAGTTAAGATACAGTTAATTTGTGTTTGTGGGCTCCTGTGCAGACTTTGATCAGCAAATTGGCCTCAGTGAGTGCTTTGTGGAGAAGATACTAAAGTTCAGACCCAAATGCTTTCTCTCCTTACTAAGACCATCACATCAGCCTGTGTGTCCTGAAGTCAGCTTCTGCCCAGGGTGTGCCACCCCCAGAAACACCCCATGCACAGCAAGTCCATCACCTGTGGGATGAAGGGGACCTGCTGCCTCAGGGCTGCTCAGTCAGACATGTCTGGGGTTTTACAGACATGAAATGGGAAGTGATACTCAATGACTTGTCCAGGATTTCTGTGTGTAAAACAGCCCAAGTGTAGTTACTCTTACAAGAGCTCTGGACACACCAAAGGAAATCTGCTCCTCCTGAGCCCTGGGAATGCCTCAAAATTATACTCTCTCTCCTGAGGATAATGAATTGCACTTTTTTCCTTCCCACCTGCTCACTGATGATTATTATGCAAACTATTTGTGACACTAGCAGGACAAAACTCAGAATTGAAAAGTATTGTCACTTAAACCTGTGAGAAACCACAACCATGGTTCTGAACAGCCTCAGGTCACCCCAGCCCACAGGGAAGGATGTGCAGGGATGACTTGCAGCAACACAAACCAAGTGTCAGAACAGATCTCCCCCACGCTTTTTGTTATTCCTTGTTGAGACCACAAGGAGTACTTCCCATTTCTTCTTTGCAAGCAGCTGAGAACTGTTCCACATATCACTTTTCCATTGTCAGGCTGCTAATTGAAACTTAAAAACATTCATTAGCCCCTTCCCATGGACCTGCATGGTGGATTCATGCCATACTACAGCAGGGACATTGACTAATGAAACCTGACAAGTGTCCCTGAGAATTCCTCCAGGATTTCTGAGCCCAGCAGCTTGCTGCATCCGAGATGACTGCTCCATGGCAGAGTCTACAAAAGAGATGTGCCTCAGCCTCTGCAAGGCTCTCAGGCCTCAAACAGACAGACCTTTAAGACCCCCACGCAGCAAGAATATTCCTTTGCCACCTCTCTGCAGAATTGCTTTTGCTTCTTTATCTACTTGTTTGCTCTTAAAATTGCCATTTTTTCACTGGGCTATGTATTGCTGATTCTTTTTTGTGCTGTTTACTCATGTGCAAGCAAAACAAATGTAATGGCCAACTCTCAGTTTATTGGTCTGGTTTTGCTACCAGGCTCTCTGCCAAATTATTACTGAATTTCTAAAGGAGCAGGCAATAAAACATACAAGGAAATGCAGGTGAGTTCTACAATCACTTCCCCTCAACAGTGATGTTATTAAAGGCGAGATAAAGGTGTCAGACACAAAAGAGGTGTGGGCTCAACATGCCTTTGAATTAAACCTGAAGTCTTGTGTAACAGGGCTACAGATCCCTTTTGCAATTTAGGCCCCCTGAGTTCCCCCTCTCACCACACTTTAACCCATTGCTGGGACAGTTGTCACACAAACCCAGGCACACTGGGGATGGAGCAAGTGCAGACACAATGAATTCACAGAATTCACAGAATTACAAGGTTGGAAGAGACTTTCAAGATCAAGTCCAGCCCAGCCCTAACATCTCTACTAAACCATGGCACTGAGTGCCACATCCAGTCTTTTTCTAAACACATCCAGGGATGCTGACTCTACCACCTCCTCGGGCAGGCCATTCCAGAACTTCATCACTCTTTCTGTAAAAAACTTCTTCCTAATATCCATCCTATATTTCCCTTGGTGCAGCTTAAGACTGTGTCCTCTGGTTCTGTCAGTTGCTGCCTGGAGAAAGAGACCGACCCCCACCTGGTTACAACCAGTTTCAGGCAATTGTAGAGAGTGATAAGGTCTCCCCTGAGCCTCCTTTTCTCCAGGTTAAACACCCCCAGCTCCCTCAGTCATTCCTCACAGGGTTTGTGCTCCAAGCCCCTCACCAGCCTCGTTGCCTCCTCTGGACAGGCTCGAGTGTCTCAGTGTCCTTCCCAAACTGAAGGACCAGAGCTGGACACCGCACTCTGATGTACCCAGTGCACTGAAGTGAACTGCTCCTCTTCCCCAGGAGTGGCACTCGGCCTCACACACAGAAGGCAAGAGGCTGTCACAGCAAGATGCAATGTTTGGGTAATTGCTGTTTTTCTCAGCCGCATCAGGTGAAGGGAAACATTTGTCACTTCTTTGAGCAATCCCCAGCAATCAAAGGCGCTGACTGACAGCGCTGAGGGACTGCAGCAGTCGCTGCTCACCGCTGACTCCTGCTAATGAGCAAACCCTGGCTGTAAAATTGCTGGGAAGCAGCTTCTCCACACTTTCACACAGACTGCTTTCTTATCAAACACCCAATAACTGAAGAGCTTATTTTTAAGAAAGGAAAGGAGGTTTTCCACTGACATTTGCCAAGTGGCTTTAGAATTGGCATATTGGCTCAATAACAAGCTAGTGGTGTAGCCTTTTCCTTTGAAAACCCAGCCCCTTCCATCTTCCCTTTTGCTCATATAAAGCAAGCAAAGTCAGGCAAGGCAGGCCGGACTCATGTTGTGATTCGTAATCGTAGGACTGAGAATCTATTTTCATTGACTGGACAACAGACAGAAATGGTGACTCTGCAGCTGACTCCCGGGACAGCATGTAAGATATGCATGGCATGCTGTAAGCTTTGTAGTCTCCTTTGCAGAGGAAAATTCCCTAGATAAGGACAACAGTAGGGAAGCAAAGGAGGACAGACTGACAAATCTTACAGCAGCATAAGTCCTCAGAAAACACTAAGATCTCTATTATGGAGAGAAATAATTTTCATAAACTGAAACAAGAAAAAGAGCAAATGTTTAAATATCTGAACTGGAATAATTTGTTTAAAGTAAACCCTCATAAAGCACAAATGCAAACAACCTTATTTCACCTCAGCCTTTCTGGATCAAGACATGTCTCAAAGCAGATCTCCTAACACCTACAGAAATAGTGACAGACAAAGAAAAGGGAGAAACTTTAACTCTTACATGGATTAGGTGCCTTGGCAAAGATTTTTCTTATCCTCAAACAGGACAGAGCTGCCTTCCTTTAAAAATAAATATTTTACTAGAATTGTTTACAGTGATTTACAGGTAACTTGTGCTGTATTGATCTCACATCTAAACTGAATAATCCTTAGTAATCAGAGAGACTCATAAGTTGAAGGGAAGAAAAAGACAGTTTTCCTTTTTCAGTTTTTTACTTTTACCACACACCAAAAGGTCATATACTGTTTGAATATCTCACCTTACATGATGACATACTCAACAAATTAAACTTTATATCAAGACCTCATTCAATCTAAAAATTAAATAAATGGAGTTCAATGCTCTTTATTCAGAAAACATGAATTCTCTAATTCATTGCTTTATTAATCTACAAATTCTCCAGTTCACAAATTCTCTAACTCCCTAACTTATATGTTGCTCTTTCTGTGCCTCAGTGGTTGTGCCAGTACAACCACTGCTGGGATGTGGCATCATCTGTATATTGGGCCAAAACCAGAGTTGAATGGACAATCACCCTTGTCCCTTGCCACAGACCAAACTCTGAGAAAAACCAGAGCCTGGGTGAGGGGTGGAACTGTTAGTCCTCTTGTCTTGCTCAGGGGAAGATTTGTGCACTCAAGCCCAAATCATGCGACAAATGGTGATTCATTTTTCCAACACAGGGAGATATGTGATAAACATAGATATAAAAATATATTACTAGCAAAACTAATAAAATACAGCACAATAGTACAACAATCATAGGATGTAATATAAGATGCAATATGCCATTTGCAGATGGTGCATATCTCATAAAAGCACCATACCAATGATATTCAGAATTTTGTTCTATTTCTGTTGCAATTCTGACAATGCAGCCAGTATCATGTTTGATAGCAGTGGTCACCTGTTTTAGACAAATAATAGCCATTTCATTTGGTGATTAAAGTTTTCAGCTCATCAGTTTGGGAGTACACTGTGTCCTGTGCTGGCCCTGAGGCACCAATGGGGTCCATGTTGTAGGCCAGTCTGACATCAGCACTGCAGGGAAGTTTGCATTATGGTCTCTGTTAAGCTGTCTATGGGTCTTTAACAACATGAGGTGCTTTAAGCTTAAATTTTTACTTCTCATTACCCAACTCCAATATGATTGCCAGTAAATTAAATTAATTTAGCCCAAGTTGTCTGTTTCGCCCATGGTTGTAATTGCTGAGTGATCTCTTGCTGTCCTTTTCTCAGCCCATGAGCTTTTCATTATATTTTCTCTAGCTCAGGAGGGTGGTGATAGAGTGCCTTTGGTGGGCACCTGGTGTCCAGCCAGGGTCAACACACACAGCTGCACAGGAATTAATTTAATTCTGACACAGGATTAAACCAGCCCTGGATGTGGTGTGTGTAGGATAAGCATTACCCAAATTGTGCTATTTCAACCCCAATCACAGGGAATTTGCCATGGGTTTGACAGGGTATACTTTCTGAGTAGCCCAAAGAACATTTCCTTCCCTAAGATCTGCTAGAATATGGACAATACAGTCCCTTATTCTATTACAAATTCTACGAGTGACCACTCTCTGTACTACTCCAAGACAAAGTCCTTAGAATACCAATTATATTTCTGCAGAGGAGGTAGTTTGGTGTCTCCTGAGCAAGCTGAAAAACTATTCTAGCAGGTAATGTCTGGGCAGGGAAACCTGGATTTGAGTTCACCCTCAGGCTGTAAATTTCACTACTTTCTCCTTTTTCCTTAAGCTTTCTTCAGTCATCAAATACCCAACTAAAGTGAAAAGTCTTCTCTCATCTGTGTATAAATCTAAACAAATGATTTTATCCATAAGTGATGACAGAATATTATTGTGCAGAACTTCATTCTTCAGGTTAGACTTAAATTCACATTTCATGGAGTAGCCAGAAGAAGGCAAAACATTTCAGTAAGATATAAAATCAGGAGTGACATCACTGCCTGCTATTAAATAGATAGGACAATGTTACATAAATGAAGTGCTAACATGGTAAATCTAATAAAATCTAATAAACCATCTCTTTATTTTGCTGGCATCAACACCTCCATCCTTAAATACTTAAATTTTTGTCACTAAGACCACTGTACTTTATACTTTGAACACAGTGTAAAAGCAGCTTTACATTTTGTAGACTATTTGCTGAGCAGTCTGCAAATCTGAAGACACATACCCCACAAACATAGAATTCTTTATTTCTTGGCACATAAGTTAGACTAAATATTGCATTCAGTATTAACACTGACTCATGGAGAGGTAAAAACTCAGTTAAAATAAAGCTGCTCAGGGTTTCATTTGGAGAAGACACACATACAGAAGTCTGAGAGGACTATAAGCTACTGAAGTCTCTACATTTAAATAAACAGCCAGTCCTGTTTGGTTACCTCAGAGTCTGCTGTTATGAGGAGACTCAACCACACATACTTTTACCTAATTATTCAGGGGCAGAATTCAGTTTCTGTGCCTGGTCCAGGATGCTCTCCCAGCTTTCTGGTCTGCCAGCAGTCCTTGAGACTGGCACCTCCCCAGTTGAGCCACCTGGGCAATGAAATTGGGATCTCCAGGCTCGGCATCTCTCTCTACAATGTAGCCAGATTTCCACTGAAACCCCTTTCAGGACAACATGATTGAAGAATCAGCAGCGTAATTCTGCATTAATGGACACTTCAGCTCCAGCAAGGGCATCACACTTCTGTTCTCCTGCCACCTCCTAAGGCAGGCTGACACTTGGTAGCCCTGTTCCAACAGCAGTGCAGGGTGCCTTTGTCTGCAAATCTGAAGGATTGCTCACAGCCATGACTGACAGCAGCAGCAGAAAGCCATCACCTTTAGAAATCTGATGTTTTAGTTTTATGGATCTTTTTTTTTTTTCAGATTCTTTGAATGAAAAGTCTAGCTATTCTTGGAATTTCAGTGAAAATATGAGAATGGTTCCTTCTGATTGCATGGAGCATAACAGACACTCTACAGCTGTAATAGGAATATCCTTGAGGTCTCATATCTGCTCATTAGCAATTACTTAGCTTATTAGCAAGCAGGTGAGTGTCACTTTTCAAAGCTAGGAAATGAAAAGTCTTAATGCCATGGAACTGCTGTTGGAATAATTTCTGCAGAAACATAAGTTTAGATTAAATTCCCAATACCTATAAAAACCTGTCTAAACTGTATTGTGTCACATGGTCTCACCATAACCATTGCAAAGACTTTCTGGCCCTGAACAAAATTAATGTGTTTGCATCAATTTTCACCATGTGCAATTTGTCCAGTAGTTGTAAAATAATACAAAAATGTTTTCTTTCTTCAATTTTGAACAGGCCACGACTGATAAAACCAGAAACAGGAGCCAATACTGAGAACATCTAGCATGTAGGTTTAAATGAACTGTCTCATATTATCACTGGATTTTTCACCACTCTGAATGTTCTAATTCTCTAAGCTGTGGCTGCTTAACACCTCTTAACACAAGGTAGAGCTTGCAAGAAGAAACCACTTGCAGATATTTTCCACAGGTCAGTAGAGTTTTGTTGGTCATTTGGTTTGTGTGTTATTTTTTGTAAATTTGTGGGAGGATTTGGTGTCTGCTTTTTAATATGTTCAGAAAAGATTCAGATGACCATTTATCTTTATGGATGAGATCTGTATCTGCACAGAAAGGACATGGAAAGACCTAAGGAGAGTCTTTAGCACAGAAATGGCTTCCACCCCAATAAACAACATACTCATGCTGTAACAGTACTTCCAGGCCTGACCCATATGGGGACAGTGAATGGAACACCTGCATCAGGCTCAGTAGGAGCTTGGACTGCATCAGCCAGTGCTAGAAGAAGCTCCAGACCCTTTGCTGTGTCTGCTGCTAAAGCTTTTTTATACAGATGGATATACTCATACACACATTATTTGTTCAATCAGCTATTATAATTGTTTCTGTATTTCATTATGAATAAACATATTTAGCATCTGCTGATTAAAAAAAATGACTATAATTTTGTGGCCATATGTATCATATAGAAAAGCTGCATGAAGAATAAATTTAGTTTAGTAGTCAAATAAATTTTTAAAAATATATTTATATACAATAGCTGGAACTTGTCTTGGAAAGAAAACTGAAAGAATGCAGAAGAGCATGGGGCTGATATGGGGGTGGTAACTGAAGATAACAACAGAAGCAAGAAGAAATATTTTTTTTAATTAATACCATGCCTGTAAAAAAGAATGGCCAAGCTGCAACTAAAAATAATATTCATGAACATGTCATTACAGGATATAGTCACAGTAGTATTCTGGACTCCAACAACACTACCAGCAAAAAAACCCACAACACAATTTAAAAAAAATTAAAGAAAATGTGCAAAATACATGTTTTCTGCTTTCACCAGAACAGTAGCTTTCTGCCAAATGCCAGCATAGGAGTTACTTTGCACTATAAAATATCTTTGTTGCAGCAGCCACCATACAACTTAATGGACTTGTTCACTTTGGCAAGACAGGCTTTGGATTGTTTTCTATTATCCTTTGCTTTCTCACAGAGCAAGCACACTAGGCTGGTTCATAACATTAATCACAGTTTTTAATTTGGATCCCCATTAGTTTCTTTAATATTCAAAGCAGCCCTGCCAGAGAGAAAAACAATAGCTCCAAGGCAACGGAAGCTGTTCACTTCTCTGGTTAATAATATTTCCCAGCGTTTCTCTCAGGCTGATGCTGAGTTACAGAGGTGCTTGCTGGATCCAGGTGCCTCCCTGTTCCTCTTCTTTCTCCCTCAGTGCACACAAGGATGTGGGGAGAAGGGGGGAGGTGGAGCCCAGGCCAGAGCTGGTGGCTGCAGGAGCAGCCCAGGTGTGCCAGGGGGGGCCCAGCACAGGAGGTCCCACGCCCCTGCAGCCCAGTCCTCTTCCTGCATGCCCGAGCAGTCATAAAATTACTTTACAAACCAAGGACCCCTCAGTGGACCAGGGATCCTTGACTGCACTCTGCTGCCTGCTTCCTCAGTGGCTCAGCATTTCTTACAACTCTACTCGAGTCATGTCAATCATTCTCTGAGTTAATTAGTCTGCTTTCAATTACTAAGATAATTAACACCTCATTTTAAGCAGAAAATGGTTCTCTTAATTTCAGTACTGTATGACTAAATTTGAGTTTGCCTCCAGCCCAACAGCTCCCAAAAGCCTTGACCTGAAAGTGCTGATTGGGATCATTAGCCCAAACAAATTACAATATTACAAAGACTTTCCAGCTCTGTCGATTCCTAGCTTTGCAGGATTTTTCAGGACTCTCAACACATATGTTCCTCCAAGAATACCCAGGATATTGCAGAAGATTCCCTATACAACCATACAGAGGAAAATCTCTGCTGGCTGTAACAGCAGCAACACAAGCGACCACCACAGGAGATACCATCTTCATTTAGTTAATTTTATTTTCATAGGGAGTGTAGAAAGGTTCTGATTAAGCCAGTGATCAATGCTTCAACAAAACCATCTTCAAAACTGAACCTGTACATGGGGAGGGATGAACCTAAGTCACTTGCCCAGCCATAAGCCCTCTGTTTCATGGGAGATTTTTGTGCAGCAGGTGTTATAGTAAGAGGAGGTGGGGAAGTTTGCTATTATGTGGAGAGATCTGCAGGAAACAGAAGACCTTCAAAATCGTAGTTTCAAGAAATCAAGGTAACATAACCTGTCTTTTGGAGAGATTCTTATTCACTTTAAAGCTGAACAGAGTCAGATTTTCCTGTGGAAAGGCTAAACGAGCATTTAGATCTCTTGCATTTCATTTGATGAAAGAAAACACCCCAGGAGGCAAAAGTTATTTAAACTACAACTTGCAATCACTAATATTTCTAATTATATAAGGGACCCATTTTCACATATTTAAAACAAATATTTCTCCTTTCTCCTTTGGTGTTTTAACTCAACTGATTTTCAGGAAAGACATTTTCAATACAACTAAACTTTGATCATGACAGTGACTGTGATGTACAGTGTCATTCAAATATGTGCTTATTTTTGTGTTCCTTCACTTAGACTGGGAAAAGCTTACAGGGTGATCAAAAGCTGAATAAAGATTTCTGTTCATCAAAGCAAAGATTTCTGCAGATTTGGGGAAAATGCCTCTACCACACTGCTTGAAGGGTGTTATGTGATTGAGTTATTAAATATGGAATCATCATGCTGTAGCCGAAAGGGGGATGTTAAAAAATGACTGACAGCCCTGCCTGAAATGTGTATAGAACTATATATGCAGCCTTAATATTCTTCTAGCATTGCTTGGAGTTTTTGCATAAAATTTCTTGCAGCAGGAACTTTTGGTTGTTTGACAGATTCAAACTGACAGTCTACAGGTGAAAAGCTTTCTGCCACATAATAAGTTGTTTGAGTCATTCGGGACCATGGTGACAAGGACACATTATGTGTAGGCACTCACCTTATCGGGGCCAAGGTGCAAAAATCCTCCTAAAAATGTCTTCATTGACTTAAGCAAGTTTGTGCCATGCTTAAGAATGTGTAGAATTTGATTCTATGCACAGGGCTTCCTTTCATGTTTGATTGCTCATTTTTTATTCAGCAAGAAAATAGCCTGTCAGTAGTCAGCAAGGATAAGCTCTCCAGCACTGCAATTCTGAGAACAGCTGTTGATTTTAAAAGAGAGGTGCTAACTTGCAGCCAACCTCCTCCTTTTATTCTGGACTTGATACAACTTTGGAAGTGTTATTAAGAATTTAAATCCTAAACAGAGTGTATTCCATTTCTTTCCTGAACATGGTATTTATCTTACCCGTTTAAAGTCAAAAATTACCTTTTTTTTTTCCCCTCCAAAGAAATGAATAAAGCAAAACTAATATAAAGCATGTAGGTAACATTATGCAGTTTGCTTTTATGTGCATCAAGGAAAATAATCCAGGCCCAGCAAGGAACACCAGATAGAAAGATTTCCATCTGACTACAGTGCACACTAGGGTAATGTACCTCAAAATATATTGCTTTTTTCTTAGTTTCTTTGCCTTCAGATAGAACCTAAAAATGGAGAATATAACTAAAAACTAGATTTGGTCTAAAGATTGCACCAATGTACCTCTTGTGTTAAGAGCTTTTTGATAACACAGCCACATTCCTTATTGTGGTGGAAAATGAGATAGTTTCATTTGCCTACCAACTTATATTTCCCAGAACTGTGATCATTGTGACATCCCTTGGCAACATGCTAGACTATTGCAAAAAAAAAAAAAGCTGAATATTATGGCAAGCACACATGACATCAAATTAAACATCCAAACAAGGCATACAGTCAAGACCCATCAGAGTTAGGAATCTGGCTCTGTTTCCACCTTAATAGTCCAGCAAAATCCTTAGGTTATGGCATATGCTCTGCTGTGTCATGCTATGTGCTTTTCACACATTTAATTCTTTAAAATACAAATTACAGTGGAAATTGCATTGGAAAATAAGAATTATTTCAGTTTGCCATGCTCTGCAGAAAGTTATCTTGCATGGCACAGAACCAGTCCCCCATTGTGTAGGATTTGTGGGTTGCTCTTTGGAGAGGTCAAACAATCTTCACTGCAGAATTAAGGCATTCCAAGTCACTCTCTTGGTGTTAGATGCTTAGTAGGTGCTCTGTATCTGGCTATGATTCACATTTCAAAGAACCCTTAAAATATTATTTTACTAATTTCATAAATATTTATATGGTATGCAGCAGGGAAGCAACAGTCCTGATTACAAGCTACTCACAGGAGGCATCACTGCAATCCAAGTGCTAAAAAACCAGATTGTTATAATTGTAATTGCTGAATACCTCAAGCTCATGGAGAATTTTAGCACTTGTCACAGACTTATGGTGTCTTAGTCATCCTTGTATTGACAGAATGTTTGAAAAAAGTCACCTCCTTCAAATAGACCTAATATTAATGATTGACTTAAGGATATTGTGGTGTTTGTGGATCAGTATTTCAAACACTTTGCATTTGAATGTATATTTTAGGTAACTGTTTATACCACATATACTCTTTTCTTATTTACTTCTGTGTTTTCAAAACTGAAATTATATTTATCATTTTATTCTGTATTTCCTCCCAGAGCATTGTGATTTTTGGGCGAAGAAGTGGACTGTCACAGCGATTGATGGTACCTGTCAAAGAAACCACAGTAAAAGAGTGTGATTCTCTCCCATGACAGCAGTGACAGTGACTGTGGACTCTGCACAGTGCTGTCCCTCCAGCAAGGCCAGAAGAAGTCACTTCCTTCTGTGTTGCTCCCCATTCTGCTCACAGACATCCTGGCTTGGCAACTTGAACAGAGTAACTTTTGTATAAAATATTTGCTGTAGAACCAATATGAATCTGGAAGGAAATAACACTTCTTTATTTTATCACAGGCTTCTCATCAACACTTAAATGAAATAGTTTGCATTATGACTGTGCTAAGGTTGGGATATATAAAATTATACATTGCTGAATATGTCCAACTCACAGCTTCAAGAAGATTTGAAGACACTAAGCACCTCAAGCAGAGTTTATCGGAAGTTGGCACATCAAGTCCAGAATGCCATTAAAATATGCTTTAGCTTTTGATCATACTTAAGTGGTCAGGTAGGTGATCACTGAGGTCCCTTTCAACTGAACTATTTTATTTTATTCTAAATTTTGGTTATTCTATCCATGTACTCCTAAAGGTGCATACAGAGGAGACACATCAGTGTGTCTATCTGTTCTATTTTCTGGAGCATTTACGTTTTATAAAACCAGAAGAGCAAAAAGAAAATCACAATTTACACAGTTAAAATACATGGTTTGATCTGCTCCCCCTGACAATTTGCTTCCTGTTGTACTCTGCAAAATTGTAATGTTGCCCTTTGCTGATCAGTTCCAGAAAAAGGCATATAAAGTCATTTAGAAGGGGGCTGTGCATCTGTACCCAAGAGGACAACTCAGGTTGTCAAGCAGATACTAACATGAGTACAAACATCACAGCTCAAGTCCTGGCTTATCAGCAAAACCACAGTGACTTTGTGGCACAATGATCTTTGCTTGAATAATACCTATTTGTCAAAAAACAAAAGCAGAAAAATATTTCTTATTTGCTGAAGTGTCACAGATTTAAGGAATAGAAACCTCCTTTTTTTAAAGTCATTTGGTCAAAATAAACATTTTGCAAAATTACAACATTGTGCAGTAATCAAAATTATTTATTTCCCACAACCACGTTTTTCCCCTACTACTCATCTGACAATACTGTTTCTTTGGTTTAATATTTTAGATTGCTGTAGATAACATATTATTTTAGATTTTTTTTTTGATCCTCTTTCCTCCATAATTTTAATATTAAAATCACAAAAACTTTCACAGGTTAGAGAAAGTGTACAATTAGCAGTCAGAATCACTGGAATGTAGCTTGGGGAATCAGAAAGGAATACTCCTGCTGACAGTCTGTTTTCTGAAAACAGAAAATTTCATTAATGATGTTCATTGTTCTGTCTACATTACATCTGTGTCATGAAAGTATCTTTAATGCTTTAAAGATACTGGAAAATTCCACTATATGCAATATTCTCTGACATGGAGCATGCCACTTCAGTGTGATACATTATTAGAAAAGATAACTACCAGTCTGTTCAGCTGATATTCAGACATGAAATGAAGTAATGTAATTCTAAAACAGGGTCAAATTAATTCACAGTCATAGTGAACAATTGTTCACTCTCAAATGCACAGTGTTTTTTTATTATTTCCTCCTTTAGGCATCTTGTAACTGAAGGACTGATATTTCAACTCTATTGCTTTCACAAGACTAAAGCCATTATTTTGTTTTCTGTGTTTATTCTATAATATTTCTTTTGGTTTTTTGGTTTTGGTTTTTTTATTTATAACACTGAAATTGTTAAACTGCACTGGTATACTAAAAATATAAAAATTGTGAGTAATACAGTGAAAAGTCTAAATAGAATGTGACTGAACAGAACATATTTAAGAACTAAACCAACCTCATAATCAGTATGGAGGTACTTCAGTAGAGATGCAAAACTTCTCACAAAACACTCAGTGAATGTATGCAGTTGGCAGAAGTTACAAGTCAAGAAAAAAATACTATCTACTCTATAGTTCTCAAAGGTTTTGTGCAGCATGGGGAAATGGGCAGTTGGAAATCTTAGTACTTAAAATGAGTTCCCTCCTGTGAGCAAACAGCCAGGTTCACTATTACAAGTTTTGCTTTATGTCAGAAAGAAATTATTTTAGCAAGAACTTTGAATTTAAAACCATAATACTCATAGGTAAGACATTCATTTAAGCTAAAGCTTAAGGAAAAAATATGTTGCGGGGTTTTGTTGGTTTTTTTTCCCATACAGAATCTTTGGGAAGCTGTTATACCTGGCCAAATAAATGCATACATATATATATATATATGCAGATATATATTAAATTCATGTATTTTATATACATATATTTGTCTTTTTGCCAGTAGTAAAATGTAGCTTGAAGAAAAGAGGTAATGGACATACCCATCTACTGCAGCCAAGGGATCTACAAGGGTGTCTGGGATCCACAAGACAAGTACGTGTGCACAGTGCCTATTATCCAAGACTTCCAAACTGCAGTAATTTCTATTGACAGCAAGAAGACTTTCCAAATTTCCTTTCTCCTGTCCTCTCTCCCCTAAGCTCTGCAGGCAGGAACCCCCTCCCTTCCCTCCCTCCTTCCTATCTCTTCCCATTAGAAATGTCACTACCCCATCTGCTGTCCCTGAACTCAGTCGTGCTGGCAGGGACTCACAGGCAGCACGAAGGAACTGGAGTCATTCAGCATAATGTGCTACACAGACCCTTCCAAGGCAATTGCTAGCACTTTCCACCAAGAAAAAATGTTGTGCAGAAGGGATTAATGCTGCTGTGGTTCTCTTTTGATGCCTATAAGACAGAGCAGGACACATCTCCTGCATCATTAAATGCAACTCCTTGCTGCAGAGACCATGTAGTTTATTTGTTCCATCTGAGCATCTGTGCTTTGTGTCATCCAAGCTAAGTGGTGACCAAGGGAATTGCTTCCCTGGACACAAGAGATGCTGTTGTAACACCTGAATTACATGGAATTATTTTTGTGCATTTATCTCAAATGATGTTACAATTTCAGCCAGCAAAGGTATCTGTTATTGTGGTGAGCAAGCCTTCACTCACTTGAAATTATGAATACTTTATGTCTTTTATCAAATAAAACTGTAACAACACAGCTCAAAGTGTGCAGTCTTATTGGAAACCACAGTGTACAGGAACTGCTTCTTCTCATAATTATGTATTTGGCAACAGAGGGTGAGGGGGTGAATAAAAGCTCTTTCCCCATCTGCAGAAAATCCTGACAGCCTCTTAAAAACTACAGTAATGAGAGACAGAAAAAGAGGTATTTGTGAAGGCTTTAGATATTAATTTCACATAAATATGCCAAACACAAAACCTTCCTTGATTTAATTTTTATTGTACAGGAGGAGGCTTTGTACATTTCACAGGAACTCCTGGCAAAATACAGGATCTCAGGGCATGTAGTGCTCACAGAATATTTTAAGAAAGAAATTCTTAGTTGGTGTTTTATTTCACAGTATTCACATGATTCCAACTGTAGACAGAGGCAGAACATGAAGAAGCAAAAAATGGATCGAAGTTTACTGAACCAATAAAGTGAAGAAAAGGGAAACATTCAGACAAGTCTTCACAGAGCCCAAGTAGCTCACTGCATCCTAAGGAACCTCCTCTTTGCTGTTGAGCCCTGAATATGGGTTCAGGGAAGTTTGGAAAGGAAATAAGTGATAACTGTTTTCACCTCTGAACAGCAGCAGAAGGAAGGAAAGAAAACTTTTTAAGAACGGTGTCCCAGGAACCAGACATGAAGAGCAAAGCTCTGCCTTCAGCTCAGCCCTTCACCCTACAGTATCACAGCAATTTCAGGGTAAGCTGCTTGCATGATCTAACACTTCACAAAATCTCTATCCTCTTGGCAGGGGAGAATGCAGTGTGGCAGTCACCAGCACTGGGATAAGTGGAAATTTGCAGTCACAGAAGGAGAAAGCTTGAGGCCCCTAAAAAGTATTTTCTTCATAAAGTGTGGCTCTGCCTTGCTGTCCTGTCTGCTGGCATGTACAATTATAACCCTTCAGCTGAAGATCTATGTTACAAAATTCTGCAAGGCAAGATACTGAGTGCATATATTTATCTATAAATGTCTCTATTCTTTTTATACCTTTATATGTACTGTAAATTTTCTGTAACATCCATAAAGCATTAAAACATGCTTATGTAAAATAGAGCACATGAATGTCTTTGATCTCCAGGAGGGTTAATCTCTCCTACTTGTGTTGCTTGCTGCTTAATAAACAAAATATTTATTCTAACACCCCAAATAATTCAGGCCAAAAAAAACCTCAGGAAGATGATTTTGAGAGTTGTGGCTGCTGGATGCTGTGAAACGTATACACAGGGACATCATAAGGCAAGTCTGTTCCTTAGGTCAGTAATTTGAAACAGACACTATTTGAAATAAGCAAAACAGAAGAAAGGTAGGTATTGCTTGTCATGCTCTTAGGCTGCTTCTTGACTGGTATTTCAGGTTAGGAATAAATTGATCACAGCTGTAGTAAATCAGCTCAGACATAAGCAGAACATGCTGTGATACTCCTTCTTGGACTACTTGGAATGGTCTGTGGACTGAGTGAAAGCACAGATGCTTTGCCACCATCACTTGTATGTAATTCCGGCTTCCTATCTCCAGTCTATGCAGTCTATGCAGTTCTACTTATGTTTTTATTGACTCTTAATCATTTTGCTTTATTTAGCCAAACTACCTATGATTAAACCCAAGTTTAAAATAGAGTATCTACAAACTTGGGTTTGGGGTTTTTCCTTGACTTTTCTGATAGCAAGTTTGAAAAACATCTTTATGTGTAAAGTGAGATTAAAAGCTTCACTTGTCCTAATGTGCATGCTTGGTATTTAGCAGCCTGAAAGAGGTTGGTTTGTTCTGGCTTTTAATTTTTTCCAGGCATTTGGAAGCAATCTGTTAGACAGCATGAACCAGTAGTCAACACAAAGTGCAGCTTCAATAGCATCCTCTTAGATGGGGAAAAGTCTCTGAACTCACCAAGTTCACCAGCACTGCTGTCTGGGGGCTGAGGATGAAAATAGGACAGCACTTTTCCTAAGGACCAAATCTCATACCCCACCAGAGTCTGACTGAAGATCTTGGGTGCAGAGGAACAACAGAGAGGGCAGGTGAGTACTAAGTGTTGTCTGCCCAAGGAGCAAAAGCTACAGGAAAACTTTAGAAATGCCTTTGAGGAGTAACTGAGGAATTGATCAACCTGTTGTGTGACACCACTCTTCTGCTTCTGAAGGACACAGCTTGTGTAACCTCTGCCCCTCGGACTCTGGGCAAGAGCTAAAAACATTCTAAGGGATTGCAGTTGCAGCTCTGGATGGCTAAATTCAGCTGTACTGTATCAGTGTAACTGGGAATGTGTTCCACTTTGGATTTCATCCACATCAGCTACTACCACATAACAAATTATTACTCCTCTGTTTCAGCTTCATGTAAACAGAGTAGAACAATATGAAACATCTGAAGAAACATCATAAAATAACAGGAGAATAAAAACCATCTTTTAAATTGATTGATTGTACAAGTTTTATTGTTACAAGAAAAGAAAATAACCCAAACAAACAAAATAAATGCCCCTACCACCTTACAGCAGGATTCCCAAATTCAAATGCTGTGTTATTTTAAATTGAATACTGATGAACTTCTGATTCTTGCACTTCAAAGCTTCTTGCTTACTTTAGCTCAGCCTGAAGGATCAACTTTATTGTAACTCAAGGCACAGCACTAAAATGCAGGACCAGCCTGACATCGAGTCATGGTAATTCTGTGGATTAATCAGGGTAGCTGATTCCCAGAGATTTGGTGCACATTGGCTGAGCAACTGATTATGGCTGTGCTACAAATGAGTAAGACTATAACGCTTCCCAGACAGCATATAATATATTCTGCTTCAGGAAATTCAGAATGCATATTATTTCAGAGCTTGGATTCTAGTTGCTTCCAGACCTCCATGTTCAGGAATTATTTGAGAAGTTTGCTGCACTCAGAAAGGATCTTGTTTTACTATCATGGTGAAATTCAAGCATATGATCATATTAGTCTCAGAATCATCAGAGAATCCTTGCACAACAATACTATAATTGCCCTAAAACAAGCAAGAAAAAAAAAGACAATTAGTCCACAATACTGCCTGCTCTTGTCTAAGTGTCTCTTGGAATAATTCTGGTGATGTATATTAGAACTGAAAAAATTAGATTCCCATCAAGGACTGTTCTCATGGGTATAGTCAGGTATATGAGTGCATTAAAATAAAACAGTATTCAGCTTTCCTCTCATGGCTGGACTACTGAGGAACAGCATTTCCTGGTCTAGCAGAGTCCCATCAGGAAGTGTCAGGTCTACCATAAGCTCTTCATCGATATGAGGACAGCTCATGGCAGAGGATGTTCCTGTCCATTAGTATCTCTGGGGCTACAAGAGGTGTTGGACTGTTGGAAGCCCATGAGCTAAGGGGGGTGGTGGAGATTTTGGACCAGTAGGAGCTCCTTAGTGACATTTTTAGGGATTAATAGAGTTGATAAGGGTCTTAGAAAAGCTCAGACAACTGATGAGGCAGTTGTCAGACAGAATGGCTTAACCTGAGGACTGGTGCTGCCCCTGGTTTAACAGTAGAGCACTACTTTTACTTTTTGGATATTATTATCCCTCTTCAAACCTTTGAAATGATTTAATGGAGTAAGAGAGCAGCATGTGAAGAAAATGTAAAAATAAAGAATTAAATGGGCAGAAGGAATATGAATGGATTTACTCAAACAGGTAAAAAGAAAGAGAATAATTTACCAAACAAAATGGAATAATTAAGGTGATGTTAACTGATTACTTTCGTCTTTTCCTTTATAAAATAAAGGAGGGATGATATAGGATTAATAACCTTAGAACATCTAGCATTTCAAAGACGCTACCATTTTAGTGTCATCACTTCTATTATATGAAAGTTTTCTGACATTTCATCTTCTGTTTTCTACAGTTTGGGTGAACATCTCTCTTCAGAAAACATATACCTGTAAGTATGTGATTTTACTATTACACAAAACATTGAAAAGTACCTTTGGAAATGCTATTCTTGAGCCTTTAATGTCAAATGCTGAAGCAATGGTTTCTGAAAAACAGAGATAATTATAATACAAAGAGTAACTTAACCATAAAGCCATTAATCAGACTGCCTAAATAACTTCAAAGCAATATGGCATATCTCTCAGCAACAGTTGCCAATGTCATTTACTCTTTCACTGATAAAGCTCTCATCTGGTTCTTCTCTCAGAGCTCTGACTTTTTATTGAAACCACATTAGAAAATAGACATTAACCACAGTGCTCCTGCAACATCTCCTCCAGACAAATCCTACTGTGATAACTCCAGTAATTTAACTTGTAATAGTAGTTCACTTGAATGGTAACTGAAGAGAGCTGGTACTGATTTTTAAAGAATGGAAAACAGACTGTATTTTGACCTCCTTACAGGTCCGTTTGGCCTTTAGTCCTCATTAATGGAGATGGAAACCGCAGTACAAGGATGTTAAAATAAAGAATTTGGCTATTTTCTACTTCAATGGCGTTCTGAAGCTGGAGAATTGCCTGCTCTGAGGTCTGCTGCCTGCCAAGCAAGGTGTAGATTGTAGAGATAAAAATCTCTTTGCATGGGTTGATTGCACCATGTATTTTCACACCAACCTCCTTTCAGTGTTCCACACACTGAGAATTCATCGTCAGCTCCGCTGCAGAGGAGTTCTTTCCAGAGGAGCGCTTTGGCACCATCGTACCAGACACTGAAGACAATCTTCAAAAAGTGGATGTCACTTCCTAATTAAAATATTGCAAGTAAGAAAATAGCAACTGGTGGGGAAGAAAAGCATATATGGAGACATGCTGTTTAGAAAAAACCTAGATTTTGCCAAAATACTTGGCAAAATACAAATACTTGTGTATTTGTAAGACTCCCCCAAAACTAAAAAGGCATCTATCTTGAAAACTGCTACTTCCAGAAAAAAAAGAAAAAAGATATTGTTGTTTTTAATAACAAAAAAAATAGTCTTCAAAAATATTTGAGAGAACAATTTCAAAGTCAGTTTTAATTTCTTCAGTAAAAAAAGCAGAGTTCATTCAGCTTCACAGCTAACCTAAACACATACTGAAATGAAGACCTTAGTTTTAAGCAGGTGTTGCAAACAAACTATCATGAATGCATCACAAAGATGTCTTTCTAGGGAAGCAAACCTAGTGCAGAAGGGGAAGTTTATGATACAGCCAGATCCTAAACATTACATTAGCTGAGCTTGCTGGCTTAAAGCTGGGTATAAAGATCACAGTTAGGTTTGCACACAAAATCCAGTACCATTTCCAGCTTCTGGAATATACATATTCTCTGCAGAAGTCCTGCCATAGTTCAACAGCCTGATAATACTCTCTCTCCTTTAAAAGACTCAGATCTTCTCCAGGCCAGAAGACCAAAATGCACATACACCTAAACTGTCACAGATTTGAATGTATAGTGACAGTCTGTGCCCAAGTAAAACTCAAACACATTTTCTCAAATCACCATTTCTGCCCATGGCTAAAGTTTATCCACGCCATTTTTAACCCCAGAAACCAATTTCCTAAATCACTTGGCATTTAGGATGAAGTGTCAGTTTTTCAGTTGTATTTCATTTTCAGCATTTCCAGAATATAATTCCAGTCTAGTAAAGAGAGACTCACTTGGAATCCAGGTAAGACCAGCTTTCCAGACATGTGTGTTTGTCACGCTGCAAGGTGTCAGATTAAACATGAAAGCCTGAGCTATAGAATCTACAGAAAAAAAAAATTCACATTGATAGTTTGAATAGGCTTCTCCATAAAATAATACCAATATACAGTTATACACACAAAAACCACATACATATTTTAAAATGTATTTAAGTTACATGCTATGAAACTAAATATATGTGCTATGAAACTAAATATATGTGGAATTATTAAATACGTTTTTAAATTATATTATTGATTATTTTTACATTCAGAGGGCAAAACCTTTATCATATTTTTTTAAGTAAAGAGAAGTCAATTTTTGGTTGATGATAATTTGCACACAAAAAACAGAGACAAAATACCTTTATTTCTCTTTTGAAGATATACAAACTTTTTATTAGCACTAAACCAGCATGGTCTTCTACTGAAAATATCCCTAGTTATGCTAATAATGCTGACAAGAGCTAAAAATATTTTTAATGCACAAGCATATTTTCTAAGTAATGTAAATGAACCTTTGAGTAGATTTACTCTGTGACTGACCCACCTTGTATTTTTAAAATACAAAAATGACACAGACATGGCAAGAAGGGACACACCATGCTGTCTCAGAACCTGATTGGTACCACAGCCTGACAGAATAAGACATTCTCTCTTTTTTTCCCACATACTTCAAGCTTTTCATTGTAACATGCTGGTTAACTTAATAAGTATAATTTATACAACAGAGTACCTGTGAAATGAGTTTAAATCCATTATCTTCTAATATTTCCTGAACAAAAACATTATGTGAGAATAAAATTCTCTCTCTCCTAGCTCCTGAAACCAGCATTGTGGTAAGATTTATGCCTGTGAAGTAAAATTCTTATAGCAGGGTCATTAATAACAGAAATATACTTATTTTTTATTTTTCTGTATTCTTCAAAGAAACAAATTTGAAAGAAAATTTACAATCCCTCAGACTACAGTAATTATCCTGCAAATTTAAAAAAAGGATTACCTATTTTTTTACTTACCACAAAAAGTATATGACATTTCAAGATCTGATGATGTACAAATAAATTCACTGACTCCAGGGGTGAATAAAATGAACAAAAGGAGTCCAAACATAGTTACTTTTTTTTGCTCAGTATTCGATGGTATAAAACTTCATTTGGGAGAAAGAGGAAGAAAATTCAGCACAGTCATCGTCAGTCACATGTCTTCAGGGAAAGTTCTGTTATTTATCAAATTCTCTGCAATCTTTGTTAATCCTGCTGCAGCACTGTCAGTTATCATTACACTAAATTTTGTTAAGAAAAAGAATTCCTGCTTTTGTTGTTACATTTTCCCCAGACAATGCAGTTCAAACCAGAAGTGAAAAATTAAAGAGAAAACTGTGTGAAATGGGGAAGTGAAACGACATTATGACTACCAGAAGTACATCATGAGTAAGTTTAGTTGACTCATCAGCAGGACTAAGCAGCTAGTCCCAGCTAGTCCCAACCACAGGAACAGATCAAATTAAGCCTAATAACTCATTCAAGAGAGCAGAACCCCCTCTACCTGGTGGGAAAGATAACTAAATATTTTTTCCTCAGTATAATAAAATGTAGAAATCTACTGAAATTAATGGAAGAATGACTTACAGAAATTAAGCAAATAATTTTTTCACAAGTTACCTTCTCAGTTTGTGTATATGTCTGCTGACTTCTCTTAGATCAGAAACTGTATTTATTTTTTAAGAAAAAGAAGCAATAGAGAGGTAAAATAAAATAGAGAAATATTTGAGTTTGATTCCTGCTATGCAAGAAACTCAATAAAAATTACAATAAATATAACAATCAATTGTTCTGACTCTCTCCATTCCCCATCACAACACCTAAAAGTTTTTAGTCTCACAAATTCTGTGCATGCCAGGGTAATATTTTACATATTATAAAGGTAAAGTAGCAAATTATTAAGGAATTGTTTTTCAGAAGTCTGAACATGTAACACAAAAGAAAATTTAGGAATAATGATGTGCATGAAAACCATGACTGAGTGTGCTCAGAGATGGGGATTGTTCCTAGATTAATTAAGGAAGGTGAAAATTGAATTAAAAGTGCCTGAAAGCACCATTTAATGAGCATGTAATAATTCAAAAAATAAAATAAAAATTTGAAAATTTTTCAATGCAGCTATTAAAGCTATTGATTTGGAAATACTGAAGCTATTTGCTCTAGTATTTCCAAATCATTCCATAGACCACAGGAAGAGTCCCACTGGCCTGGTAGAGTTCAAAATGTTAAGAAATTTTCAGTATTTGCCTTTTAAGTGGGAATTCAAAATGATCTAACATTCCTGACAGATCTCCAGAGTACATACACCACACTCAGATTTTTGCTGTTGTTTAACAGAATGCTCTAAAACATGTAATCTCTTTGTGATCATAGCAATAGCACAGATCTGTTTCTAGATGGACAAAAATTGCTTAAAAATAGAAAGACATGCAGTGAAATCAAAATAAATCAGGAACGCTGTAATAGTTGGAAAAAAGAAATGGTGTAGTGAAACAATCATAAAGGGGCAATGAAGCAGCTACAAAAGAAGAGCTGCCTTTTGCACATACAGCCAAAAAAAATATTCCTTTCAACCACAAAGCCATGACCAGTGGTGTGAAGGAGGTAAATCTGTGAGAAGCCAATCCAGGCTCTCTGCTGAGTGTTCTATAAGTCCAACAGGTTTAGCACAAGTCCCAGGCCAGTCTGAAGCGGGCGGGGGGTGGCACTGACTGTACCCCACTGATGTGGAAGATTTCCCAGCTGAACGTGGGTGCCTCTGTGGCCAGACTTGGTCTGGCGTTGCTGCCCAATGTGTTGGGTGGCTGATGCACTCATGGGCAGAGTGGAAAGAGCACTGAAGATTGAAAAGATTTTACATAAAGCTCTCTTAATATGAAAGAAGACAAACTCTCTGCTGAATTGACTTTCTAGGCCTGGTTCAAGCATGGGTGTTTTTTTCCAGATACTTGCTGCAGAAAAGTTATCGATGAGGAATGAGTCCCCCCTGGTGGCTTGGACAGACAGACGCATGCAGAAACCTCCTGCTCCTTCCTTATTGCACTTTTATTGCACAAGTCAAGGCTATTCCAATGCTTTAAAAAATCAGTGTAAGAAAGCTCAGTTTAAAAGGATCTGGATGACTAAATGGGAAAACAGGAACAATAAGTACTACTGATATCACAGCTAAAATATCCTTTATGACCATAATTATAAAGCCCACAACCTCGACCACTGTGTTTGGTCAAACTGTCATTAAATCTAAATAATCTAAATTATTTTTAAATATTCCAGCAAACTCTATTTTAGATGTTTGTGGCGTTTCATGCCAACATTAATGCTATTCATAAAAGTGACGTCTTGTGATGATCAATAAAGTCCCAAACTAGTGCACTAGTGGTGTGAAGAGTCTGCTCTGTCCCTTTCAAGTCAGTATGCAGATCACTGCAGAAGACTAGGAAGTCCTACACACTTTACTTTTACAAAATCCTTTTTCTTTACTATATTCTTTTTCTTATATATTCCAATCCAGAAGGAAGGCAAAAAGAAAGGAGAAGCGGAAAGAGCTACACAATAATGATACTTCACTGAGGTTTTGTCAGTGAAATACTTCATTTATTTCAAAATCCTTTGCAAGTAAATTCAGTAGGAACCAGCTCTCATACCCAATTAACAGTATATAAATTCAAGTCTAAAGAATTTAGAACTTCATACCTATGACTTTATGACTTTTCATTTCGTTACATCTGACATGTTGAGAATAGAAGTTTATTGCAAGTTTCCTCACTGATTTTTAGTTAAAATCCTTAAAATAATTCATGATACTTTTATCTTTTTCTCAATGCATCCAAAAAGGGCTTAACTTACTTTTGATTGCCTTTCACAATAAACACTTTGTATTTGAATTGTTGGCTGCAGATGAGTACGTTGACCAGTTAAGCACTTATAAGTCATTAAAATCTTCCTCAGGAAAGATTTATAATATGCATGATCATAATATCCCATCACAGAAAAATAAATAACAGAATAACAGGGGAAAGTATTCCATTTCAAAGTCTTAGTCACACAGAATTAACAATTATATTCTAGCTTTTGGCATGTAACAAGATTTCACTTTAATAGAAAACTCTTTTAAGACATTAACCACATTTGTTAAATAGAGAAAGAGGCAATAATAATTTTCCTTGCAGGACCATTTGTGAGTTTTTGAAGTAGATCATTTTGCACCTGGAAGCAGACGTTTATTCCTTCTGATTCTGGGTTTAGGGTTGATGCTGTAGGCAATATAACATAAAGGGGCTCTATATAAGGCATAAGACTGCATTCGCAAAATAAAAATATATTCAACTATCAGCATTGAGAATAGAAAACTGTAGACTCCTCTCAAATTGCCTCACCCTATCTTTGACAATGTTTATAGTGAAAGTAGAAAGTCATGCCCAAGGATACAATAAAGAGGTAGAGGATTCATTTCCTCTGCAGGCAACTGATGAACTGCTTGAGAATGCCATGGGAGTCAAAACAAAGAGCAGGGCACTGGCACATACCCAGTGGTGCGTTGGTAGCATTTGTGTAAGAAACCAAAGAGTTTTTGAAATATAGAAAAAAGTGCTGTGCATTTACACTGAATATGTTTTGTTAAATTCTGTATGAACTTTGCCTTAGTGGTTTGATTTGAATATATCACATTAAACCACTGGAGACTATTAAAATGTAGCAAACACATACCAGGTGGTATGGTTTTCCTGTGCAAACTATTATGTTGGAAATAACTCCCTGCCTCTTGCCAGTAGCCTTATGGTTTATTCTCTATTCCAAGTTTAGGACTAAAACTTACAGTTGTTTTCTGAACTATTTATTAGACTATTAAAATTGCCAAAAAGAAAAGAAAGCAGAGGATGACCTGACAAGAAAGGGAGGTGTCCTACCTGAGGCTCACAGTGTGCACACCACAGCAACACTTTCCACCCCAGAATTCTAGAAAGGGAGACAGCTGGACATGTTTTGCGGCTGTTTGCTCTTGTTCTCTGCTATTCCCTGCTTAAAATAGCTGCTTGCTGAGGCCTGTGTAGCTCTGGGATAATCTTATTATAGTGGATCCAACTCACAGCTAAGCACACTTGTCCCATTTCTCATGCAGGCTGCAGCAGCCTATGCTGTACATTGGGGAATGAAGAAATCCATGGTATGAGGCATGAAGAAATTTGTGGTATGGCCACAGAACTCCAGAGCAACCATAATACAGCAGTTTACCAAGTTTCCACCCTATTAAGTTATACTGAGCAGTTGTAGTAATTCACATGTCTGCTCTTAATTTTTACAGCACAAAGAGACTTCCATGAAGTTTCCATCACCTAAATTAAGCCCTCACAGTTTCATGCAAAAATTTACAGATTTTCTTCATCTTTGCCAATGTGATGACTTTGGATTGTAATAAAGCAAGCTCCAGTCAAATTAGTTACCTTTTAATTCTACAAAGTGTGGTTAAGAGTGTGAAGAAACTCAGAGCTTTAAAGATTTCTCTTTGAAGTATCAAAAAGGGATAATTTTCTCATAAAAATTTTTACATTTGCAAGAAAAGGATGAGGGTTGTGGGATAATTTAATTTAAAAAATAACTTTAAATTATGACAAGGAGCTTTGTACTTTATAATTAAAAACAGATAGGGACTAATGAATAATAATGTGGACAAAGCCAAAAACTTGATTAAGGGAGAGGGTCACTAGCAAGAAAATAACATGTAGTCAAAGACTGAAAAGAAAAATTTGCATATATCCTAACTGTTCTTCAAAGGGAAAAGGAAAAAAGAAAAAAAAACCAGTCATCCATGACCTTTTGTAGAAGGTTTTAAGGCTGGAAAGGGATAGAAAGAATGTGTCTAGGAAGGAGACTTCAGTAATTTCATACAGAATAACAGAATTAACTAGGTTGGAAAAGACCTCTGAAATCACCGAGTCCAACCTATGACCAAACACCACTGTCTCAACTAGACCAGGGCATTGAGTGCCATGTCCAGCCTTTCCTTAAACACCTCCAGGGACAGTGACTCCACCACTTCCCTGGGCAGCCTATTGCAATGTCTAATCACCCTTTCTACACATAAATTCCACCTGATGTCCAACCTGAACCTCCTCTGGCACAGCTTGAGGACATTTCTTCTCATCCTGTTGCTGGTTGCCTGGGAGATCAGCAATCCCCCATCTGGCTACAGCCTCCTCTCAAGCCTCCTTTTCTCCAGCCTAAACAATCCCAGCTCCTTCAGCTGCTCCTGTCAGGACTTACCCTCTAGAGCCTTCACCATCTTACTGCTCTCCTCTGGACACACTCCAGCACCTCAATGCCCCCCTGAATTAAGGGTCCCAAAACTGAACACAGTACATGAGTTGGCCTCACCAGTGCCGAGTGAAGTGGGGGCTATCACTGCCCTGGTCCTGCTGGCCATACTGTTACTGATACACATTGATACATTCCTGCTCTTCATACCAGTTTGAGTGAAACTGGGACCAGGGTAAGATGTGTCCAGATGCTATGGACAAGTGATTGGATGGTCCTGAAAAGGCTGCTGGAGCTGTCAGCCTTCACTGTACATGTTGCCTTGCAAATAAACAGTTTGTAAATCACTTATTTCAGAAAACTGGCCTCCTACATCAGTATTTCCTTCAGAACCTCCACATGTAGAAGAACATTCTCTACATCTCATAGTTTCTTCCATATCATATACAAGTTACCTACACCCAAATAAATATCAACAACTTCCAGGTATGAAAATGTTAGCAGGCAGTAATACTTCTGCACTTAGTACTGGTTTTCACCAAGTGTATGAAACTGAAGAAAAATACACCAGAAAAAAATAGTAATTCACAGAATAGGGTTAAACAGACATGGAGCAAACAGACTTTGGGAATTACCTGGTAGCAATTTGTTTACTGAAACACTCACACCACAATTGATTCTCTTGCAGGATTTATTAGTAGCAAGAGAGCCTGTTCTGATCTATGCACATTTCCTACCATAGAAAGACAGCAAGGATTTCAGAGCTTTCCCACCTGGAAATGCACTCAATGCGCTAAAAAATATCTTAATAAAGACAGACTGTTCAGAACCCAGAGAAAAGAAGAAACACATCCTGTAGTCTTTGTTGATTACAATTCCCTTATTTTATTTTAATTCTAATGTGAATAACTGCTCTCAAAAATTCCAGGGATCGAAACCAGTCACATATGTGGAAGTATACCCAAATTCTGTGTTCATTTTTGGGCCTCTCACTACACAAAGGACATTGAGGTGTTCAGTGTCCAGAGAAGGCAGTGAAGCTGGTGAAGGGTCTGGAGCATAAGTCTCATGAGGAACAAACAGCTGGGGGTATCGGTGCTGGGATCCTCACACAGGAAGAATGATGTGCAGAACTCCAATGATTTCAAAGGCTAATTAATTACTTTATTAAACTATTATACTATAACTATTACACTAATATAACGCTAATAATAACTATCACTAACTAACAAGAAATCCCATGACTCTCTCCCAAGAGTCTCAACATAGCTGTGACATAATTGGTCAATCAGTCCCAAACACCATCACCAGGACATCACCTTGGGTAAACAATCTCCATGCCACATTCCACATGGGCACAAACACAGAGCAGTGAATGAGATAAGAATTGGTTTGATCCTCTTTTCTTTGCTTCTCTCAGGAGAAATCCTGAGAAAGTGAAGTCTCTCTGCTCAGAAGGTATGTGAATACCACACTGGGGGAGCTGGGGTTGTTCAGACTGGAGAAAAGGAGGCTCAGGAGTGATCTTACCAATCTCTACAACCTGAAAGTGGGTTATAGCAAGGTGGGGATCTGTTTCTCCTCCCAAGCAGCAAGCAACAGGACAAGAGGAAACAGCCTCAAGTTGCACCAGGGGATGTTTAGCCTGGATATTAGGAAATATTTCTTCACTGAAAGGGCTGTCAAGCATTGGCATGGCTCCCTGGGGAAGTGGTTGAGTCACCATGCCAGAAGGTATCTAAAAAGATACATAAATGTAGTACTTAAGGACATGGTTTAGTGGTGCACTTGGCAGTGCTGGGTTAATGGTTGAAGTTAATCATGTTGGAGGTCCTTTCCAACCTAAATGACCCACAGTTCCAAGTACACAATCTAAGTGTAGCAGCAAACAAGCAAAAGCAAGTAGAATATTCAGTATCTTCAGTAAGTCTGGTCTTCTTTTTCCTAATATAAAAGTATTATCCTATTATTTTCAAGTTGCATATTGGAAGTATTAAGTATTTTTTCTGAGACTACACCCCAGCCAGAATCATCACCTGGTAGAATTCTGGATTCTTTAATATTATTTTTAATCATCTGTGTGTCAGAAAGCCACCCATTAGCTTCACTTACTTTTCACTATCGGAACACGAGCAGAATAATATTTATCTTCCATAGACAGAAATTTAGCCACTGGCATGGAGATATCTTCCTGCTTAATTCTGAATTGGACAGATCTTAAATTTAGAAATGAGAACTTTTTGCAGTCAGAAGGAAAAGATGAGAATCTTGATATTGCCTATGGAGTACATAAATATAATTTTGGGGCCTTTCCTTTACCTTTGCCAGCAAACTCTATTTGCTGTTTTCCCCATATTTGTCATTGGAAGGTCAAGTCAAGTTCATCTTTCAATGCAAGAACGAAAAGGAGTGAGTGAATGCATCAGACATGGAAAGATTTCTTTTAACTAGGTGTAAAACATAATTTCAATGAGGACAAGTATTACAACCAGGTGATCAGAATTGCTTGTTCAATATAATTTGAACCTCACATGTTCAATATAATTTTATGAAAATTCTATTTATATATTATTGCTACCCATGATATGATACTGGCTTAAAGAGACTTTATAACCCTTTTAAAATTATAGTTGTGCCAACACAAAAAACTGCCTCAAAAATATTGGGATGGGACTATTAGTATTTTAACTACTAAGCAGGTGCATTGAGGGCAGTCAGAAAAGCAACATTCAAAACTCTGGTTTAGTATCATGCATGGTGTCATCCTAAAAAAGGAAATTGAAATAATCGTATTGGAAGATATTTAAACTTTTAAATACAGTTTTTCAGCTACAACTTTGGAAACATCTTGAAAGTTAGCTATAAGTTTTTATTTGCAGGATCAGGATGACTAGTAGCAAGTATTAGATTTTATTATTACAAAGGGCACTGCTAACACGAAAGGATTCATTTTAATTTTGGGTTTTTTTTCAATTCAGTACTTTTTATGTCTCAAAATATTTAGGTCCTTCATTTTTTGAAAACAAGTATCTGTCAGCTCATGCACCTTGAGCTAAAAAATTTAAATCCAACCTCTACACACTCAAGGGAGAAGAACCAGTCTAGTACCACAAAAAGACCGGACCCCCTTTTTAATTAGTGAAAGGTGACTTTCTTTGCAGCGCTGAAAATCAAGGTGTGTTCTTTAGAGGAACAAATGCTTCCTCACCTTACATAAATGCTGACAGAACACATTTTAACCACTAGCTGCTAGAATTTTGTCAATTCAAATACAGTATCTCTTGTCAGCAGTATGCTCACAGAGCAAATCTTATGTCATGGTGTCCAAGAAGGGAAGCTTCTTGCTCTTCACCTTTGGGGACTGGGTTGCTTGGAGTGGGACTTTAGTTCACCTGAGAGTACCTTTGAGTAGCTAGAACTTACTGCTCTACAGATACACAGCCATCCTCCCCATGTTCTTCTCTTCTCTGGGAGTAGATTAAGTACAATTAATATTTAAGGTTTAACATCTTAACTACATACTCGATTGAAAATGAGTGTCTTTTGACACATAAGTGGTGATACTGCCACACAGCTCATGCATTTTACAGTTCTCTGGAGAGCTAACAACAACAATCAAACCAAGAATAAACAAGCAAAAGACAGGGCTAAGCATCTCCTTTTTTTACTGTATTTTAGTCCTTAAAGAAACCCTCACATTGTAACATTTTTTTTTAAATGGCTCTTCATACATTCCAAAATGCACATGGAAAACTCCAGCTACCTGGTACTTTTTACATTCTTTTATATACATAGTACTGCATTATGGATGATGATACTGACATTATCTTCAAATTATTTCCTTTCATCAGCTTCCTTTACCTCCTTTAAATCCTCAAATTTAAAAAATGAGGATTTGTCATAGCCCATGAGATGGTTATAATCCTGAGGATTTGGGAAAAGCATAGGATTAACAAGCATTGATTTTGTTTTAGCATAAAATGTTGTAAACATCTTGGTGATGTCTGGAATCTTTACATCTTTCTGCTGGAAAACAGTTGCTTTTTCTGCCAAAATGGCATTGTAGGTAATGGCTGTATAGGTGTCCACTTCATCTTTATAATAGAGCCGGATCACGTAACCTTTTGTAAGGAGATGCAACGTAACCGGAGTTACAAATGTAAAAATCCCGATCAACCCATAAAAGGCAGCTTGGACAAGCAAACTTTCCACTCCAATACCACTTTTGAGCATGATGTAGGGCATCATGAATAGGTTGAATATGCTGGTGGAGTAAGAGAAAAACTTCACACCTACATAAAAGGAATCAAAGAAAATAAATGTTAACACTAATGAGCAACATTTTCTCTACAATTACCTGTATTTTTCTACCACATAACAGTGCCATTACTTGAACTGATGAAGTTACTGAAAACCCCTTTCCCTATTTTTTTAAGTTCATGGAGAAACCATTGAAAGCTCAATCTGTCTCATTGCCATTGTTCTGATTTGTTTGTACCTTCATGCTGGGTTTGTCAAAGCTGGCTCTATTTCTGTGATGCAGTCAGCTATTAGCTGTTATGCACAAATGAAGTTTTTTTCTGCCTTCACAGGCAGAAAAACTGATTTCTAATGAGACTTGACTCCATTCATGGACACATGTAATGGTGCTCACTGCAGATATGGCAGACAGGGAATTTCTCTCTTCATCAACAACTAATGTTGACATTCAGTGTGTATTACAAAGAAGCCAGCTTGGCCACCATGCATAAACCCTGGGTTACTAAATACTAACAAGTACTCCCCAGCCATTTTGCATGTGGCTTGAAAGACAGAAGCCAGTGCTGTGGACCCCCCACAATCCTTAAATCACCATGAGCACCTGGAGACCAAGACGCTGCAACAAATAAGTATGATAGGACACATTTCAAAGATGCGTATGAGAAAACATCCAATGGCTTTGCCTTTCACTAGGTCTTTGTAACATTCACTGGCCAAAGAAGCATTTGGTAAGTCTCATTAGAGATGGAGCACTTCACCAAAACACCTGCCTGCCTGGGAAGCATTTCAGAAACACTGAAATGTGTTTCCAAGCACACAGAATGTAAACAGCAGTTACAGCTCATCTTTGTTGCTTACTGGGTTGCATAAGCCACCCCAAGGGCCTCAAGAGAAGCCAAAGAAGGCTGAGGGGTTACTGAGATGAACAGAGCTCTCTGCATAACCTGCACACACCAAGAAGCAGAAACCAAGCACCACCACTACCGCTGTTTTGCACATACGGTCCAGATTTTGGCAAACTTGGAAAGAGAACACTCACTTTTAACGTTTCATTTTAAAGTTACTAAATACTGTTAAAGATACAACAACAAAGAAAGGCAATATAAACCACTTTGAGTCACATACCCAAAACTGTCTTTGCCAAATTTCCTTTATAAACTAATCTTCCATGTTCTGGGTGATCATGAGGGGAGGATGTGCTGAGGCTGCGAACAGCCACTCCTTGAAAAGATGCAACCTGAAAGATGAAAGCAGTACAGGGCTAAGGAACATCAGTATTACACCTTATATCCACCTATCCATGCATACACACATATATGTACAATATATACTCAGACAAAGTTTCTCCTTGCCCTGAACCCACCCCCAGCATTTGAAACTAAGGATTAAAGTTAGGTTACACTCCAAAGCATGCCAAAAACTCCAACTAATATGGTGCCTGTTTCAATAACTTACCAAGTAAATATCCCAAATTAGCATGAAATATTTGTAACTCCATTACTGGTAATTGAGGCAGGAATCAATTTACACACAGCTTTGCAGGGAAATATTTATGGCATTTGTACTCATAACATCTCTGATCATAAAATAATAGAATAGCCTGGGTTGAACTGGGCCTTTAAGATGATCCAGTTCCAACAGCCCTGTTGTGGGCAGGGACACCTTCCACTATACCAGTTTGCTCCAAGCTCCATCCAGGCCAGCCTCAAGCACCTTGAGGGTTGGGGCATCCACAGCTTCTCTGGGCAACCTATTCCAATGCCTCACCACCCTCACAGAAATGAATTTTTTTTCCTAGTATCTTAGATTAGCTAAATAACTTCCTTTAGATCAATCCATTGCCCATTGTCCTGGCACTTCATGCCGTTGTAAAAAGACCCTTTTCCCAATATGGCTTTCTTGTAGGCTCCCTTCAGGTACTGAAGGCCACAATTAGGTCATCCCAAAGCCTTCTCTTCTCCAGGCTGAACAAACTCAACTCCCCCAGTCTTTCAACGTAGGAGAGGTGCTACATGCCTCCGGTCATTTTGGTGGCCTCCTCTGGACTCGCTCCAGCAGGTCGATGGGGGCCCCAGGGCTGGACAAAGCCCTCCAGGTGGGCTCTCGCCGGAGCGTACCAGAGGAGGCAGGCCCCGAGGAGCACCTCGCTTTCCTCCCCAGAACCCCTACGGGCAACACCCCAACCCCAGGGCCGCCGCCCTTTCCCCGGGGAGGGAACGCTCGCCCCGCTCCCACAGTTCCCGAACGGTGCCGCAGCGCCCCCACGGAACCTGCTGGGGTCTCGCAGCGGCCGCAGCGGCCCGGCGGCGGCAGGCGGGCTGCGCGGCGCCCCGCAGCCATGCCGGGGCGGCGGGGCCGGCCCGGAGCAGCAGCAGCAGCGGCAGCATGGCGGGGCCGCGGCGGGGCGGGGCCGCCGCTCGGCTCCGCCCGCAGGAAGGCCCCGGCCGGCGCCGCGGCGCCCCCGCCCGCAGCTCCCGCTCGCCGCAGAGCGCCACAATCAGGGGGGCTGGGAAAGGGCATCGAGTCCAGCCTGCGGCCACCACCACGGTCAATTAGACCATGGCACAAACTGCCACATCAAATCATCCCTTAAACGCCCCCCAGAGATGGTGACTCCACCACCTCTCTAGGCAGTCCATTCAAATGCCTTAACGTTCTTTCTGTGAAGAAATTCCGCCTGGTGCCCAACCTGAACCTTCCCTGGCATAACTTGAGGCCATTGCTTCGTGTCGTCTCTGCCTGGGAGAAGAGGCTGGCCCCACCTATGAATCTCCTTTCAGATAGTTGTAGATATTTTCACTGAGCCTTCTCTTCTCCAGGCTAAATTACCCAGCTCCCTTAGGTGCTCCTCATAAAACTCATGCGCCAGAACCTTTACCCGGCTTCATTACTTTCCTCTGGACAGCCTCCAACCCCTCGATGTCTTGATAAAGCAGAACTGAACACAGGACTCGAGGTGCGGCGTCACCAGTGCTGAGCACATCACTGCCCTGCTGCTGCTGGCCACACTACTCTGCATACAAGCCAAGATGTCACTGCCGTCCTGGCCAGCCCAACACTCGCTCGCTCGTGTTCAGCTGCTGCCGGCCAACATCCCCCGACCCCCGACATGGCGGGCCTGCAGGTGCCCCGTGAACTACGCGCCCCAGCATGCCCCGCTCCGCGCGCGCGGCACGCCGGGAGCACGGGCGCCGCGCGGGCGGGGCGCGGGGGGGCCGGAAGCGGCCCGTGACCCGGGCGGAAGCGCTCGGAGGCAGCTGGGCCGACAGCGGGGCCCTGCGAGCGGGGCGAGGGAGCGGCGCCCGCGGGTGAGCGGCGGCCGCGCAGCGAGACCCCGCCGGGGAGCGAGACCCCGCCGGGGCCGCCAGGGACACGCCGGCGGGCGGGGAGCGGGTAGCCCCGGCGGGCGGCCCCGCGGAGGGCAGCGGGCCTCGCCCCGCGCCCGGCGGGGGGGGCAGAACGGGGCCGGGCGGAGGGGCCGGAGCGGCGCCGGGGCCCGTCGGGGCGCGCAGGGCGCGGGGCCGGGCCGGGCCGGGCTTCTCCCACCGAGGTGGTGGCGAAAGGCGCGTTCCTCCCCCAGAACGCTCTCTTTGGAATGCCGGCGCCGCCGGAGAAGGGGCTCTGGGAGCAGTGCTGGGTTTGAGCATCCCTCCCAAACTCCTGCCGAAAGTGACGGGCTCCCTTGTCCTGCGCCGGGCCGTAGAGAGAGGGGAAAAGTTCGGGCCGAAAGAATTCAGGACGCGCCCCCAGGGCTTGTTTTGCCAAGGTGAAAAGTGCTAGTTTAAGTGATTTGTCTGTAATGGTCGGCGAATGTAAGCAAAGAAAAGGGTGATACCCCCACTTGTAGCGGCAGAATGAACTTTTGAGTGCAATGTGTTCCTCAGAGGGAGGTTCTGCTTTAATACAAGGTAACCTGAGCATTGGTAAGTTATGCGGGCTTCACATTTGTGTGTGAAAAGGTGATAGTGCTGCTGGCAGTTTGCTTTGACAGCCAATTTGGTCTTCAACCAGTTAACTTCTATTAAATATTTCTAGATATGGTTGGTACTGTGGGTTGTAAGTTAAGCTTTGCGTTTTGAGGAGACCTAGATAGTCACAGGCCATTTGTTTACTTTGTTTTGATGAGTTTTGGAAGCAAACCAGAAAAACATAGATAAGCAGGCACATGTGAGATCTTTAGGGTAAGAACGACTTTGTGCACTTATTTGCAAGTAATCCCCTACATGCTCCCAATTTTCTCGTTTTGCTATAATAAGGATCAAAATAATTGTTGGGGGAGAGATCATGTTCAATTAACTGAAGAGCTAACTTAGTGTTTATTAGTTTTTCTCAGTGCATTGGCCACATCTTTGCACAGGTGGCACACACCTTGGCCTTGAGATCAGCCTTTTAATGAGCTTAAGTTAATCAGTAAAATATTTACGTCAGTAAAATTTTTGCTAACGTTTTCACTGGGAGCTTTGAGATAATTTTTAGAAACTTTTAGCACTACAGCATTTATTTTTTTCCTTGTGTCAGAGAAAAGCCATTTGAGATTTTCTTTTTTTTTCTGTACCAGAGTGGGTGATGAACAGATTTAGATGGTTTTACATAGTCTTCATGTGAAGAATTTTAGAATTGTTAATTGTTTTAATATTGATATAGAGAGACAAATGAGTATTGCACTCAAGGATACTCAGCTTCAGGTGTTTTACTGTGTTTTTATAATTCTCATGCATGTTACAATAAATCCTCAAGTTGTGTCATGTAAGTATGGGGTTTGTCAGATGAAGGAATTTTGATGTATTTTGACAAGTCTTTTAGCATTAGTTAGCTTTATAGTTTGCGTAACAGCAGTTTTTGGTGAATGCCTATAACGAGGGCAGAAACCCATGCCCTGTAAAATTTTGCTTCTTTTCCCCGATGGCAAGAGCTGTACAGTACAGCTTTTCTTCCAAAGAGTGACACTTCCCTGCCCATGTTTTTGAGTTTTTTTTGCTTGAAGCTTTCTGGGGAATTACTGAAAAGGAAAGTTTCCTTAGACAGGAAAAGAAATCTTAACTAAGATCTTTGGTACTCTGTACATGCTATCCTACCCCATCTCCTGTTTATCTCAGCTAGCATTCACATACTGTATGCCTTCCTGTCACATTCCCGTGTGTCCCAGGAAATTTGAATTTTAGAGCCTGAGAGTATTGGAGTAGTGAATCAGCTGGTTTGGAAATCATGCTCTACCAGTTTCTCATGTTTTTTCTAAATATGCTTCAATCCCTTAATTATTATTACCTGAATTATTTTTTGATGTGTGCTGAGCAGTGAATGCTAAACTGAAGAGCAATGTTTTTAAACAAATTATTATACAGGATAGGGTAGTATTTAGGATTGAGCAGTAGGAGGCTGCAGTTGTAACACACAGCAGCCTTTGGTAATTGCTAAACTCTTTCTGATATATAAATGACATAAAAAATTGTCACATTTGGCTTTTAAAAAAACATAGGAATTGGGGAAGGCCAATTTGCCATGCTTTCCAGAAATGGATAGTGTAGGATGCAAATGTCAGCAGCTGAAGCGTACAAAAGTTGTGTGTATGTCGTGCAGCTAATGATTTGGAAGCCATTTTAATTTCCTTAAACCAGAAGCTGAGTTTTTAAAGGATTTTCCTGTGGGAGCAAAGAATCTGAATGCTTGAAATGTTTGCATAGATTCAGTGTTCTTGTGCAAATGAAAACAGAGCAATGAGGTTTTCTTCTTAGAGGTGTAAGAAGATGTTGAAGTAGGGAAATAAGAACTCTTGTCTTGTGTGGCTTAACTGCCATGATTTAGAGGTTTGTGATATTTCACAGTATTTTACCTTGTAGGTGTAAACAGTCTGGCAGCTTGTGTCAATTTTCAGCTCTCTAATATCTAGTGACAATTCTGTTTTCTGCAACAGGAAGTCCTTTTTAGACTGGTTGGAAAGTTTCTGTACCAAATACGTTGGGTTTAGTTGTATTGTACTCTCCTTCTGATTAAAAAGTGGCATATCCCTTTAATGTAAATTTTCTCTTAATAAATGCAGGTTTTTGGGTTTTTTTTTGTTTTTTTTTGTTTTTTTTTTTTTAAGGAGCAAAGCAGAAGAACAGTAATACCTAATATATGTGCTTTTTTGGGATTTAAGTCAAGGAGCTGAGCTACCTTGTGGTAATGCCACATAAGCTTCTTGAAGGGCAAATGGACTTGTGAGTGTACTTCAACATAAATTAGTGGTTCTTTGCAGGAGCCTGAAATAGTCAAGTCAAAAATATATAAAAAGTACACGTTAACAAAACTTGTATTGTTCTTATCCTGACTGCTGCATTGGTGTAGTCTTGGTTAAGTAAAACAGGGCAACTGTAAAATGTGGAAAAGTAATTAAAATATAGGTAGTTAACAGGCATGTTCAGAAACCTGTCTTTTTATTCCTATAGTCTTGTTGTTTATCTGCTTTCATTATACAGAAGGAAAATATAGTGATATGTTTTGTAATAAACAGTACACTGGAAATACACTGAGAGAAAATAATTTCTTGGGAGATAACATACAAGGTTGCTTCATTCTCCTTGACCTGTTATTTTAAACTTAAAGCCATGCCATTGTCAATTTAAAAAATGGTACAGAAGATTCCCCTCCATGTTCCTTTTGGACTCCCGGTGTGCACAAGTAAGAATTTGTGAGAGGTATTTCTGTATTCTTTTGATTTATTTTCCGTGTGCACTTTTTTCTGCCTTTGAAAGTGTTCTGATCTTCATACAATGTCATGACAGACTGAGCACTTCTTGATCCAGAAGAGGAACCATTACTGGGTTTTTTTTAGGTTTTTCAGAGTTCCTGAGTTTCCTGTTTTTCTTTTCGCCTCATTTGTTGCATTGGCTCTCTGATTTTTCTGGGCTCTCTACTGTTGGTTGTTTTATCAGGAATTAATCTATACTCCTAACAGTATTCATGATTTTGTTTTTATAACGACACATCATTGCATCAGAATGGAAACTGAGTGAAACTCAGTGTGTCCCTTGCTAACATGCCAAATGCATCATATATTGGAAGATTCTATGTCTTTTTCTTAAAAGAAGGTTGGCTTTCCTGCAATTTTACTTTTGGCGATCAAAAGTTTGGAGTTTTCCATATCGAGAACCAAACTTGGATTCTGGAATAGCACTATAAATTTAACTTTTTTTTTTCCTATTTTCATTAGTTGAACTTAAACTGAGATATTATGTTGGCATAGTTTTCCCACCAATGTTTATCCTTTTAATGAATGTTTATATTTTTCTTCATCCCAGTTTTGCTAAGCTGAATAAGGAAGATTAATTTTTCTTTTATAAACAGACTTTTTAGTCGTATTAGCAGGTTCCCTCTGTAGTTCTTGTAATTCAAACTTCTATTTCTTGACAAAAGGAATTCAGAATTGTGTGTGGTATTCCAGATAAGCTGTTGCTCATGTGCAACATTGCTCATATTCCCTATCTTTATTGAAAAGGAATCCTCAATGTGCATTTGCCTCTTTTGTCCCTCACCCATTTTTTTTTTTCTTTTGCTCCCACAGAGCTGCATCAGTTTATAGTTGACCACAGAAAGACTGTAGTCCCAAATAACATGCCCTGACTACATGAAAGAAGACTGTATTGGTCCCTTCATAGAGGACTTTTGATTTTCTATGACTGAATTTCATGTGGCTTCTAGTACACTGTCTTTCAGGACTGGTCACTTGTCTGTGTTCCATTTAGTCCTATTTTTGTTGCAATGCTTTCCACTTATGTCTCATCCAAACCTGCCTATTCTTTTCTGGCAGCATTGTTTAAAAAAATCAACTTTTTTTTTGAGGAACTAGTAGTTCTTTTCTATGTTTGCAACACCATACTGTATTCTTGTAGTCTTGTAGAAAGGTTCTTTCTCATTTTAAGATTACCCTTCATCACATTTATTTAACCCCAGATTATATATATATGAAGCCCAGATTGCATCTTGTTTGAGTTTCCTTTTTCCCAAGGAAAATGACTCATTAATTTTTTAAAAACTAGATTAGTTCAGCGTGCCCTAAAACTCCAAAGGCTTACTGCATTTTTATCCTACTTCACTGTTTAGTACAATTGAATTCAGACTACTGAACCTGATAATTTTTTTCTTCTTTGTTAATTACTGTATTGTTTCCTCTCTAATCATATGATAGCACATTTGATATATTAAAATGGTCTTTGTTTATTTTTGTGACATCTAATTTTTTTTGTGTAAACTTTTTCAGTTCTTCATTTTCAATCTTTCAGTGTATTATTTTCCTCAAGTTATGCTTTTGCCTTGCAAGGTGCTAATATATCTGCATTCACAGTAACTAGCCTTTATTCCTGTGTTTAGTATTGTATTGTATTATTTGTATTGTAAACCAAGGCTTATTTTATCTTCACCAACACTTCCAAGTAGTATCACTTCTGTGTTGGATTTCCTTTTTTCCTTTATTATTATTTATAAATCATAGGTGGTTTCACTACTCTTTTGGAATGTTGCAAATGGTTTGTGGCTAGAAAAAGAGGTAATACAAGTGATCATCTTCTGCAAAATAGAAGTAGTAATGTGAGGTATTTCTTCAATTCCTGGGCAACAGACACTCTCCAATAAGATGACTGATTTGCATTTGCAAAACTGTTGAAGTAGGGTGAAAGATCCCATCAGTTTTGGGCCCTAACTGCCCCAGCACCCAAATGTAATATCCTTAGATAAGTTCCTAGAATTATGGAAAGTGATGAAGGCATTCCATAACACACCATGTTAAGGAATCTCTATTATAGCATACAGAAATTAACTCTCAAAGAACATTCTTAAGTGTGCCTTATATTCAGGAGCTTTTCACCTGCAAGAATACATGTTAAATGTTCCTTATATCAGTGGTAAAGAAAATATTTTTTAGAGATAGCTCTATAAAGTCAGGATAACTTTCAAAGGAAACAGCAATGTAAGTGGAGAATTATTTTTGCTCATTTCTTTGCAGACATCTCAAAACTATTGGTTATGTGTGTGTAGTTTCATTAGGTGAACATAACAAAGTGCAGCCTTACGAAAGTCTGAGGAGACATTTGCACTACTTCATATATGTAGCTGTGGAAAAAGACAGATGGAATAAACCAGCATCACAGTGCTGGGCAGAAGTGAAGTGATCAACAATAGCAAATAGGTATCTGTAGTATTTCTTCCAAATCGTGCAGCTTCCTCAGCTTGCTTACATTTTTTGGATAAACATTTACCAGAAATATAGGAGGAAGCAAATGTAGGATGTGGTCTCTATTCTGATCTCTACTGCCCTCAACCCTGAAGGCAGCTGGGAGACCATCTAGAATCACTTGTGCTATTTTCCTGAATCTGTGGACATACAGCAGTATCATTGATTTGTACTGGGTTAATGTTTGCAGAGTGGCTGTTGGTATGAAAGGAATTAGGACATCAGGTGGGTGGGTAGAATTTCTCTTCCCAAGTTTTCTTTTAGACAGAAGAGATGCAGCTTGGGGTAAAGAAATAAAAGTTGTATCTGAACATACCAGATTTGTTTTGCAAATAAGTACTTCCATTTCTCTAAATCTTTAATTTCCTTTCCATAGAGAAAAACACGTGCAGCAAGCTGGATATCAGTGTACCACCTATGGAAGCTCCTGGTTGACTATACCTCTATTACATGTCTGAACTAGATTATCTTGGAGATATTGGTGGTGGTAATGGAAACTGTCAATCTTTTGGGAAGGACAGGTGTTTAGCACATCCTGATTAGACTGACCCCTGAGCTTTCTCTTTCTTCTCTGCCTAAACATCCCCAGTTCTCTCAGCCTGTCCTTGTATGACAAGTGCTTCAATCCCTTGGTCATCTTTGTGACCCTTTGCAGCACTCACTTCTGTCATACTGAACTCAGCACTCCAGATGTGTCTAAGCAGTGCCCAGTGGAGAGGCAGGATCACCTGCCTCAACCTTCTGGCAGTGCTCTTAGATAAAGTCCAGGGTGCTGTTGGCCATCTTTGCTGCAAGGGCACGCTGCTGGCTCGTGTTCAACTTGTCCACCAGCACCCTCAGGTCTATTTGTGCAAAGCTGCTTCCAGCAGGTCAGCCTCCACATAGTACTCGAGGTGCAAAGGTCAAGGGTTTGCATTTCCCATGGATGGATTTCATAAGTTTACTGTTTTCAAAACATACTGCTCATCAACACTGCATGCTGTCTGTCATCATATTCTTTTTGGAAGGGTGTTTATGGTAACATAAAGACTAATAAGTAAAGGACAATTTAAAAATTTTGCTGCTGACTGAAAATATTGCTACTTGTGTTTTTACAGACGCTCCTATTGCAAAATCTGAAGTTGAAAATAAACATTTTTTTTATAAGAAGAGAATGGGTAAGTTCACAATCTTAGAGTATTTCTATTTTTCTATTATTTGAAGCATTTTCTCTCACATCAACAGAGGTGGTGGATTCCAAGGCTTTAAATGTTGATCTTGTCACTTCTTTAAGCCTCAGAGTTCCTATAGATATTTTGTAGGAGAATTTTCTCAAGTGACTGTTCATATATTGGAAGACTTGGTCAGAGTTTATCTATTCTATGAAAAAATTTCACTTGCTTAACGTGTATAGTCCTGAAAATGTACATGCTAAAATGGGAATGCCTCTAGGGTTTTATAGCTCTAAACTTTTATATAGTGGCCAAGAAAATTCCACTTTGTACTTTTTAAAATAATTCTTTGTTTGTTAACTAAAGTCAGCCTGTTGAATTCTGGCTCAGAGATCATAATACAGACTGATTTCTGATAAATTACATTGTGTGTGATATGACTACATTTCTGAAACTGTTGTTTCTGCCTCAACAAATGACTGGTTAATGAAACAGGATTGGATGGTTTCTGGTTTTGTCTGTGCTTTCTCTGACTGTATTGTCTGTATTATAGCATGTTTGGCACTGGTAGAACTTTATTAAAATTGGTAATAGCTACATGATACAATTTTGACTTCAAGTTCACCAAGCAACTTGGCTGGGGGAATGTTTTATTTGTTATACAGGCAACAGTAATTCAACTTTTAAAAGTAGCACTGTCAGGATACAATAAAAGAAGGCACAAAAAGGGAAGGGGGATAAAGCCTTCAGAAGAAACAAAGTAGAGAGCAGGTGTTCAGCAAAACAGAAGGGAGAAGAGAAACAGGAAAAGCACAGTCAAACTGCTGTGGGCAGAATTTTCGAATCTCCCTGGGTTTCGTGCTTTGGCACTTTACATGCTTTCTCCCAAAGGCCACAACACAGGTATGCACTGATGCTGCATGGTTCTGGGTCTGGTTGGGCAGTCAGGGAGCGTGAGTCTTACTTCATGTCATTTCTTCATTGCAGGAATATTGACTGCTTTTGTTCTTACCGGTGCTTCAGAAGGCATTTTTTCCTTGCCGTCTGTATTTTTCAGTATCAGTTATGTGTTTAGTTAATTTTTAGCAAGTACTAGTATGACAAATATGACTGTAGATTTAATGGAAGGAGGCAGTAGCATGTTAAGTTGACTTGAGAATGTCTAAAGAAAAATTTCATTCCTATGTAGATTTTAAAAATCATGTCAGAATTTGATGATGGAGGGATGTTAATTTAAAAAATCAAAGTTTTGCAAAATTAATGTGAAACAGATTGCTGGTTACTTCAGAAAACTCATCTTCAAATATGCAAAATGCTTCTTTCTCATTTCTGGTTATACTGGGCTCTTCAGTCTGGAAACATAGTCATAGAAAAAACTGCAACTTGTATTTTTCGTAATGTGAATCAGTATATTGTGTTCTGAAACTGATGTCCTTTTTTCCATTACAGATGGAGAAGAGAAAACATACGGTGGGTGTGAGGGCCCGGATGCTATGTATGTGAAGTTAATATCCTCTGATGGCCATGAGTTCATTGTAAAAAGAGAGCATGCATTAACATCAGGAACAATAAAAGCTATGTTGAGTGGACCAGGTAGGTATAGAAGATTTAGTACTTTTACCTTCTTTGTTTTCATTCTTTTGGACAGTTTGAATTTTTATCATGCAGTAAGTGAAAATTTGAAAAAATGATAACTTTTCTATATCCTGCCTAGTTCCTGTTTCCAGCAGAACAGTCCATTTCTGTTGGGGTATTGTGATACCAGACTAAAAATTGGACTCTACTTTTTGAGTACTTGGGGATCTTACTCTGTCATACATTGCTACTAGTTTCCCATGGTATGAGAACTTGAGGATATTATATGATACATGGATCTGCCAAGTTCAAAACTAATGAGAGCTGGTAGTTCTTTATTGCCACATCCATGGCAGAACTTCAGGTATTCCATATGAAGTTAATTTTCTTACTAGCAGGTCACATGGTTCTGTGCTTTCTATTAGTGGCTAAAACAGAGCCAATAACACACCTGTTTTAGCTGTTATGGAAAGATGTACACTGTTCAGGCCTCCTCTCTGTCTCACTCTTTCCCCACTCAATAACCAGACAAGAGGGTGTGCAAGAGGCTGGGAAGGAACACAACCAGACACATGATCTGAGCTACCAGAAGAGATATTACATTCCATATGTCATGCTCCAAAGTGAAAAAGGGAGAGGTTTTAGAAAAGGAAGCAAGCCATCTTTTGCTTGAGAACTGGCTGGTCATCAGTCCGCCCATGGGAGGTGGTGATTACCATTGCATCACTTGTTTTGTTTCCTTTCTCTTCTCTCAGCCTACAAGTTTTCTTGCTTTTACTGTTCTATTCCTCTTCCCTTGTCCACCCACAGCAGGGGCAAATGAACAAGCGGCTTTGCTCATGTGGGTTTAAGGCCACATGTTGACAGCATCCTATGGCAAGGTGTTCCTGTGCTTAATGATGAAAGTTAGCTTGAGGTGAGGGTAGATAAACTTACAAGAGGGAAGGACCTCACATGTTACTGAATATATGAGGCTCTAGCTGGTTTAAGAAGTATCTGAACTAATTTTTGAAGACCAAAAGGGTGAGAGAGATAACAGGGAGAAGTTAACACAAGTGCTTTCTCTCTTCTGTACTCTCATCCTGTGCATTTACCTTTGGTCACTTCAGTGGCTGGTCAGCAAGCTACATGGAGCTTGGAGCTGAATATGGTCTTTCTTATGTTCTCTCTTAGATTCTGGTGACACTGGAGAGATCTTTTGGTTTAATAGATTTTTTAATTACTTAGTAATACTTGGGCAAACTGAGCAATTAAAATTCTCGGTGTCATTTTAATGGTTGCATTTGAAAATATATAGTAAGTGTTTTGTGTTGCTGTCAGTCTCCCAGACATCTAAGAGGAAGAATACTTACGAGACTGGTTCTGAATTCATTCAGTGTGAAGGAATAAAAGGCAAAGTAGCCTGCTTAGAGGGCTAGAAACTGACTCTATATAGGACTCAGCAGTCCAGAATATTTTGTATAAGTACTAACAAGATAATTGGGTCACAAGGAAAAGTATACTGTTGCTGTCTAGTTCAGTAGGTCATAATTTCACTGATGTATAAATATTTTTTTTTCAGTTCTGTAGCTTGGCCAATATGCTAACATTTCTTCTTTTGCTTCCAACTGTTCCTGTACTAAAATTCAAGCCAGATTGGCTTCAGTGCATGCAGATATTTCTACACAAATCCATGTAGACATTAGTAAATAGCTCTGCTTTGTAGCTAGAAGGATTTGCCCACAGAAATAGTGGGGACTAAACATTGCTAGTCTCCCATAAACTTGGAGTTAATGTTAGTATTTTTTTATTGACTTTCTGTTTAATGAGTTGAAAGTCCAAAGATGTGAGGGGAAGAGAGACAAAAATAATAGAAATCCTGTGGTATTAACCATAGGATCCTAACTTTTATATCATCCAGGTTTCTTGGTTTTAGGCACTATAGAAAGCAAATTTCAAATGTGCTTGTGTTTTGAGATTTGAATTCTGAATACATTCTTTCATATCTAATAGGGATAAACTTATACTGCATGTAAACTTCCCTCCAGTACAATTAGAATTTCCCTGTCCCTGCTGGCTGTTTCCACAGCTTATCAAGTTAAAGCATCTTTGAAGTTTCAACTCTCTTGTCAAATCTACCTGAAACTTAGGAATTCAAAGCTACTGGGTCATAGAAGGGACTACTGATATACACATAAATGTGTGCAACATCTAGAAACCATTTTTTTTCCTTGAATAAGAGAACTAGAAATTTGGATTGACACCTCTTAGAGCTTAGCACACAGCTAAGTACCTGTCAGCTGTATTGGAGTAAACCTAAATTTCTGGTGTAGTTCTTCAGAATAATGTTGATAGGCTGCAGCCTAAATAAACATTTTATAATGCTGGGTGCCTTAATATTCTTGAGGGCTCTGAATGTGGCACATCCTGCTTTACAATGGAGAATCTAATACCCTGGAAGATGAGACTTGGGCAGGTCTATTTAGAATGCATTGTTTTACTATGGTAAGTTGTTTCATTTTGCAGTGAATTGAGATTTTGACTTCTGGTTGGGTGTTCTTTTGTGTTGTTTTTTTCTTTCTACAGGTCAGTTTGCAGAAAATGAAACAAATGAGGTCAATTTTAGAGAGATCCCATCCCACGTCCTATCCAAAGTATGCATGTATTTCACCTACAAGGTCCGCTATACTAACAGCTCTACGGAGATTCCTGAATTCCCAATTGCACCTGAAATTGCACTGGAACTTCTGATGGCTGCAAACTTCTTAGATTGTTAAATAAAATAAATTATAATTAAAAATGTAAAACTTTTTTCAGTATTTAATACATGTAGTTCAGTTAGTAACTTTTTTCAGATAGCATGTTGCGTGTGTGCTGTTGAGAACTGTAAAGTTCACTGCAGAGGCAATTGCCTTCAGTTCTTTTGCATATAGCAATCATTCAGTTGGAGTTTGTTTTGCTGCTTACACAAATAAGGACATTTTCACAAACTGAGACAAATAAACAAATATGCCAATTAGTAGATGGCTATGCCTTATCCTTTAGGTGTGGTAGAACCTTTTAATACAATGGCTGTAGCAAATACTGGAGTTTAGTCTAATACTCTCTAAAAGATAATTATAGTTACATTTGAGTAGCTGTTAAGGGTTTCTAGCTTTCTCTTATTTTTGAAGTTTCTGAACATCTGATCTTAATCTCCTTTGTAAGATAGCTGTCCTGTAGCATAGTTACACTAACTAGATTAGAAGTGCCCTCTTTGTGTACTGTCAGTGATATTCCATTTAGGTTGAAAATTGAGTATGTAGGAGAATGCTTAAGGCTTAATTTAAGTAATAGTTTAGAAATATGCAAAGGTGTACTTGATAACATTTTGCTTCTATAACCTCAATTTACCCCATAGGTAATTTCAAATATTCCAGTCACTTGTCTGTACAGTAAGACAGTGATCCTACTGACAGTGACTTTTAAGGGGCAAAATAACTGTTAAAATATGTGTATATTATCTTCTCTATAACATATATGGTTTTTCTTAATATGCTGTCACTTGACCTGATAAGAATTTTATATAGCTTCAGTTATAGCTTATTTCTGTTGTTCTGATTGTTTATGTAAAGTCTGTATTTAATCTGTAGAGTAGTTGTCATTTAAATTTTGTAACATAGCAACTGAAAAGATAGAAGTTGTCCTACCTTTTACCTCTTCCTCAACCTCTCCCTTGTACCCATAGCAAAAGACCCTGAAACATGGAGGTCTTTTATATTTGAAGGAAAGGACATTAAGCAGATGTTTTAGGAGCTGTTTTATAAATTTCATAGGTATTTCCAGTGTTTTTACAAATGTTTTAGGGGTAAAGGATTGGCAAGCCACTGATATAATACTGGGGTGGAACATGTTATCTCTTGGTAGATCTGCTGGCAGTTGCCTGTAGTATCAGTTCTTTGTTCAAAACAAGTTTCCATAAAGAAAACGAACAACTTAAGACAAGAAGTTGCTTTTTGTTCAGCTGCAGCCTGAAGAACCCTTCTGCTAAAATCATCTGAAAATGAGAATAAAACTAATGCATCATGGGAAATGATGCAAGAACAATGTAATTAGCATTTGCACCAGCTGCCACTGCTTCGGCTTTGTTTTGATCAAGAAGTGATTGTGATCTATCATGGAAAAATCCCACCAACCTCTTTCTCGATGTTTTAACTCACAGCTAATTTAGAGGGCTGAAACTCTCCTCTAAACCTGTTTGTCAACAAATACAACTTGGAAGAGATTTTCCTGGATGAAAACTAGTAACTTAGATAGACTCTGCAGTCTGCCTATGGAGGAGGTCAGTTGTGACAAATTAAATTTTATTCTGGGTTTAAACAATGCTGACTTTGTCAGTGTGTTGGTAGATTAGCTGACATTTGTTCACATCACATACTTTGGCACAATTTAATGTGTTTAATGTGGGGATGTTTGTGACTAGATTGGCTGTGCACGGTAAAGCTGAAGTGCATTGTAGGGTGATTGTCTGAAATTCCATGTGTAAGCACTCTGGTTAGTGCTGTTAGTAACTCATTTTCAAGAGCACTAGAATGATAAACCAGAGATACCCTGTTATGCTGCTTTTGTTAGAGCCGTTAGGAATACCCTAAAAGGTCAAGGAATACCAACATGGATATTTTAGTCACAGTTACATATCAGTCTGAGTGAGTCTTAAGTTCACTGGCCATTTTTAATAGTCTTGAGGCTAATGACTTGAGGCTAAAAATTATTTAGTTTTAAACTAAGGCAAAAATGTCATTTTTTGAAACAGTGGGGTTTTTTTCATTTTTCCCCTTTTTAAGCATTCTAGAACAATTTCCTTAATTTTGTTAAAATATATTTGCATTTTAAGATTCTGTACTTTAGCAGTAAGGTAAAATAGCTGGTTTAGCTCTGAATAATAATTTTGTTGGTTTTCTTTCAGCTTAATGTATTATACAGTAGCTTTGAACACTCAGGAATTGCAGTAGTGTCCTAGAGTGCACTATTTGCAAAACCACCGGCTGTTAAAATGAACCAGATTTCTAAGGGGGAGGGGGGCAGGGGGAATTAGTGCAATTTCCATGGTAGTTAAATGGGTATGCTATTATCAGACAATTGGAAACTTACCACGCTTAACCCCTGAGTTCTAAATAAATTTCAAAGTTGAAAATTTTTAAACCTGTGTTTCTGTTGATTTATGGCATCTTAGAGGAATGTTCATATGCAGAATCATCATTTTCATGGCTATACTATAGGGTGAGAAAAATGCTAAAGTAATTAGTATTTGGGTATTAGGTTGTGAAGCTTCATGTATAAAATAAAAGGTGGTGGGTTTTTTCATAGTCCTAAAGAGTTTCACAGAGTTGAAATGTTAAGATATCTTTGTGCTGCTCTGAATTACAAGCATCCACAATTCTCAGCACCAAGTACTAAAAAGGCATGGTATTCCTGAACAGACTTGAAGAGGATACTTTCAAGGATACTTCAAGGATATTGCACTGGGGATATTTTGAAAACTTCAAGTGCCCTGTGGTACTTCTTTTGCTTAGAAAGGTAGCCATATATTTGAGGTTCAAATTTTAAGCTGAACTGCTGATTTAGTCATAAAAACTTCCAGATTCTTTATTAACTGTAAACAATGAGTAGAGTCATGCTGCATTAGGGTTTGCATCATTTGAGTGTGTATAAGCTGCTGAATAAGTCTCTGATGGTCTCCAGTGTGAAATAGTGTGTGCATCTAGAATGATCAGAACTCCCTTCCACAAGATACGAAATTCCTTTTTGGTTTTGAATTTGAAGAAAGAAGGATTCACCGTCAGGATTTTCTGTGCCATTATATTCAACAGATGCTGAACATTGTATCTGAAAGACATTTCTCAATTAGTGATCGGAAGTTTGGAAAATCAGTTGCATTTGTCTGTGTTTTATTACTCTCTATTTTATTTCACAGGCCTAAATTGCAACAGTGACTGGTTTTTTACTTTCTTCTTTTTACTTTTCCCATTGAAAGGGTGCTTCCAAATCTTGCCTAAATCTGTTGGTTTATATGATGAAATGGACAAGGAATGTAGTGGGATAGGAAAGTTAACTTCTCAGTTCATGTTTTGTTTTCCTAGTTTAATTTTGTCAGGTCCAAATATTGCGATGTAATTTAAGGGAGTAATAGAAGCACAAAGAGAAGTAGCACTATTCCTATGTAAAAACTAAGGGTGGAAGCTGTGATATAAGCTTAATTTCAGCACCTGAGTAAGACAAAAAGAGCAGGAGTAAGAGAAAAATAGAAGGAACTCATTAAAGATTGAGTGTATTTGAAAATTAAACTATGTTGCTTGTTTTCAAAGGTAGACTAAAGCTTTAGGAAAAAAAGGCTTCAGGGAGCTTTTCCCATAGAAAAAGTTCAACTTTTGAAGGCTTTTGACAAATAGTGAGCTGGACTAGAGTTGGGTTTCTTTTTAAATGTAGCTTATTAGATGGCAATTTTATGGTAGGATAACCAATGCTGTGAACTGCAGGTGTGGCTCAATGTTTGGATGAGCTAGGAAAGAGGACAAACTAGACTCTTCTGTTTATTATTAGTCACCTGTGAAGCTTGAAGTATAATCACTAAGGCAGCACAGAGAAAAGAAGAGGGAGTTTTTATTGAGTTTTAACAAGTGTTATGTGTCATGAAATAAAGCTTTGCATATGCTGCATCTGAAATGTAAGGTTTTGCAATTTCTCTTCTGTGGGAGAAAGGTCACTGAGATTAAAAAAACAAACAAAAAAAAACCAAAAAGAAATCTGTATCTGTCATTACCATGTTATTGTTTTATGTTTACAGAATACAGGATTTTCTTCTCAGGCTAAATGGGAGGAGATCAGAATTGCAAGATCATGATTGTTGTTTGACAAATGGAGTACTTCAACATTTTATCCTTTTGAACTTTTGTCATCAGTTTTCAAGATGTGAGTCATGTAATGTTTTATTGTCTCACATATTGAGGGTAGAATTGGAAAATTAAATTAAAATTGCCCCTGAAATATGTACTGTCTTTTACATCAGTGAAAGTAACCACATGAGAGTTTCTAGATAAATTAAAATTTATAGTTCAGTGCTAAAGTTGCTAGTTTTCAGGATAGTTTTGTGGAATTCGTTTTTTTTGTGAATACATGCATGGATTAACACAATGCTGTATTTATTTGTAGTTAGTTTCTTTCTTCAACCAAAAGTTACTTTGAAGTTAAAAAACCAAATATTGCTAATTCCATTAATGTTAATTTATGTTGAAAACTGCCTTTTCAGGTGAGAATTCATAGCTAAAACTTTTCTTCTCATGAAAAAAATACTGCTGGTATCCTATTTATGCTAATAAAAACATATCTACCAAATCACCACTACACAAAACTATAAATAATACATAATCCGTATTCTTCTTACTCTGTCTAGCAAAACAACAGGATGCCTGTTATGCAGATTAAAAAGTTGTCAATTTTGGTTGGTATCACTAAGCTTGAAAAATATCTAGAATTTGAATGCATTCGGCAAAAAAATATTTATTTTCTCTTTCTATACAGGGAAAAACTTCTTGCATTACCATACTAAGCTGACATATGTTTTTCAGAGGTGACACTCCATTTGAGTCAGAATCATTTGTTGTTTGCTACAAATGAAACATGAAAATGATATATCAATATTTAACATTTAAGCTGCTTTCACAGTTGTCATAGATATTTGACTTGTAAAAAACAACTATGACTTATGGATAGAACATCTGAAAATACTCATCTGAAATACTCAACTGCTCACCCATTCTGTTTTTATATCATGGTCCGTGGTAATTGTATCATGTAATCTGGTTCATGGTAATTGTATCCCATATGAAGTCTTGTCTTTCCCAAGGGACATTAAATAAACCAACGGGCTGGAGCAGTGCCATCTTGGTGTAGAAGCCTGTGAAATTAAATTCTTCAAGCTCTGTAAGCAGTGTGCATGGTCCAGTAAGGGCAGTCTGTAAGCAGTGTGCAGTCTGATGTGCACAGCTGGAGGAATTGCCCCTTAGCCCAAGGGAACTGTGGGGATTTATCAAACATCTGTAGAGGTTACCCAAGATGCTTCTTCTTTTAATAATTACATAACATTACACTTTTAAATGCATTCATCTACTTTGTTGAGTATAGGTCCTACACTGTCCTCATTAAATCTTTACAGCCTTTGTCATTATAAGTTTTTATCTTTACAGCATTTAAAAGAGTTAGAGGACTCCCACTGCCTAAAAACATGGCTTGACAATTACTACAAATTGGTAATTACAGCACATGGTGCCAAACAATAAGACAGGAGGCAATGGGCAGAAATTGATGCACAGGAAGTGCCACCTGAATATGAGGAAGAATTTCTTTACTGTGCAAGTGACTGTGCATTGGAACAGGCTGCCCAGGGAGGTTGTGGGGTCTCCCTCACTGGAGATACTCAAGAACCTCCTGGATGTAATCCTGAGCAATGTGCTCTGGGATGCCCTTACTTCAGCAGGGAGGTTAGACCAGATGACCCACTGTGGTCCAACCTGACTCATTCTGTGATTCTGCATATTACTAAAGCAGGCAATTCCACCCCTTTCACTAGCCCCATGTCCTCCTTCTTGCACTCCAGTAATTACAACTGGATCTCCACATAATATGACAAATTCTTTTCTGATCTGATGGAAATTAGTCTGGTAGTTTAGTCTTCCTGTGGATAAGATGAAAGCCACATATCACCCAGTGGTTTCAAAATTGTCAAATCCTAAACAAGAAATGGAGGCATATGTCATCTGAGAATAAGATATCCGTCTCCTGCAGGAACTGCCCTTCTAGCAGATTAGGAATAAGGTGAGATTTTTCTTTTCCTTACCATCTTTTCATCCCTTTGAAAGTCCTGGGATGGAAATGACATTTTGCCTGTTACTATTGAGAACTAAGATGAAAATTAGATACACTATTAATGAAAAACCTACGTAATCACTAAGGAATAAATCAACAATAAAATCTCAACAGCTAAAAGTTCTCTTGCATTTGAATTTAGTTTTAATAGGCTATTCTAATTTTTAGTTATGTGTACAATTTATTACTTTCATAATCTTGATATAATATTCTATTGGTTTGATGCTGCATCTTTAGTTGATGGTTTCTGCAGGTGCACCAAGCTTGTTTATACGAAGATCTCAATTCCACAGAGTTTTTAAACTCAGTGCCCTTCCTAAATTGGCAGGTAGGAGCAGAAGAAGCAGTTGGCACAATTCCTCTGAGGGGCAGGGAGTCCTTCATGCTCAGTTGATGTGGTCTCCTGGAACTGCAGATTACAAGTGTCATGCAACTCAAGTAATGAGGGGAGTTAACATCAATGTACAGTTGACTTCTGTGTAAGGAGACAAGATGAAAAGCTAAAAAGTACAGTGGACCCAGGCAAAAGAAACTGAGCTCTCATGTCATTTTAGCACCAGGAATCATAAAGGAGAAGGTAGTGACAGTTCAGTCTATAGAAAAATTATACAGAAAAAATAAAAAGGGTGATAACAGAGGGAAAAATGTTTGGTGACATTTGAAAACATTACGGACAACATGGGAATAGAATGTAAAATTATAGGGACCCTAATCAAGAATTATATTTTACCTCTGTGAAACTGTCTTGGTATATCAGAAAATTATCCAATAAATGCAGTTTGAACATTAGTTTCATTTTTCCTGTAAGTATAGAGTTTTGCAAACTTTGAAGAAAAGTAGATTTTTAGGTCAACTTCAAGAATATTTACCAAAAAAAATTATTAGGAGGTACAATTTCATTATTTGCTCCATATGTTTTTGATATGTGAGTCATAATAACATATTTGATCAGATCAGTGTACGATAGCTTCTGAAATAATGAAGATAACAGATTGAATTTCTCTTACCCTATAAGCTTTGAATATTTGGGACCCAGGACTCTGATCCTTGAAATCTCTGGCAAAACTTAGGTTGACTGGTGAAAGATCAGACTGCATTAGCTAAATACAAAAGCAGTCCTTTTAAGAAGCCAGTTATTGTGCTGTCCATCTCTATACCTGCAACAGATTAGGAAGGATTAACTGCAGAAGTGTTTTCTTCTATGTTTTGTATAGTTAAAGTTCAAAACTGAAATTAAAACCAAATTACAATAATTTACTCTTAGTGAAATCTACCCTCTCTGGGAATTAGGGCCTTTCCTTAGTGGGATTACTGGATAACTTAAGAAGAAGATACTGATATTCATATATTCTTTCTGGGAGTCTGGTAATAGTGTTTGTTTTCTTACTGTGCTTGTGGGACTGATTCCTTAATCCCTATAGCATTATGCATTGTACAAAAACATCTCTGCAAGCCAGGTTACCAAGAAATGAGGAAAAGGGGAAAGCCCAATAAAACACTGGGATAATTCTCGAGATTCCCCTATTCCCACAACAACAAGGAGCTAAAAAAATGTTTCACATATATATTAGGCATTTTATGACACTTAAAAAAAACCCAAAATGTGACAATGGTGATAAAAGACACCTTTGGTAGTCCTGTAAGAATAAACTCAAAGTGTATTTGGGGATGTGGGATTCTGCCCACAAGTTTCAGCTGCAGCATAATGCTTTAATTACTTACATACCCAGTTAAAATTGAGTTGGTAGTAATTAACTCATGCTCTATTTATATGCAGGGCAAACTGTCCCTTGCTTTTCATGCCTACTTTCCTCAGGAACAGGATCTGCAGCATAGATTAAGTTATCTCAGTAAACAATACTTCAGTAAAAAAATTAGTAGGTAACTTGTTTTTAATATTGAAAAGCTCTGTGTGACAGATAAGAAAAGACTTATTGAGCATAAGGGCAGTTAAAAGCTGTGATTTTTTTTTTTTTATGCAAAAGTGGCTTTTCATCCAGAGATAATTTTCCTTTATTACAGAGTAGAAGTCATATTTGTACTGAATACAGTTTGCCTAAGACCATGCAAAACCAGCTTGCAGTCTGTGAAGTGTTCTGGCATTCACAAGCTTATGCTGCTTTATATCTTCTGACCTTCAACAGGGTTTTCTGGAAGAGGCTTAAGAAACTGAGTATAATGGTTTGAAATAATTTGTATCTTGCTGTGATTACATCAACACAGATAGTCAATATGTCCATGTTTATAACCGAACACATGTCCATTGCTTAAACTTGATGTTCTTGCTGTCTTTGTGGCATATGGCATTAAGAGATGTATTTTAGGATAAACATATGTTTTGATCATGCAAAACAACATCTAGTAAAACAGAAATGTTCCACTTACGTGCTGTAACAGTTCATTCTGAAGAACTGCAGGAAAGAAAAGCCTTTACCAGCTCTATGTATCTACTTAATGAAAAAAATCCTCTGCAACCTAAATGGTCTTGCAAAAATCATATAGTATTACAAACTGACTTTCCAGGGAAAACATGGTTGAGCAATGTCAGGTTGCATAGCATCAGGAGCCCATAATTTGTAAATGAGTGTTGGATTTGGAAGACAGGACAATGTATAGGATGCAACTTACATGACTATACTTTTCCCATACTTTTGGTAGCTTAATTTCCTTTCCTACTCAAAAATCAACAAATATTGATTCGGTCTTCAGCACATTCTTGCAAAGCCATGGGGCTTGTTCACTTCTGCAGCTACCACACAGGGCAAGGATACTCCTGCTGAGTTCTGCTACCTCACAGGGTAAGGATACTCCTGCTGTCTTCTTCTGCTTAAAGGGTTCTGCATTTTAAACAAACCCCAAAGTTTGTATGCTTACTTAAACATCGACGACAGTGTTGATGCTGGATAAAAGTTGGAAACTGATGCTACGTTGTGCTAGGTTTTGTTTTTCCTCCAGTTACTCGTTTTCAAAGTTAAGGATATTAAAAACATCCCAGAAGGTAAAGCTTGTATGTAAAGATAGTACTTGCATCACACTAAATAATATAGTTGAACAAGGCAGACAGGCTTTTGGGTGCAGAACCCTTCTAGAGGTCTAAAATTAAAGATTTCAAAGGTAATACAAACTGCAAACAATTGTTCAATAATTTGGTTTTTGCTTATCAGGCCATCTCTGAAGAAAAAATCAGGGCTGCCACTGGAGCAGAGGTGACCCAAGGATTTTTTAACATCTGAAAAGGAGAGGGGGAAGGGGCAGAGGAAGGGGCTTCAGTGTTTTTGGAATGTGCAGCATGAGCAGCGGGGAGATGGGGATTATAATGACCTATAAAATCAGTGTCTCTGTTAAATCCTTAGTTTTACATAACCACTGGGATTATAAATTTTATAGGTTGTCTTTGGATAAACATTTTGTAGGTTTATCTTGAGGATCTGCTAGGTCTGAAATACTACAGCAGGAAAAACAGCTTTACGAAGCATGTTTCCACAAGTTGTTTAATTTATCGACTGCACACAGTCACTCTACTGAGTGCCGCCTGTTTATTTTCACCTACGCAGGTATGGCAAAATCATCTGGTGCAAAGGACAGGGATTATTACAGTCTAGGAAAAGAAAACGTAGAACCCAGAAACGCTCCGACTTAAAATACACCCAGGTTCATTTGGAGTCGTACACCAGCAGACAGCAGTGCAGGAAGATCAGAGGAGCGGGCAGAGCAGCACCAGGGAGGCGCGCAGAAGGAGCCGAGCGGGATGTAGTGACAGGACATGGGGTAATGGGACACACTGAAAGAAGAGGGATGTGGGTTAGGTATCGGGAAGAAATTCTTTACTGTGAGGGTGGTGAGGCACTGGAAGAGGAGGTTCGTGGATGCCCCATCCCTGGCAGCGTTCGAAGCCAGGTTGGAAGGGCTCTGAGCAGCCTGGTCTGCTGGGAGCTGTCCCTGCCCATGGTGGGCGTCGGATCTGGATGATCTTCAAAGTCCCTTCCCTCTCCTTAACATTTATGGTCCTATGATTGTATGGCCTTCCCACCAGGGCACACCAGGCGTGAGGGAAGCCCGGAGAAACCCACACACGGCGCAGTCCGCATTTAACTGAGCCACTTAAACACTCTGCACGTGCAGCTCTAAAAACCTTCACGAACTGCAGCGGGCTGGGGATCAACCCCTTCCCGCCCCGCGGGTGGCGGTGATGGGCATCGCGCCGCTCCCGCAGGGCGAGCAGGGCAGGGGCAGCGCCGGAGGAGCCTCCCCGGCGGCGGGAGCGGCAGCTCGCAAACAAACACCGCCCGCCCGCGCCGCCCCCGTTCCTCGGGCCCGCCCGCGCCGCCCGCGCCCCGCCCGAGCCCCGCGCACGCGCGGCCGCCCAACGGGCGGGCACGGGCACGTGACCGGGGAGCGCGCGGGGCGGGCCCGGCGGCGGCGCAGAGGGGAGGGGGAGGAGGCGGGCCCGTCATGGCGTCGATGCAGGTGAGGCGGCTGCGGCGGAGCCCCGGGGCAGCGCCGGGCCGGGCGGCGGCGCGGGGAGCCGGCAGCAGCCGTTCCGCCGGGTGTGTGCGTGCGCGGCGCGGAGGGAGGAGCGAACCGCCCGGGCAGGGGTTGAGAGCGGCGAGGTCCCGGGTAGCGGGGCCGGGGCGGGCAGGTGGCGGCGGCCGGGCCGGGATGGAGGCGAGGCGCGCAGAGGTGTGAGGGGCGAGGCCCGGGCTCGGCGGGGCGGGCGCGGGGGGAGGCCCCGGGCCCGGGGCGCGGGGGAAGAGGCGCCTCAGGGAGACGTCCGGCGGCGATGCCGCCGCTTCCTGGGCCGGCGAGGGAAGGACGGAGGGATCCCGGCCCCCCGGGACTCGGGGAGGCCGTGGGAATGTACCGCACCGTGCGGGCTGCGCGCTCAGCGGGGCCCTCCCGTGTCAGCGTGCGGCCGTGACCCACAGCTCCGAGCTCCTGCCATCCGCCGCTGTGATTCCCCCGCACGAGGGGGACTGGGACCGGCACGTCCTGCTCCCAGCCGCCTGCTGCCCGCGGGGTTCTCTTTCTCTCCGTAAAATGAGGTTGCGGTGTGGTGTCAGCTCTGTGGACAGGTACCGCCTGGCTTTCTCGGCCGGATGGTATTGCTGTAGGTACAGTAGGATGGAACATCCTGCTGTCTGACAGGTATTTCCAGCTGAATTATTCATTCATGCCTACTCCGAAGGGGTTCTTAAACAGGCTGCAGAAATTGCTCCGGTAGAATGGATCGCTTTCACTGTGGGCTGCTCTCAGTGGGTGGTGCTTTGTTACGACTGGGGAAGGAGAAAAGAGCTTTAGGTTTTGTGGAAGTGGCCCCTTTCTCTCCTTATTTAACCAGTAACTTCTCTACTTTTTCTTGGCTATTTATAGTTTTCCATTTTGTTTTTATATTTGAATCATCTAGATCTCATTTTCTCTCATTTTGGTCCAGTACAGCTTACATTTTTTTGTCACTAGTAATAGGACATCACGGAAAGAGTGTATAAAATGAGAGAAATTTGTTTAATTTTCCTAATAATCTGGATTTAGCATAGCCAAAAAGAGTTAAAATGTCAAATTATTGAACTGTATGGGATAAAAATTATTCTCCTGAAGTTTAGAAGCATAACTCCCCCTTCCCCCCCCCCCCCCCCCCCCCCCCCCCCCATTCCATGGTGTGTCTTTCATAGTTACTGAAATGAAACGAGATCTAGAAATTGAACATACTGTACAGAATGTTCTTCTAGCAGTAGCTTAGGCAGGTAGTCTGATGTGCCTTGGTTTTATTAGCTCTATCTGTCAAATGCGTTTTTGCAATGCTCTTCTTCTAAGGTACAGATTTTTACAAGCTCCACTGCAAAATAGAGGCTGTAGTTTCTTAAGAAGTGTATTTTAAAAAACTGTGTGAAAAGTAGGAAAATGGCAGCTGTGAACTGGGAAAGAGGCACTCTGTAAAGGGACTTGGTAGAGCTGTGCTGTGTCGCTGTCTCTGGCCTGGTAAATTACCTTCCACAGCGTGCCTCACCCTAATTCCTGTTGCTCCCTCTGTAAAGGGAGAAAAATGGTTACATATTAAACGAGGTTGTTGAGGATACAGGAATGACAAGTGTTGCCTAAATGTCAGATGTGTGGAGAGTAATATTTCCTGAAATTCAGCTGTGTTAAGTCTGATGTTGTAATTGGTTTCATTTTAGAAATACTAGCTGTAAGATGGCACTTCTTGTTTTCTTACGTGATGTTCTGTTGTCTTTTGATAAGAGATTCAAGGACATTTATGGAGATTTTTTGTCTGTATGTTGTTAATTGCATAATGCTCTAATTAATTTCTTTTGTTTAGTAAACTGCTAATTTAATAATGTAGTTTAGCATGTTGGAAAGGAGTTGTAAACAGGAAGCATAAATGCAAATTTAGTAAGTGAAAAATAAGTTTATTGTAGACATGCTCCCAGATGAGCAAGATTTCAAGACTGAATTCTGTCAATTAAGATTTACATGTTCAGTGTGAAAAAATGTTTTACAAATGAAACGGATATCTATAATTATAAGTGGGTTTTTCTTGGTCCAGGATAATTTATTATAATTACTGCTATATACTAAGTTTCTTGACACAACAAAAAGATGTCATTTTTCTGATTAAGTATAGTGTTTTTAAATATACAGCGTTTACCTGAAACATTTGTGTAACTCATTGCCATCTCTGGCTCTGCCAGTGGTCTGACACTGTACTATTATGACAATGTTATTGATTTTATTGATAAAAATGATACATTGGTGCACAAAGTAAGTTCTAGTTGCTTCTTACACTGCGGTAATTTTATACAACAGTATACGATACCCCAAATTAATTACATTTTATTTTAACAGATTCACTGAAAGGTCTCAGATTAAGATACAAGAGTTATCTGATTAACCTGTTCGTAGTCAGTCTTTAGTGAAGTTTTGAAACTTGTAATAAATTGCCTCTTTGCTAATGGCTCTGAGCATCAACCTGAACAGTTACTGCAGTTCAGTGGATGCACAGTAATTTGTGACTTTGAGCCTTTGTGTGTATCATTAAACTTACAGTAATTTTTGTCTGTGTGGACAGTCTTTAATGGGAGTGTTCTGTAACCCTTTTTTCTCTGATAATAGAAACCAATGCTTACAAGACCTTGTGTTTTGTTTTCTAACCACAGTGTTGTTGCTAATTTGCCACTGCTGGACTGGTTTAAACCTGGTTTGCATAACTTTAGGCAAATCTTATTTTTTCTTAAAAAAAAAAAGCTAACACGCTCTAGACAAGTCTTTAAAGGAAGAGCACTTATTTTCAGAAAATTTTTCCCAGAAAAAGCCCAAGCATGTGCAATATTCTCCTGGATAAAAACACAGAAATATTCTGAAAAGGTACAAGTAATGTGGAACAACGGATGAGTGGATTTGCTTTAGAAAATTTTGATATAGCATCTTTAGTAATCTGAAGCCTTTAAAGGCAAATCCTGAAGAAATAGTAAACAGTTGTTCTCAGAACAGCTGGAAATACAGGATTTACCTTATGAATGGAAGAGCAGGTAAAAATAGAGTAAGGAAGTTCTGTTGAAAATGTACATTACTGTATGAAGTGTTAAATTATTAAAGCCTTTCCCTCAATGTCCCAATATGAACTATTTGCATCATTAACTTGAAAGATTTACTTTATTGATAATACTGACATCTTAATTACTATGATTTACCTTTCGCTTCCTTTTAGTTTTAATACTACAAACCTTGGATTTATTTGTGAAATTGTGAGAATATTTAGAGGGATTTATCACCAGAATAACTTCTCATATATTCTGTAAAGTTAGGCACATAAGATTTATACTTGTAGGTGTTTACATCTGATTGAATACAGAGGTAGTGTAATTAATGACACAAACAACTTCAGTAAAGAGTATAGGATGTTAGCTTTCCCTGTGCTTCTGTGTTATGCTTCAAAAACTGCTGTGGTGGGCTACCATCAAATTACATGCACACAACAAAATAAAGTGCTGCTTTAAAAATCTTGTTCCATCAACAGAATTTTTTTTGAAAATGTGTGTCTAAACAGCTATTTAGTAAAATAACTCTGTGAGATGACAATGCAGAATTCATGGCCAGTTTGAGATTCCAGTGAACTTGTATCACAGAAGGCAAGCTAGTAACAATATGAAAATTTCTCGAAAGTTTTACCCCAGTAATTTCAGTCAGTGAGGTAGGGGTTGAGGAAAGTATTTACAGGCCACTGAAATCTCCAGAAAAAATACATACACTTTTGGTTACACTTCCTTCTATTCTTTACTTGTGCTTCTAGTGTTGGTGGAAGTTGTGTTTCCAGCTCTTCTCAGAACAATTACTTGTTGTGCAATCTTTGCTCAACACTGGCAGTGTTTTTATTTAATGATTTGGCAATAATTTGTTCTTATTTAAAAGCTTTGGCCATGAAAAAGCATTAAGCTATTTTTAGAATGTGTTCCAAAAAAAGCCAAAGCCCCAAACTTAAGTGAGGAAAGCTTTCAGTGGATTGGAACTTGAATGGTTATGCACATTGGTTCTGTATTGATAAGTGTCATAGTATGGGATGCTATTCGTGTTGTTTCAAAAAGAAAATGAGCGGGATACTGTAGCTGTGTAACCAATTCTGGGATATAAACAAAATAAAATTATTGGTAGGCAGTAAAGTATTTAGTTGTTCCATTGGTGAAATGCTGTTGAAGATACATATTTCAGTAATTATGTAAACTCTGAAATGCAAGTACTGTAGTTGAAACCAGAATGAGTAGACAGTAAAAATAATTTCCTCTGTCCACTAAGAGATTGTTAGTCCTTTACATAATCTTTGGTTATCAGTCTGTACTGATGTGTGCTAATGTGGCTGTACTGATTAGCTTTGGCATATACCCATGCTAGAATGAAGTAAGATAAATACAAAATTTTTAGTAATTTTATCAAGATGAGTTAATTAAATCTTGGGAGTTTATTAATAAAGTTTTATCTTGAATATCAACTGAAGTTTAAAATTTATAGTCTTAATTCAGTAAAGATAAATAAAATAAAAGTTATTGATTTAGGCCCTAAGGAGTCTCATTTGCTTGTTCTTGTATCTGCCTGTGTAAACAGAATTTTGGGAAATACTTTGCTGTGCAGCAGATGCAGAATTTTTGAGCTAGGATGGAATAATTCACTTCAGAGAAAGAAAGGAGTAGTAGAAAAGCTTATTGAAACAAGTGTCCCCTGAGCACTGTCAGCAGCTCTTCCTTACAAATAGACCAACTATACAGCTAAAAATGTAAAAAACCATGGATGCTTTCAATGTATCACATTGAACACTGGTATCTCATGAATATGTGGATAATTTCAATAAGGAAAATAAAGTAGACAGATGTTTGTTGTAAAGAAGAGCAATTCTGGTTGATTACAATTATTTTTTGCTCTGAGTTTTATAGTATCTTATACTTGTGTTTAGGCCTAGCTATTCAAGTTCTGAGAAGAGAAAAATAACACAATACATTTGCAAGAGGCAGGGAATGTTGTCTTGTTGAGCTGCTCCCTTGGAAGGCTCTGTGGGTTTGTCATTAATAAGCTAAAGCAGCTTAGCTCAAACAACGTGTGAAACTCGGTGAGCAAGTACTTTCTCTAATTGTTTGCTCCAATTAGAGCAAAGTGTGAAGAGTTTTAGACTAAAGGATTTTCACTGTGTATTGTACAGGTGTAGGTCATACTGGCGACTACGCCCAGAGACTGGGATTAAATTACCCCAATTCATGTGAAAGAGAAGGCGCAGCTCCCAGTGAATTTACCCATAGTGTGTGACCAACGTAAATGCCTTCAGATCATCAGATCATGGCTCTCACACAGCCTTGGTTTGCAACTGAGAGATGAGTGTTCAAGCAGATTAAAATTTCCACTAGGGCAGAGGGGAAGAGGATGACGAAAGTCTTTTGCTCAGTACTTGGAGCCAGAAATTTTGTGTGTCTTGCATGGTTTTGAAGTAGTGAAGGACTGTGACAGAACTGTCAGCTGGTTATCTAGGTTTTGTCTTTTGAAGGGAGGAAGAGATAATATTATCTATTCACTGAAACATATTACAACATCATTTACTGAAAGCAAATGAAAATAAATAGGTTACATGCTTTAAATAAAAAGAGCCAGTAGGCAACATTTTGTGATCAATGAAGGTCACATAGCATGTCTTCTGCCCGCTTTTGATAGTTGAAGGCTTTCAAAAGGTATTCTGGAATCTGTTCTGGGCTTTGCAGCTGTTTGTGTTTTTTCTTTTTTTTAAACTTTGCTTTGTTCAAAAATATGTTCTGGAATCTGTGCAAGCCTTTTTAGTTTGCTTTTTGTTTGCTTGTTTTTCTTCAGGTGACCTTAATTACTGGCATGAAAAACAGGTATCAGTCAGGGATGGCAGGGAAAGAAGGGAGAGGACCTTTAATTTACCTTCCTATAAGCAATATTAATGTGATAGTAAAGGAAGGACAGAAGTTAGTGGTGTTAAGTTAGGAATTGTGAGACACCTCATTTTTACTAATTAATGATCTCATTGAGGATACCAGCTATTCATCCTTTCATGCACAGTGCTAAAAAATAGTTGTTTCTCCTTGGTTGGTTACAAATACAAAGTTGTTTGTCATCTTTTTCTATTCAACTTAATTAAAAGTACTGCTTAATCAGCCTCAAGAAGAAAATCTGTATGTGTGTCAGTAAATGATGATAGTAGTTTAGCAGAACATAGCAAATATTGTCCCTGAAAGTCTGCTGGAATAAAATGCTTCATAGAATTTGATGTCACTTGTTCGTATTGATTTATTTAGTTCTTCTGCATTAGGAATTGGTGGGCAATAATAAGAAACCTAAATCCATTCTGTTTCCTTGCCCCTTCTTAAGTTAGAAACCCTCCCCCATCATATTTAGGGATATAGATTAGATGACTATTTAAATCTTGTTGCTGCTTGCTGCTTCAAACATTTTACCTCTTTTTCTCTTTAAATGCTTTTTGTCAGAACACTTTATCTTGGTTACCAACTATTGGAATGTTTTTATAGGGATGAGAAATTCCCTAGTAAACATATGGTTGACCTCACTGTGCCAGCCTTCACTGTTTTCTTAAATTAATTTCTTTAACAGAAGCAGTTCAAGTAGTGCCAGACTCTTTTCTTTAAAAGATAAAATTATCTGTGGTTGACTTTTTATTATCTGTGAGGCTTGTGCTGGGCGTTGGTACATTTAAAGACTCCATTTACAAAGCAGATGACTCGCTGTCAGTTTCATCTTATTCTGTAATAGTGGATTCCACTTAATTTGCTTTCAAATGACAGGTTCATTTAAAAAAATTTGATTATCTGGCAAAAAGCTTTTCAGAGTGTGGAGTACAGAATGTTTCCTTTGTGTGTGTAGTTATTGTGATTTGTCTTTAATTGTACTGTAGTTACGATTTCAGATTGATCTTGTCTCTTAGTGAGTTTAAATCAAGCGTATTATTCTCTTTTAAAGAGGACTGTTGCTTTGACCTTTCAGTCAAATATTTCAGGATGTCTTGGAGCTTATGAAGATAATATTCTATTATCAAACTGAGAAATCAACAATCTTTCCTCACACCACCCTCAATCCATTATTGGATTTTTGAAGTTTTTAAATGCTTAGAAGAACAAAAGATGAATGATAGGAACTTACTGTAAGTAGCTCAATAAAAAGATTAATGCATTGCCATTTGGTTTCTTTAAAATGAGAGAAATGTGCAAAATGCTCGACATTCAGATCTTGAAGTCAGGATTGGTCTGAGGAAATAACATTAGAACCCGTTTGCCAGATGTTAACATGTTTTGTTAGAAATGAGGAGGAGACTAATTGGCTTCTGCATTCTCTGTATACATTGAAAACCTGTTATTCAGCCAAAAATAGATAAAACTGAAAAACAATTCTTTGAGCTAAAATCCCAATATTACTTTTTAATAAGGATAGAGTATTTTGTGGAGCTGTTTTGTTATGCATTTGTGAAGCTTAATTAGCCACATCCAGACAATTATCTATCTTTCCTACTCTGTGCTTTGACTAAAGCTTACTAGAAGAACTTTGATAGGATGAATTCATGCACGATTGTGATAAATCAAGTATCTAGATGGTTTGTGTGTTTGAGAGTCTGGGGCAAATTATCTCACCTGAATGATGGGATATATTCTGCAAGGGCTTTCTTGAATTACCTGGTTGATTGGGAAATAAAGGGATTTTTATTTGTAGGAACTGCCATTCTCTAGATTTCTTAAGTAGCGAGATGAAGTGTGGCAGGTAACTATTTCTTAAATGTCACCATTGGTAGTCTTTATATTGTTTCTCTTCTGTTTGATAGTTTTTTGGTAGTTTAAGTTAGGTTTCTAATTAGAGAGTAATATGCAGTGAGTTCCTGAATACTTAAACTGTTCAAAATATGTTGGATTTTTTCTTCTGTAGATGAGTTTAGTTTGAAAAGCATAACTATCTAACTGGTATTTAGAACTTCATATTCTCTACTTGAGGCACTTTTCAGTAAGAAACGTGAATGGAAGGAACTGAAATACTGAAAATGGAGTTCTAGTGGTCTTTCATTCTCAGGCTAGTAGCTTGTACTAACAGTCAAGCTTTGCTTATGAATCAACCTGGTACAACACTGTCATTGCAGCCTGTTTTCAGCTTCTGTTCTGAGACAAGCTTGCTGTTTGTCTCTGTACCGTGACTGTCTCCTGCATGTATGAACTTCTCCAAAACAGAAAGGATGCTTTTTGTAAAACATTTTATAACTTGAATGGGCAAGGAGGTAGCAGGCTGCAGCTCACAAGCAAAATGTAAATTCTTTGCCAGGACGTTATCATATTATTGGCAGTGTTTTGGTGCTAACAGGGTTTGGGCCCATTGAAATTTCTGGATGTGAAAGAGAGTTTTGGTAGTTATGGAAGAAATATTGTTAGGTGTCCCTAGGGTGCAGCAGCTTTACCAATATATTTATACCAAAATAGAAGAATGGCTCCCCCATGGGATTAATGTTTAACTTCTTACTGTTTATGAGTTAATTTTTTTCCTCTTTGATCTTTGAGCCAGATCAAGATTTGAGTTTACAGTGTCCAGGAAGGCTCGGCCTTGGAAAACTATTCCTTTCTTACATTGACAGTTTCTTGCAACCAAAGAAGGGAATTTGAGTGCCTAGAAATAGAAGGTTTGTAAGACAATTCAAGTACAGATATTTTGGTCCCACATGCTTCCTAGTCTGTGAAATTGCTGTTCCATCTTTGTTTCTTCATATCATCTTGATACTACCTTATTGGACATGGCTAGTTGAGTCCCTACCAGTCCAGGTGAAAGGGTCACCACATTTCAGTTAAATTGCCCATCACATCTCATTTTAATGGTGAAATAAGGTGTGGCAATGAAACATTTCCTCCGTCAGAAGTGGAAGGAATCTGTTTGTCCATTTGCCACTTTTTGCTCTGCTTGTATGTTTCTGCTCTACTGATAGTTTTGTTTTTCCCTTAGCTATTTTCTACCAAATTCTTACCATTTCCCTTAATATATCATGTATTTTGCTGAATCTGCTTTGAGTTTAATCAGCTCAGCTTTTTTCCTTCTTACATTATTTCTCTATAAAAAGGAAGATCACTGAAATAGGTTGTTTGTAGGTAAGGTATTTGACTAAGATAGCTCATCCTTTAGTTTACTCATTTAAGATATTGCTGATTTAACGCACTGCACATTTTGTACTGCATTTCTTGAAACACCAAAATGTGAAGTATTCAAGAATTGCAGTTTTATTTTCTTTGTATTATTTATGTTTTCAAAGTTTGTCATTTCAGCTCATAGGATTTAATAATCCAGGAATATGGGCATACATTCAAACTTGATTGGATTAATGTGTTAATATTTTACTGCTAATCAACAGCCAATATACCACTGTATGTATGCTTTTCTCACTCTAGTTATGAAGAATAAAACAGTGCCTGAAGCAATACTCACTGCTTGGCCTAGGTGCTCTCAGCTGTATGTATATAAGTTGTACTTGGTAGTGACCCCTCTGCCTTCACTGTACACATGTTTTTGTTTGCCCTTAGCTCTGTTAAACTTTAACTCTGTGCTCCACTTTTCCAAGGGAGGGGCGAAGCTGTTTTAAGAGTTCCAGCAGTGGGCTTAGAACTGAAAAGACTCCTGATATTGTGATACTCCTTTTTAAAGGTCTTGGGAATGGTAATTTTCACATGCCTAGAAGAGCTAGGGAAGTTTTCATGGTGGGTAAAGAGGATGCCTTTGCATTACTTCATTGTGAGGGATTGTGGTTAAACTCTATTGTTCTTTCTGTCCATGCGTGTCCCTTGTTTGTAGTAGAATCAGAAAAATAAGCCCTGGTTTTGGGCAATGTGATGGTGATGATGCCATACTTGCTTTATGAATATAGGTTATTAACACTTGGAGTAGCTAACAAGGACACAGAGACCAGTGAAATAATTTTGTAATAAGCATTTATGTGCTAGAATATCCAGCTCAGTCGTACACAGTGACCAAACTACCTGTTTCTAGGGCTGGTTTTGAAGCACTCATACTGAAAACCTCTAAATTTCTTCCTGTCCTATATTGCTGCCCCTCTCCCTTTTCACATGTTGAATCTTTCTTATACGGGCCCTGCCTGCTTCTTTATGTGATTCACCCAGAATCAACTCAAGTGAGAATTCAGATGTGGCATTTGAGATGTTATCTCCCCAGTTCCAGAGGTGACCAAGTAAAAGATGTGTGCCAGTTTGGAGAAAGAGGAGTGTGTATTTGTGCTAGAAACTGTTGACTTCAGACATACATTTAACTTGAACCATGACAGAGAGTGAGTGCTGTCTGTCAGGATAGAAATGATAGAAGTGGTTGTGACCTGTCTGGGGAGCTGTCAGGAATTTTTCCCCACTGGCACCACAATTTTTTGTTCTTTTTTCCATATGCTGTAAGAAGTCTTATGGGTTTGATACTGTAGAAAATCTGTGGAGGATCATTGAAGGAGATGTACAAATCCTATTTGACAGAATAAGCAGCATGATACAAACCGTTGCTATGTCAGTCATGTCTCAAGTACTTGAATAAATTTCTTTTGGAAATGATGCTTGGATCAGTGTTAAGCTGTGTTCTTTGATTTCATCCCTGATTCATCCTTTCCTGTAGAGATAGGTATAAGTAAGGAATAAAGTAATCTTGGTTTCAAAGACTTCCACTTGAAAATACTTCTATAAACTCATTACATCACTCCTCTGCATTTTGCATGTGATTATTACTTTAGTTGAAGGACTGTGCTGTTAACCAGTCTTGGGTTTCTGATATTCTTACTCAGCTGTTCTGTTTCTCTCTAGATTGTGAATGTTTTTATCAATTTGATACATTTTAATTCTAGTAATATAACTTTACTTTAAAGTTATATTACAAGAATGTTTAAGCATAAGATTCTCTCTCAAAAATAAGGAAAATGTCCAAGTTAGATTGCCTGTGCATCCTTCATGTATTCCCCTATAAATCCGCAGCCTTCTTCCCCTATAAGTCTGCAGCTTTCTCCCAGTCCTTTTCAATGGAAAGTGGAGAAGCAGGAAGGTGCTCCTATATGAAATCCTTTGATGGGTTAGCAGAAACATTGAAGAGAGTGTCTTGAGATGTAAAAAGGACAGTAAAGCAAGCACAGCTCCCAAGAGTATATCAGTGTATGGAAAATGTGTTTGGACATTATTTTAGGCATGAATAGCTGCACTAGCTTCTATTTTGACTTGAAGGAGCTGATTGAGAGGCTGAAAGCTACTTGAGTGTGATTAAAAAAGTATTCCTCATTCATGGTAAGGAAACAGCTGAAAGCGGTTATTGTATTGACTTTAGTTAGGCACATCTTAATATAGCTGGCGTGTTGAGGTGCTACAGGTTTTTAGACAAAAATACTAATGTCTGGTATGAAGCTGTCTCAATATGGAAAAAAAATAGGAACAATAGTAGAATTCAATGTGGCACCATGAGGGCCTGTTCAGTGACATGAAGATTGAGGAGCCTTTGTATAAAAGAGAAAAGTGAAACTAAGTAATTCCTGTTAAAAGGATAAGCATATATGAGTGAAATCTGCTCATGATTCATTGCTTTAAATTGATGTATTTAAAAAACATTAAAAGATGTTCTTATAAATCATTAGAAAGATGAGGAAAGGGATGAGCCTGTAAATAGGAAAGCAAAGCAAAGAATAGGTGACAAGTACTTGAATTGATGACAAAGCATGCCAAACAAAAAGGGCAGATTCAATATCTTTAGACACTGGATATTATCTCAGTAATTAAAATTTAGCTATGTGGGTTGGTTTGCTTTTTAAAAGTGTTTAAGCAACTAAATCCGAGATGTTCTGACAATTCTTTGGAGTGAGTTTCCAGAATATAAATACTATTTTTGTTGTTCTACTATTATGTGAAAATTTGACTTTGGAAATTACTGGGCCAAATAGTCTCTGATGCCTATAGGAAACAATCAACAATTAGCAAAGACAATTAGCCAAATGTGTTTAAGAAAAAAAAATCACATTGAATTAACATTATTTTCTCCCTGTATTGGGCTGTAGCTGATGTGAAAGAGGAGCAGTAGCTGTATTTTGACTGTGCAAAAATTTTCCATGTGTGTTGACGTGACATTTGAATAAACACACAAGAAAAATGTGGTATCAATCATGTGGACTCTGTTTTTTTCTGAAATCATAAAGACCACAAGTTATCAAAGTCATAGTTGGTTGTTTAGACTGGTTGTCTGATTGAGAGCGGGTGTTTGGTCCTATCCAACAGAGTGAACCTGCCAAAGGGTATTTTGAGGGCAGTCTGCATTGGCTTGAAAGTGCTTACTTGAGTAGAGATTGGGAAAGGTGAGAGTTGAAGTAAATAAGAGAACACTTTCTTGTCCATGAAGCCTAAGGGAAGTAATTTGACCATAATTCATTTAACCCACCTAGATCTTTTACTATAAAGAAAATACTTCCACTTGTAAAGGCTAGGGATAAAGTGATGTGAAAAAATGTTAAAGGCTTTTAGCACAACTTCCTTTTATGTTAGGAAGATGGAGAGGTATCTTTAAATCCTAAGTTTATAAGATTCTGCAAATGACAGTTAAAATTGTCTGAAATGTGTTAATCTGTTATGTTTTGTCTTCCTATTTATATTGCTGCTAATTTTCTAGAATGCTTGTGAAAACAAAAGCAATAATTCTGCACTCATGGCTGTCAAATATAAGAAGGGCTTTCACACTGCTGAAACGTTTCTTTGCAAATGCTTAATTTGAGAACCTTTCAGTTGCAATGTGCCTTTTGTACCTATTGTGTATGGGCTTGGTATACCAGAGTCAAGTTTTTTTCAAGTACATTTGAGTCTTGAAGCTAAGAGTGGGTGTTTAGACTGTGTTGAAAATTATTGTCCTTTGTAACCTTTTTGGTCAGCAAATACTGTTCAACACTGAAGAGAAATTAATTTCAAGTTTTTAAATTCAAACTTTAGATGTTTTCTGAATTACTGTGGTAATGAGGAACTCTGTTTCCTAATTAAACGGTATGAATCTGGTCTTTAAGGGCTTCATTTAAGGGCTTTTTTCTATAACTAGATCAGTCTCCTGATAATCCAGTTTCTGTATTAATGAGACACAACAAAAGACAAATTATTTTAAGAAAGAGAGGAAATAAAAAATATAGTCCTTCATAGCATCTGTGGAAAATATCTTCAAGTTTTTTGACTATCCCTAGCTGCATGTCAGGCTGTCTTTGCAAGTGTCGAGCCAGCAGCTCGAGGAAAGTGATTCTCCTCTCTCTGGCACTTGAGATCACATCTGGAGTGCTGTGTTCAGGGAGCTGCACTACAGGACAGACATTGGGCTGCTGGGGTGAGTCCAGCAGATGACAAGCAGGATGGCTGGGGCTGAACTGGGTGACCTTCAAGGGTTTCTTCAGCTGTAAGAAGAGAAGGCAAATGAGAGATCTTGCTGATGCCTACAATAACATAATGGGAAGATATCAGGGGAAAACAGAGCCACTATGGGAACACAAAGGGCAATAGATACAATTTGGAACATGAGGTATTTCAGTAAGATACAAAAGAAACATTTTATACCATGGGTAGTGAAACACTGGAATGCCTTGACCAGAGACCTTGATTTAAAGATTGTTTTCTAAATATTACTTAGTTACTCTCTTAAAATATTTTTTTCCTCACTGTTTGAATGAATTCTGGTTAGTAGGCCCTGTGTGCCCTCTTCAGTTTTGTTCCAGTTTCTATAGAATACTCTCATGTTCTGGAAAGGGTCTATAGGCAGCTCTTTGTTATTCTGTACAGAAATAGGCGAGTTGATGTTTGATTTAAAAAACCCCAAATTTTGAAAATGTGTGATGAGAGCTTGTTAAAGATACCCAGATATGTTCATCAGATTAGGAATTATTAATTTCAATGGTGTGGTTAATGGAATAGTAGAGTGTTTTGAAATATAGAGTATATTCTATTACTCCAGCTGGGGAAAAAACCCCAACAAATAATGGGCTTAAATCACATCTTAAGTGTGTGTCTATTGGTCCAATAGAAGTAATTGTCTTCATATATAAACTGCCTTCTATCTCTAGTGGCAAGATTAACACTTAGGGAATCTTTAAAAGCATTTTTTCCACTTGAACTGTTTAACACTTTCAGACTTCCTGTCATTGAGGACTGGAGAAATCCAGGAATTTATTACAAGATGTGTCTTTTGATCTTTAATATCAAGGCAAATTATCCAGATAGTCAGTATAGCTGGAGATAAGAAAAATGAAGAAATTCTCTGCCATTTCTAATAGCAGTTGTTTCTCTTCTGTCCTGAATAATTCTAGGGTGAGAGCCTCTTTATTTGGGAGGGAGCAGTGCTGAGATACATAAAACCCATCAAGGTGTAGTACAATGGAATACAGGTTCTTTAGGCAGACATAGGGTTAGAGAGATTCCTGTAAGGCAGAAGGAAATAATGCCTTTTGCCGAAACTTGGTTTTATCTGGGATATTGCTCTGAATCAAGAACAAATCCATAAGAGGTATGCATTCTTCACCTCTAAATCCCTTGCCTCCCTATCCAATGAGGAGCTGTGTCTAGGAATTTACCATTAATCAGAATTGCACTGAAGTTTCCTATGCTTAATAGATAATCATTGTCAGGGTTTTTTTGTGGAGTCCCTTATTTCAATGTGATAAATATACTTGCTATAAATTGTTTTCATTATAACACTGACTGTGTTAGTCTTGCTTTTCTGGGTTATTGAGATAACACATTCATTTCCTACTGGACATGCTCTTTTCAGCTTTTTATGGGAATGGCATAGATTTTTTTTTTCCCTTGTATAGATATTTCCACTGAGAACTGCAAATAGAAGTCAATGGAACTGATTATAGAATGGTTTGGATTTGAAGGGGCTGTAAAGATCATTTCATTCCACCCCCTGGATGTGACTCTCCAAGCAGTTCCTTATCCACTGAACAGTCCACCCATCAAATCCATCTCTCTTCAATGTAGAGAGAAGGATGTTGTAGGCTGCCATGCCAAAGACTTGCCACAAGTCCAGATAAATGACATCTGTAGCTCTTCTGTTGTCCACTGATGTAGTCACTCCATTGTAGAAGGTCGCGGGGGTGGTCAGGCAGGACTTGGCCTCAGTGAAGCCATGGTGACTGGCCTGAATCCTTCTCTGTCCTGCATGTGTCACAGTACAGCTTCTTGGAGGATGTGTCCCATGAACTTCCCAGGTACAGGGGTGGGGCTGACAGGTCTCAGTGTCTTCCTTTTTTTCCCCTTCTTCCAGTCGGCTGGGACTTCACCTGACTGCCAGACTTTCCAAACATGGGAAGTGGCTTGGTAACTAAATCTACTGATTCCACTCAAGAGTCTGGAATGCAGCTCATTGGATCCCAGAAATTTGTTTATATTCAGATTCCTCAAGTGCTCATGAACCTGACATTTACTTAAAGTGTTACTTTGTTTCCTGCTGCTGTCCATCCACTTGAGTGGTGTGGGAAAAGAGGTTGCCATTGAAGACTGAGGCAAAAAAACCCAATCCTGTTGAGCTCTGTAGCCTTCTGCTCATCAGTTTTTTCCAGTTGTCCAGGATTTTTTGTGGACAGGAGGAGTTACATACAGCTTCTTGGACTTTCCTTTCCTGGCTTACATTGATACTTATTTGAATTGGCTAACTGGGAAATAATAATTTATTTAAGAATATTATTTTTCAAATGTGATACATTTGACCCAAAGTGTAAATAGTACTTCTTGCTATTTCTCTGGGATATATTTTGTGAATTTTGTTTTGAATTGCAAGTGATGAGGGGTAGTATGTTGTCTGTATGTATTATTTATGCTGAATGGACAGGCCCTCATGCCAATGTCAGCAAATGTTTTAGGATCAGAGGAACAGAGCACTTGAGTGGTACTGTGTTGTTCAAGTATACATTTTTATTATTTTTTTCTTTTTGCTACTGTCTTTTTTGTTTAGAAAGGACCATAAACAGAGTATGTTTATTGTTTAATAAGGACCTGTGAAACAGGATATTTTTGCACTAGTGAGACGGACAAAAACATGACTGAGACTGAAAAGATGGTTGCTGGAAAAAGGACTAAATTTGCAAACTTGAAATTAGATAATATTTTAAGTGTTGATAATTTGAATTTTTTTTCAGGATACAGAACAGACAAAATTTTGTCTCTTCAAGTTACTGTCAGACACTGACAGCTTAACGTTTCTGATTTTAATTAAATTCTAAAATGTGTTTTAGGCTCCTTTTTATATAGACAAAGTTGTATAGTTGGTCTACATGTATAAGTAAATGGATCTGCTGAATTATTTGCTGTTCTTATATACATATGTTCTTTGCTATTTTGGAACCAATGTTTCCAAATCTCCTCTTTAGCAGAATTTCCATTGTCCTAAAACATTCTCATCTCTGAACTTTTAAAATATTTCTCTGTGTGAAAAAGTGTACACAGGTTGACTGCCTTTGAGATTTGTTTGATGATGGTCTGGGGAAGTGCCAGAAAGAGAATTGACTTCATAACATCTCTGCCATTCAAATCAAGGATTTATAAAATGGTTTTGTAACTTTGCTCCTTTGCATTTTAATTCATAATAGTGGTGTTGGAAACACTCTTAGTGTTTTCTTAATCTGAGCAGAAAGAAAAAGGTAAACACTAGGATTCTAACCTGTTTGTTCAATGTGTGAGCAATGTATACAGCCTATGGAAATGCTAGCATTGGGTTTTCACTTTGTTTATGTTATATCTCAGTGGAAAGTAGGAACTTTCAATATGGAAGCCCGAGAAAGTTTTCAGGGCTGCTTGATAGAGACAGAAAGTTATTTCAGTATTTTCGGAATGTAAGTTATGAATGTGTAAGGGCCTTTTCTTTATTAGTTGTGTGGTTGAATTTATTGTAGTCCGATTTCAAATATATTTGATGGGATACTGAATAATTTCTGTGTTGACAAATCAACACGTTATTTTCCCCTGGGAATTCTTTTAAGTTCTACTGAGCACAGAAAAACAGCTACAAGTGTGTGCTAGATCTGTGTTTTAAAAAAATTGATATTGAATGTAAATGAGGTACTAAATCACCAAACCATGTATTTTTATTCCTTTGGAGTATAAAATCATTTTGACTTATAGTAAGGTTGAAGTGAACTTGTAGATGGTAACCTTAAAATTGTTGGCAGGAAAAAAAAGACCAGTAGAAATGAGAAAGCTTTGAACTTTATCACCTAGATCACTTGGAAATGACAAAACATATTGTGTAACTGTTTATATGGAGAAAATTGACTCCAAGAGCAATGCCAGTGACAGCTCAGAGGCTGCGTTTCCCTTGCTCAATAGATTGTAAGAAACTGTTCTGATTGTTGTTACAGAAACACCTTGTTGTAGTGACAAATTTCTCAGTCAAAATAGGCAAGAATTACCTGAGCTACTGCCATAATGCTTTAATAAGTGCTATGACTCTGTAGGTTCTAAGATGCAGTTAGTGTAAAGTTTTTAGTTTGTATTGTGCAATCCAAATAGTCTTGGTTTAGTTTTCTGTTCTGTCCTCTGGGATGACTTAGAACAAGGCAAAGGCTTGCACAGATGCCAAATGGAAATGTCTTAGGTTACTTAGAGGAGGAGCTTATGCTGTTAAAGTCTTGTAGATGTGATTATAAATCTAATGATGTTGTGTAAATATGAAATGTTCACTGCTAGGGGTGGAGCTCTTACAAATGTTTTTGTAATACATCCAATTCATATATACCTCCTTGTAGTTTGTAACACAACAGCTCTTCCCTTTGCAGTGTTGCAAATATAAGTGCCACTGTATTTTAACCCAAAAAGTAAGTTTAAAGCTTGTAACTTATTTTGCCTGTGTCTTTTCAGTAAAATTTCTAACAAAGCTACCGAAGTCATCCTTTTTTCTCACCTTCCAGTTTCCCTTTGTTTTTAAAATGTCAAGTAAAACTCCTTTTACCTTTCAAAAATTAATGAAATGTATTTAAGTGTGGATGTTTATTGTTGAACTTTATTTAGTATTTCAAATATTCCATACAATTTCTTTATAGAAACGATTACAAAAAGAACTATTGGCATTTCAAAATGATCCACCTCCAGGAATGACTCTAGATGAAAAGAGTGTACAAAATTCAATTACACAGTAAGTATATATACTATTTTTTTTCTGCTATCATGCTGTAAAGACTAAGTAATGAGAAGTTCTCTTCATTCTTCCACCACTTACGCCAAGTAACATTGTGAATTTTGCTTTTAGTCTTGGCAATGAAACATTGTTCTCCTTAGTAAGCCTATTGCTGTAATATGTTGGACACTTTCAGGAGCAGGGTAGTGAATTTACCAAATTTTTTTTAGGTGTTTTACTGTTTAACAAACTGTCAATTGGTAAAAGCTTCTGCATATTTTAGAATAAAATAATTTAATCTTTCATAGCTATTAACCTCTAAAACTATTCTAGATTTATTGAAATAATGGAGTAGTTGTTTTAGAGTTCTGTGACATTTGAATAGAATATATGTCATAGCTGTTGATTTTAATTACCTACTTTCTCTAAGGCAAGTGGAGGAGACTTCTTAAAAATCAAAGTTGTCTGGGTACACTTGTTTGCACTTTTTTTCCCTGCCTTGACTTTCTTGGTGATTTTTGAAATAGGAAGAGAAACATGGTAAAATATTCAGTGTCTGTTGAAATGGACAGGGATTGTTCTTGGTATTAATCTGTTTTTTAACTTATGAAAATTCAAAAGATTCAGACTTTGACATTTTTTTCTCATAACTTTCTTAGTTTAATTTTAGAGAAATGTTAAAGATTGAGCTCTTGTAAACATTGATGAGCATATGATTTCAGACTATAAGTTCTGGACTATGTTAACAATTGATGGAGCAGCTTAAACATAGAGCTGAATTTTGATGTTTTCACATCTGCATTTTGGGTGGTGGCATTCAGACCATGTTACATGTTACGTGAGGCTTTTCTGAGACTTCTGTATACTGAGTTAAACACTCACTGCTCTTTAAATTACCCAGGCCTTTGTGATACTTCAGATGGGTATGACTAAAACTGAAATAGCAGTTTTTAGTTTTCTGCAAAAATTAGTCAGTCTAATAATGGTATTCACTTATTTCAACAAAAAACTATTAAAACAAGGTTTAGAGCAGATTGAAAAGAATATCTCTGTTTCCAGAGTTCTACCTCATTATAATTTCTGCCCTGTACAACTTTTATACCTTTCAATACCTTGCATATAACACTTCCTATTTACTGTCATGCTAGATTTTGAAACTGTCACTGTTTTAGAAGCTTCTTGTCAAAAGTAAAATGATATTTTTTTCTCTTTGAGGGTTTTTGGTATCAGGTGTCATGTTTTGAGTTCATTAATCAAGTTACAGTTCCAATTGGTTGTGTTAAAAATTTGTGTAGCAATACTTCTTGGCTTTTAAAGATGTTGAATAAAAAATTGGGATTCCATGATGCAACTGAGTAATTTAAAATGTTGAGCAATCTTTTATTTTAAATACACAAGGATTAGAAATTTGAGAAGGCTAAACTGTAAAACAGGAAATATGGGTTCTACTGATTCCTTGACCATAAAAGGAGCAATGCGTAGGCAAAGTTATCTTCTACTTAGTAAAGTAAACTATTTAAAAAACTTGAAAGTGGAAGTTCTGAATCACAAGAACCAATAAATCTAAAGAGTATTGCTGCGCTGTGTGTATAAATGTAAAGCAGAAGACAGAAGAAGAGCTAAGTGATCAGGATTAAATCAAAGGCATCTTCACAAAATTAAAATATGAAACGTACTTCATCAGGTTTCACTGTATAGCCACTGTGCTACTGTTGAAGATGCATTCCTCTTGAAGAGTGTGAGAGCTAGCAGTTTTTCTCAAAAATGCCAGAAGCCAAAACACAACAACAATAATACAGCCAGTAAAAAAAAAAAAAGAAAGTCAAAGAGTGACAGAGGGGAAAATAAAAAATATGCATATATTACAGAAGGATCATCAGAGCTTCCAGCTGGAGATGTTGACTTTTCTGAGTATGCTGCTGTTGTGCAAAATCTCAGCTGCCTTTCTTGAGTTGATGTAAACCATATCTGAGTATTTTGGTAGTCTCTTTGTCTTAGCATGTTGCTTAGATCTGTAAAACTCAATCAAAGGTAAAAAACCAAAAATGGGAAAGTGATGTTGCAAAGGATGGTATTAAGTGGTCAGCAGGACTCTAAAATCACAGAAGTTAGACAGCAGAATGTTGCTGTATGTGTTGAAAAATATGCAAAACAACTGATTTTAGCTGTACTAGAAAAACCACAATGGAAACCCAACAACAATAAAATCCCCACATGCAACACCACCACCCTCTTCCCCAGCAACTCCGCCAGTCAGTTACTTTAATGGTATTATTGTGGAAGGAGCAGAAGCAGAGGAAAAAGAATACTGATACACTGAGCTGTTATTTTCATCACAGATTCAGATTACTCTTTTTTTTTTTTTTTTTTTTAATTTGCTGGGACCTTTTAATTTTTTCACCATTAGCTTCTCCATTTTTGGTTCCGTTACCTGCAAGATACCATTTAATTTCTGAGTTTTACAGATGTAAGTACAGGATGACCTTTGCCCTGTCCCCTTGGTTACAGATATTATTTTTATAAACTATATTGAATTTTCCTTGACAGAAAAGTAAAACAACCCAAAAGACAATGTGTGCTAGTTTGTTTCCTTCCAAACCTTTTAAGTTTTCAAGCAGGGTTATTTTTCAGCTCTGTTATCTCATATTAGGAGCTATTTCTTGGGAACTGATGGGTCTGTGTATAGTTCAAGTCATAATTACATTTATAATTTGCATCACTGTGTCAGTGCCTGTATGCAAAACACCAAGCTTGTTTCTTTTAAATACAGGCTTCATGTATTGCTCACCTTTGTGATTGCTGCAGTGTTAGAAGAGAAGTTAGATGGGGTCTGGCTGTGATTGATATTTGATTTGATTAGTCCAGTGCTCCAGGAGTACAGGTATTAATTTGTCAGTCCACAAAGCTAACAGCTTTTTCCCCTATTCCTTAGGTGGATTGTAGACATGGAAGGTGCTCCAGGAACACTCTATGAAGGGGAAAAATTTCAGCTTTTATTTAAGTTTAGTAGTCGGTATCCATTTGATTCGCCTCAGGTAACTGCTGCCTTCTTTCTTCCTGCTACCTTCAGGTTACAGCTGTATGACATGTGCTGAGTATTGTATTATCCACATAGCCCAATGTCAGCTTTGCTTACTTTAATTTGTATTAAACACATTATGCTGATGCCTTTTCTTTACAAATAATTCTACAGTGAAATATAGGACTCTGATGTCTGCTTGAACAGATGAAAGCAGTGTAACCTGGAGGCTTCTTTGATGTTGATATTCATGTCATGAAATACAGGGTAAAGTAGGAAGATCCCCTTTGATGCAGGAGCCAAGTAACAATAAACTGCCGCTTCATCCCTTCTTACTTTCAGCATATTTTTTCTGGTTGATTTTTAAGACTCTTGCATCTTCTCTGCTGCCATTGTTAATACAGCTGAAGAAATACTGTGCTTCTGATAGGGATTCTCACAGATACATTATATGCTTGAGAGACTTGCAAATAATGTTATAACTGAAGTATGTGATACTGTGTTGTTTTCAAGACAGTCTAAAGAACTGAAGGGACAGCAGAGCTTACAGACTGCAGAATGTGCTGTGTACAGCCATTCCTCCATTACCTGAGGGGAAACACTTCAAAATATTCCTGATAAGAGTAGTGGTCAGCTATCACCCCTGCTTTTCTGAAGAAAGGAAGGAGAAAAGCAAGAGTGTTTTAGTTCTTGTCCTGTCTCTTTCAGCTCAGAGTTCTACAAATTATCTCTGCAACTTCTCTCGTTAATATTAAAACTGAAGCGTGGAGCTGTGAGAGGCACTTAAGCCACAAAAATTAACATATTTTTAGGTACCATGATAAACACTAGAATGCTGACTTTCAGTCTTTTACAGAACAAACTGGCTACTTGTACTTCTGCACCTCATCAGTTTTGAAAGGTACTAATTATAGGTGATCCACAAGAGGGTAGCCAGTTTAATTTGCTTCCAGGTTGTTTGTCTTCATTACCCGACCTGTGTCTGTGGCTCTGTGCAATTTATTGTAAAGCAGCAAATTAGAGCCATACATCTACACTGAGTTTTATCACAGAAAACAATTAAAATTTAAGTACTGGATTGTTTCAGATGGCTAGAATTTCAATTTTCCAAACATTGTTGTGCAGTAGGGTCATTCTGGACTACAATTTCTTGGTCATAATTACCTCTCCTGCAAATCTAGTTACTGTAAATTGACAGTTTTCACTTGTGCTGCTTTAATCACTGGGATGTTTTCTGCCTGTAAATGTGTGTTGTCTGTCATAGAGTGCATGCTTTTATTTACCTAGTCTGCCTAGTTCAGGTTGTCATGTGAAAACAGGATATTAGTTACAAGTGAAATACATTACAGAATTATGAAGGTAAGCCCTTCAATGTTTAAGAAATACCAGTTTAAAGACCTGTGAAAGATCATTCTGTGTCCAGTTTCTCTTATGCCTTAGAAACCTGTCTGCCGTTTTGCAGATAAATTAAGCTCTCTAATTTCAGTTTCCTATATGATGAAGGTGTTACTTGTCACCAGTGAGGAGGTGGGTGTTTGTGTACATGTTTACATATTTTTATGCATACCTAAATAGCTTAAGAAACTGCTGGGTATTATAGTTATGAGTGGTAGAGATTTATGTTTTTATTGCATAAAAGGAGTTGGAAAAGGAGTTCAGGAGTATAATACTGATATGAAGATTTCACTTTAATTCTCGTTCCATTGGTCCTGAACCAATGATGTTTGACAAAAAACTTGATGTAAGAGCAGTAGTGGTCAAAATTGCTTTTCTAGCCCTTTTTGACTGTGATATTATCTTTTATTAGAGAGGAGTTGAGGTTCTAAATGCCTTTCTTCCATATATACTCCATGTCAAATAAAAACTTTTCTATTTGAAATAATGTTTTAAAAATATTTCCTATTTGGCAAACTTCAGTATATTTTGGTTTCACAAGTCCTTTATTTATAGTTAATAAGATTGATGAATTTCAGTTTTATTCCTCATGCTGGAACCTGGATGAGTTGTCCAGAACTTTATTCCTGTTGTGTCCAGGTTTATAGAAATACTCATTTGTGAATTTTATTGTGCTTTTTGGTGTATAACATTGTGGCTTATATAATCATTTAAATCCAGTGTTTTGGCAAGACAGCTGTATTCCTTAGGATGTGGAAGACCGAGGCTGCAAGATTTTGCATTGTCTTTACATTGTTACCTTTGCATTTTTCTATGCTATATTAATATAAAATCCCCTATATTTGTCCATTTATTTAGCTCCACCTTCACTAGCTATTTAGGCTTCCATTGATTATTTTACATTTCACTTAATAGTTTCTAAAATTGAGTTAACCCAATGTGGTAAAGTGTGTTATTTAGTGTTAGTGAAAATGGCAGACCTGCTTCTTAAATAAGATAATATTGTTTCCCCAAACCAATATAGTTTTATGTAAAATGGGGACTATAAATTAGTTATTTTTGTTCTTTTTTTTAGGTCATGTTTACTGGAGACAATATCCCTGTTCATCCTCATGTTTATAGCAATGGTCATATCTGTTTATCCATTCTAACGGAAGACTGGTCTCCAGCCCTCTCAGTGCAATCTGTTTGTCTTAGCATTATTAGCATGCTTTCCAGCTGCAAAGAAAAGGTATGGGCTTTTTTAGCACTGTTGAAGTAGAATAAGTAGAAGTTAGTAATTTTCTACTTTACAAAGTAAACTTATTATTTCTCAAATTCTGAAATAGGCAAAAATACTGTATCTACATTTCTACTACTGAGAAAATACTAAGGTAGAACTGCAAAATAAACAGTGCAATAAGTACTTTGCCACTGTTTTCATGGTAACCTGCTTATATATCATTACTGGTACCCTTCCAGTTGTACTAACTGCGAAGTTCAATCGTGCTTTAGGACAATTCTTTGTAAAATTATCCTTCCTGTAAAGGCAGTGCAGAATGACTAGAGAAATGTCTTTAGTGCAGATGTTTCTAACTTTGCATCTGTACTATTTCAGTGAACTTCATAATTTTCATTTCAGGGAAGTAAATGGCGCTGAGCTGCTTTTTTGGCACTGATACCTTAGAAACCTTTTTGTAAAGAGATTGCCCTTTTACTTTTGACCATTTCTTTCGCAGAGGGATGTCTGTGGAACTTAGATGTGATCAGAGCTTGTCCATTTGTGCTATCCAAGCATGCCTATTTATTTTGCATGCCAATCAGTCCTAGTCATATATGTAGTCAAAAAAACACCCCAAAATGGTTTTGTATTCTATTCTATTCTATCCTATGCATTTTGTAAATGATGACACTTGCAAAGAAAACCAAAGCATATGTAATAATGATCAGCTACAGATACTTAAATTCATTTATTCACCCACTCTGAGCTGAGCCTTAGAATGGGAATTGGATGTAATGGATCAGAATTAGATTCTAAACTGCAAAGGGATTTAATTTTGGGGAGTTTTTTAAACAACAGCTGTTTCTTGTGAGTTAGTTTATTTTGCTTGTTTGTTGTTTTTTTTTTATTTTTTTCTCCCCTATTCATCACTAAACTGTATGATATTTTTTACTATTTTATTTTATTGGAGTATCTCAAGTAAGAATTTGTTACCTGGATCTTTAAGAGATTTTTCTTGACCAAAAAGGTCTAATCCTGCCTGTTACCTCATTTTCACTGCATTCACATGGTAATCTTTCATAATCTTTTTAAATAGCTCATGTATTACAATATGAGGATTGTTTGATTATTTGTAGGTCTTTTCTTCTGTTGCAGAGACGACCTCCAGATAACTCATTTTATGTAAGAACATGTAACAAGAATCCAAAGAAAACAAAATGGTGGTATCATGGTAAGTATCTAACTAGAACCAGAAATTTTTAACTTCTTTTCAGGCTGAAGGCAATGAAATTGTAGGAAAGTAGGATAAATGTGTTCAAAGGATCAAACTATTTTTTTTCAACTCAAAAAGTTATTTAAATCCTGTTTCTGATATACTCTGCTGTGATTTTTTTTTTCTATATCACATCTGAATAATTCTTGGTGGAAATTTAAGCATATTTAAAATTATAGGATTGACTTTGAATGAAAGTTCTTGTAAGGTGTATCAATCTATGACAATTTTGAAGTTTGGGATTGGGAAAAGTCCATGATGAAACTAGGTTTTGCTCCAAACAAATTTTTTTTTGTTACTGTTATTAACACTTTAAAAACTTTTATGTAGTTGAAAAGATACCTATATATTTGTAAACAGCTATATGTTTTGATAGATTCCACTCTTAATCAGAATTTCCATTATGGGACAGTTGACTCACTCTAAAGGCTCCTAAAAACTAATACTTAATAATATCGTAACAAGATTCTCCATGAACATGATAAAGAAGAAAAAATGTGTATTGAAGCTGCAAGTGTCTGCTGTGCTCATGTTGTGTTGGGGTTTTTTTCTTTTGTCTGGTTTTTGGTTTGGGGTGTGCTTTGCTTTTGTGCTTTTTTCTTTTGTTTCCATGTGTTCTATGTCTTGCTTTATACTTTGTGGTTTCTTTCTTCTGCCTCAGCATTTGTCATCCTCCACCCAGAGCTGCAGTTGGCTGTATGTGCTTGTCTTATCCACTCCGTTGGTGAGGAAGGAGAGAAGAAGGGGATAGAGACGGGCCATGCTTTGTTTCTCTCCTCTTGTTAGCGATGCTTCTCTTGCTTTCCCTAGGAAATTTCTGTACAAACAGTAGTTTTGGAAGCACAAGTACATTGGGAAGGGATATGTCAGAGAAGGTAATACTCCATGCTAGTGTAGTGCAGAACATTTGATTCCATCACTGCAGAGGCAGGTGAAGGTTCCACTGTAAGACATCCTCTGTCTTTCATGGCCTCCCCACTCCAGGATGGGTTCTGTCCCTGAAGTGAAAAGTAGAGCAAATATTTTGAGACAGTGAGAGTTCATGACTGGAGAGGAAAATTCCAAAGTCTTCACCCTTAAAATTCTTAAGATTCTTAAAAGCCCGTGGATGGCCTAACAAGAAAAACTCGATAGTTTCGTAATACTCTCTGAGGCCAATGGGATTTTGACATATGGTAATGTAACAGAATGAAACTCTGTTTCTCATAATACAGTAATTGTAACTCCAAAACAAGGTGGCTTCAGGTACAGGAAGAGAATTCCTGTATGTCATGAGATTAAGGTATATCTAGGAAACTTGGGACCATCATGTAGTTGTTTTTAAAGTTGACTCCAAGAATAATAATCATATTGCACACAGAGATAGATTTTTCATCCTCACCAGATTATTCAGCAGTCACTTTCTTTTCTCTCTCTGTTTTCATGCTCTTGTAATGTGTCCGGTGCTTCTCCATTTCTAATTTTGGTTTCTCTTAAATGGCAGTTTTGGGAGAGTTTTTGTTAATTTTATTTTTTCACTTATTAATTCCTTTTAAAGAGAAACAGGTAAAGTTCCATTTATTGGCTTTATTTTGTGATTAAAATATGTTCTGTCTACTTTTAATTTGTACCAGTCTCATTTTGATTTGGAGAAGAAATATGTAAAAGCAGAACAGTCTGCAGATATTACTTTTATTTCTTAATAATGATATTCAATTTGTGTTAAATAAGCAAAACAGAAACTTAGTATGAAAAGAAATCTTGAATTACTGATTCTGAAGGTTGCTGTATTATTATGGCTCAAAACCACAGCTTACAGTTCATTGAATGTGTATATTAGTTACTATGAAGTAACTATGCAGTGGTTTTTTTCTGGAAGTCATAAAACCTTACCCCTCCTCAAATTCAGAGCAACCTAAAAGCCAACCTGAGGCAATAGAAGGCAAGTCTGTTCATTTAAGTAACTCATACTGTCTTGATTAAAAATTCATTGGGCTCCCCACCACCTTGAATTCTTACATGAAAAAATAAAATATTTCTGATGTCCATGGGACAAAAATTTCATAAATTATTTGAGTGTTTTCCCTTCCATTTTCGTATGTGTGTCATTTGCTTCTTTTCTCAGTTAATGTTGTTTCTTCTATGTGGACATAGAACAAGACTGCCAAGGCATGATCTTTAAATTGTCCTTGTTTTCTAAATAGGTTTAAAGAAATGGTATGTTACAGTGAAATGGGAAGTGTGAAAAGATGCTTCTGTTATGTTTATTTTCTGCTCATGCTTCTGCTGAAGTTTCATATATCTAATCCTGTGGTTGAACCACATTTGGCTGGATAAGTGAGGGAAGAGAAAAACAATCCCACCCAGGAAAGAAAGCCAGCTGTCCAAGGGTAACTGTTGTGAGAAATTAAATACCAGCAGTAATGCAGCAACCCGTGGAGGGAGATGCAGCGTGGTTCTGCCACTTGTGCTGTCTGCTGCCCATTGCACTGGTTTAGCTGTAATGTGACATAGTAGCTCTGTGTTAGATAGGAAGAAGTCTGTCATATATATATATATATATTCATTTGAAGGAATTTTTTTTCAGTATGTGCCTGGAATTTGTTTACCTGAGAGCAAAATAGTCCCTGGTTGGGAGCTGATGTAAAGCTAACCCAGATAAGCACAGAGTGATAAAGTAGCACTTTGAGACATATTTTGACATGTAAATCTATCTGCATTCGACTTAACACAGAGTTGTTAATCTGTTGTATCATCCCTCCCCCAACACAACAACTTATTCCTCAACTAGAGTTATGGAGCTTTGTTTGCTACAAAATTATGTTCTCACAAGCCCTATTTTAAAGCTCCTGATCTTTGGTAACTGAAAATATTTCTAAATTGTCTACTCTGCCCAATGTCTGTTTCAACTGTACATTGACTTTCCTGCTGAATTTCAATCTGAGAGTTACTCATGTTGTGTTAAAGATAGAGGAGGATCTTCCAGATACGGTTGACTTGGGCATCCAGACTGAAATTTGTTTCATAAAGCTGTTGACTTCCTTTGTTGTTCTCAGGAGGTAGATTTTTATTTTTGGAGGGGGGGGGAGGGTGGGGTGGGGAGGAAGGGAAAGGCAGTGGTGTTTGTTTTCAGCCAGCACTTCCTTGCTGCTTTTGGGTTTGGAGGTTGGTTTGGTTTTGGTTTTTTCTTAAGTAGAAAGTATTTTCTCTGATACTTGGCCTAAAATTTTAGTACACCATTTAAATATCCCTTCTCTCTCTCTTTTGCATCCTTGTCCAATTTTTTAATGTACAGTAGCCTACTAAAAAAATTACAGTTTTTTACAAGTAATAGCTTTGATACAATATTTTCCCATGAGAATATAGGATGTTTATGAGGCTACATTTTTTAGGTGTGGGAGGTTACAAGTAAATCCTTTAAAAAAAAGCAGACAGTAACTTTGCTTTCTGTTAACAACTCAATATTTGCTGCTAGCAGGTGCAATTATACCACAGGTTGATGTGTGAAGGAGAATGTTTAAAAGAGAGAGCATTAGTATGGAGCATAATGCAGAAAAGATAGGTACAGACATGCATTTTTGTAGTATGTTCTGTCTAATCATAGTGTATAAAATTTAGTGTATGTAATTTACTTTCAGGTTTAAGATTTTAGGATTATAGTAGTAACCTATTCTTTTTGCACAAATCTGTCAGCTATTGTTTTGTGTTGAGTCATGATAAATAAATTTATATATATATATATATATATATATGCACACAGACACATATAAAGGGTTGAGAATGGATCAGAAGCAGCCCACTCTGCTGGGTTTTATCCCTATATATTCCTTATAAAAGGATGTCTTAATTAGATAACTGTTGTGGATCTGCTGTACTCCAAGGGTGCAAAATGTTAAGCATATTTTATTTTTCATTTTTCTGGCAAGTGGTTTTCTAAATACCAAGCATGGAAATGACTGTTGTTTTTCTGGAGTATTTGCTAACACTAATGTCTCTGGGGGTGTATGTGTATTTTGGAAGTTTAATTTTTGATACTCTCTTTTCTCCCTGAGTTGTTACTGAACAAAATCACAGAATTATTCAATCAGGGTCTTTCCTCTGCACGTTACTGTCTATGCTAGGAATTGTTTCTGCCTATAGCACCTTGCTAATTTGGAATTAGAATGTTTATATGTTTTCCATAAATGCTCTTCTTTTATTTTAAAGATGACACATGTTGATGCCACCATTTTGTGATCCTCGTAGCAGAAGATAGTCCTACTGAGAAAATGAGCACTTTGATCATTCAGTCTTTGAACTTTAACCTTTGACTGGAAGTGACCTATAGGCAATGAAGACTACTTCCTTTGACTGCATTTTTACTAGTGTGCATTCTGGGCGCATGTTGATCGCTGGTTCAGTCCATGCAACTGACATGCTTTTATTAGTCATACAGTATTAATGCAGGTGTCCAGAAATGTCAGAGTAATTCCATTATTTTTATTTTAAGTTTTGGAAGAATTCCAGGTCTTCATATATTGTGCAATAACACTGAGCTCCTTGGCGGTTTTGGTGCATCCATTGCCGGCAATGGACATTGTACCAGGGAAAGGTTTAGCTCCTGCCACAAAAAAGATTGACACATGACTGAGCTTATGAAAGTTTTGGATATATTTGGAATATAAGCAAGGGATTGACAATTAACTGAAATCCAGCCCATTCTTTTATATTTGGATTCTATGCACTGTGACCACAAACCTAGCAGCATGAGTTAACATGCCTACCTGAAGGACTGTAATAAGATCATTATGTATTTATTAAATTGTTTATCTGCTGTCAAATTGTTTTGACATGGGCGGTTTTTCAAGTGACATTGGCAGAGAGGTACAATGTTATCCCTATGGTGAAATAAAACTACTTTTTGTATATAGTTATTCATATCTCTGAAGCAAAGGTATGAGTAATTTAGGATATGAGTGATTTAAACAAGAATTTATTTTGAAGATAGAGGATGGCAGTGATATAACTGAACTTGCTGCAGTCCTTAACTGGGCTTGTAATTTGTACTTTAGAGCTTTTTCCAAATAGATTGCACACTGTTATTTCCTGCTAGCCATCAGCATGAGCCCTACTGCCTACACCAATATTTCATTTATTTATGTGTTCAAAAGCAATCCATATAACGTTTTTTGTTTGTATTCACTGTTTCTTTTGTGTTGTATGTCATGTTTGAATGTTACAAAACAATATTTTGATTGAAAAGCTTTGTCAGAAGATATTTTCATGTAAATTATTTCTTTACCTTGTAAGCATCATCTTGTCTTTTAATCCTGTATTATAAAAAGAAAAAAAATACATTTTTGACAGAGGCTTAAAGTTTTCACAAAAAAAGTGTGGACCTTCTTATTTAAGTTTAGACTAAAGTATATTTTCTTAACTTGCTTGTCCCATGTAGCCATGCCAATTTTTCCAGGCTTTTCTTCACCAAAAAAAGGGAGAAAAGCCTAAAATCAAACATTTTTCTGTGGAGCAACAAATGACAGTTGTTCTCAGCACTCTTTAATATTTTGATACTGCAATTAGGCTATCTTTTTAGGAAGCACTTTTATAAACTAAATACCTTTACACATATGCAAAATTTCTATAATTTTTTTTACTGTTGCCTTATTGTTGCACTCAAAAAAAAAATTCAAGCAATTAATGCATGAATGTCTAAATCAAGTAATAGCTTGATGTAAAAACAAAAGCAAAAAAAAAAAAATTCCCTAAACCAAATCCACAATGACTAAGTACAATAAAAACCAGAAAATTGGCTGAAAAGACTGATTTTTTTTTAATCTGCTGTATGATAACTGATGTTTTATAGCCTTGTACATACTTCTCTGTTACCTGATGTTTAAAACACTTTTAAAAAAAGTATAGATGCTTAACTCAGGGTGGATAGAGTTTAGATGGATTTGCTTCAGAGAAGTATTTTGTACAGCATCAGAACTGTAGATACTGGGAGTGAAGTGAGGCTACAATATACTTCAGGAACTGCTTTTTTTTTTTCCTACTGTACTGAAAATATCTCTTGGCCTTTAAAACTCAATGGTAAAATGTAGCTTTGGATATAAATTTGATGTGTGTATATATTTTCACAATGAGCCTTGGAAACACTGAATTAATTTTCTTTTAAGAGCCAAAAAAAAAAAAAAAAGTTGTTTTAAACAAAAGAAATACTTATGCTCTAAACTTCTTGTTTAGCAAAGTTTTATTGTTGTGAGGTCATCAAACTAGTTAGTTTTGGAAATGGTTCATATGAACGAGCAGTAATCTGATACTTAATCTGTATAGTCTTGTTCACTGCTCTGTATGAATTGAAACAGTTGAGAAATTAATGTATAACTGGTTCATGTAGTGGATCCTATAAAAATAGTCCAGAGGAAAGAAACCTTAATGTGACCAGATAATTTCTGAAGAAATGGCTTCAGTACATTGCAGAGTCAGTTATCTTTTCATATAGTGGCTTGGGAAACTACAATACATGGTTTCAGAGAAGCTTCATGACATAGCATATGTATTTTGTTGAAGATGGGTGTTGTAGTGCAAAGCATTATGAATTTTATTGACCTGTGCTGTCACATGGACTATAGTGAAGTTAAATAACCAAATGTATGCTGCTCTTTAATAAACCCCCACCCCATATAATATACTTAGATCAAGAAAATATAAGGTAGATTAGAAGAGAATGTACCTCAGGTCTTATAGTTTACAGTAGAAATGCCTCATTGGTTCTCTTGTAGATCTGTGGGTAAGTTCACCTATATAGAGAGGGCTAAGACAAAGCTTATATACCACTCAAGCCCTCAAGATAATGCAACTATTCTGAGTGCTATGATGTCCTGAAAAAGGGCTTGAATTAGATGGAGGTGGTGCCACCCCTTCCCAAGGATGACCCTGTGTTTGTAACTTTCTTTCACTTGGAGTTTCTCACATGGAATAGTTACAGAATTGGCTTGAAACTATCTTGCTTTTATTTTTGTGTCAATATTCATGTTGTTAAACACTTTGTTTTTTGTTTAGTGTCTTTATCCTATAACACAATAAATTCTTGTTTTAAAATAGATTACTACCCTTGAATTACTACCCTTGAAAAGGTGTGGACCTTTTCATGGTGCAGTACAGAAGCATAGCTCCTGACATTCAGCCACTCTTAAGACAAAGCTGCCAGTTACTCTGAAATGTTGTGATGCATATCAGAGGAGGAATTTGTATAACAGCAAGGTGTTTCCTCATTCTCCAGAGGGTATCTGTTGTAACAGCTGAACGAAATAGTTAATTTAAGAAAAAATCACGAAGATGTAATGCTTTCATTTCTCACAAATGAGCAAATAGTTTTGGGGTTTTTTTTTTTTTTTTGCTGTTTGACAAGCACTTAAAATACTTGAGAAGTTTCAGATGCAGGATTCTTGTTTGCCTGCAGTGGTGGGAAGAGAGTTGCTATTATTTTGTCACCATCAATCAGAACTCATACCAATAACTGCTTTCAGTTTTGTACTTTTTTTTTTTTCACAAGATGATGTCTTCTGCTTTGTAAAAGGCAAGGCACTGCATACCTAAAACATGTATTTTAATGAAAAATTAAGTTTTTAAAATTATTATATTTTATATTGTGAAGATTATTCTAAATGTTTTGGGTTTTTTAAATTTACTACTTTTTTTGAAAGTCTGACAAAAACCTAAGATGTGAACTGTATTTAAAGGTATGCTTTAAGGGGACCATAAATTTTCCAGGTCAGTAATTAATGATATTTTAAGAAGAGAGGGGAGAAAAAAACCCTAATTAAATTAAAACATTTGCAAAAATACAGCTATAGAGTTTGAAGGTTTGGGGGGAGTCAGTATAGCTTTTGCCCCCTCTAGTAGAGCAATTGAGCATTATCTTGTGTTTGTATGCTCACAAACCCCGATCATTCTAAAGAACAGGTTTGAATTAATTTTCTTCTAAAACCAGTTACTTCTAATCCATATCACCCAGTCCAGTTTGTATTTACACAGTGGTACCTGAATAGTTGGGTGTTGAACTGAATGAGGGGAATTAAACTGTCTTAGTGATATTCCATCTTCAGCTGCAGTCACACAACAATATGAGGAGAGACTTTGGATTTGATTCATGTGACAGGTACTTGTTGGCTGTTGTTTCAAGGACTAATAATACATTTCCAAACCTCCTGGCTTTAAAATACCTTTATAAAATTGGAGAGTAGAAATACCATGAGCCACCTTTTACTATAAATATAATTCAGAAATACAAATTTAAACAAACTTAGTTACTGTTTTCATTTCATTTTACTGATATAGCAGTGCAGGAAAACTTGTTCACTCTTCATTTCTTTTTCTTGCAGATTTTATATACTTTTAAAAATAGTGTTAAAGGAATTTTAATCAGCTGATTCAGTGTAGCAAATTCTCTCTAGAGCTACTTAAAGTAATTTTTTTTAAATTAAAAAGTAAGAGTATTTCATTAACATTGTAGTTCCAGAGTAATTTCTGTCCTGAAATATGTAGGCAAAACCATGTAGATTTCATTCAGGTAATTATTTTGTTTTTAAAAACAAAAAATTAAATGCAAAATCAATTGACTGTGCAGTGTATATAACTATAGAGATTGGATTTATAAGCTTGTGTCCATAGTTTCTAATAAAATACTTCATAAGAGCTTTAATGTGTGTCAGTGGTAGTAGGTTAGATTGTATTTAACTCCCTCTACTTTACCTACATGCTATATGCAGTGTATCTTTGTCTTTTGAAGTGACATTTTTCTCTTGACCTCTGCTGGTTAAGGAGCGGCTTACAAGAGACTCTTCTGAATAGGAATCCAGTGAAGAGTTGAAAAACCATAATGTTGGCTTCAAAGAAAGATGTTACAATCTGGATTTCTGTAACACTGACCACGGTTCTTCCCTCATGCTGGCCTGGTTTTTTGTTACTTAAAATCTCCATGGTAAGACCTTAAAACTTTTGTCCTGCCTTCAGCAATTGGGGAACCTGTTTTCTTCAAGCCCTTAGTGCTTAGTGCCAAGTGGGTGAGGGTTAGGTCTGTTCAGATGAACATTCTGGGCCCTTTCTCTGCCCAGGACTGCAATATTATCTGGATGCTGTTAATGCAGTTCTCCAGGGCATTTAATCCTTAAAGATAAAATCAAGCATGGTTTCTGCTATTACCAGAGAAAGAGGAATTTATACTCCTTCCTTTACAGTCTAATGATTTAAAATCCTACCTTGCATCTAGCTTTATTCTTGAGTCTGCACTGAGATGATTTAACATGGTAAACCAGTAGGAAACCGACTTGAAAAAGTGAAAATCTGTCTTCTCAATTACCAAATTGGATCAGCTTGCTGCATAAGCAATAGTTTCAGAGCCAGTGTAAAAAACTGAAAGCTTTGTATAGCTGGGGTTTGGAAGGTGGGGGATCAAACATGATTTGTATCTTTAGAATTTTCTGCATTATAAAATATTGGCAACCTTGTGTTACGCAGAAGCTGAGTTATGTGCTATGAGAAGCCTGAGAGCTGGAGGTCTGAACTGCCTATTACAGTCTGTAGGAGGGGGCTCTCCTCTATTTTTTAACTCTGTTTCCCAGTAAAAAAATCTGAAGTTGTTCCAAAACATTTGAGTCATCTGTTACCTCTCCATTTAGATGCCTTGAGTTTTAGTGCTCAGGAACAGATTGGCTTTTTGTGTTTTGGTGGGTGGTTTTTTCTTGTTGTTGTTTTGTTGTTTGGTTTGTTTTTTTTTGGTGTTTTTAAATGTAGCAAATCTGTAGTCATTGTTCTGTGGGGATATTTTTAGTTAACCTTTTATCAGATCACTGTTGTCAAATCTTAATCAAATATAGTTACAGATGTGGTGAAATGGTTTAGAAAATGACAGTTACTTTTCAGAAGGAAGGCAATAATATTACAAATAAAATGTTTGTGAGATTAGATAAAAAGCCAGATGTGTTTACAGTCATGTAACACAGACAACACTTGTGTCCCAAGTCTCAGAGGTCTCATTTGCCTATTGTATACTTCAAGAACAGGACTCTTGCACTCTGGTAGGAGGTTTTCAAGACAGAACCACACTGTTTGCCACCTCATCCATTTCTCTGAAGATTTTGTTCAAGGAATGGATGAAACCTGGTGGTTTTTACCTGTATTTATTTGTGTTGGGTCAGTGAAGAGGGTGTGACAGCTGCTACTCTGACTGGTGATAAAGTGTGAACAGCTCTTGAGTCTGTTGTTCTCTAAACTGTCCCTATGTCTGCAGAAAACATTCTTAGCTATGTTTCGCATGCACAGAATAAAGTACATTTTATTTACATGGTGTAGACAACTTACTAAAGATCAGAACTTTGGAAGATCCAGTATAGAATGTATACATAACTAAGTAAATAAGTGACAAATATAAGTAATCACATTTCCAGATGAATCACAGTATATCAAGACTGAAGTCTTGATTTGCATAAGGTTTTAAATTTATGGGGAGTGAGGTGAAGGGAAGAATTTGAGGGATTCATCTTGCACTGGTATCTTCTGTATCACACTTTGGACTATAACTCTTTTAATCTCTTAGGTATCTGTGTGTTGTCATCTGCCCCAGGCAGTAACTATTATCTTAGGTGTTACGCTGGAGTGAGAGGTGACTTTTTATTCTATAAATAATAATAATTCAGACAGTCCTGTATTGGGAATGGTTTTTAAAATGCTCCTTCAAACTGTGTTGACCAACAGTGAGGATACCACATGGAGATAGGCTATGCTCACAAAGTAGTTCTCTAAAAATCAGTGGCTGGTAGCATGATGTTTTGGGTTTCTATGTTTTTGGGATTTTGGGTTTGGGTTTGTTTTTTTGGTGGTGTTTTTTTTGTGGTTTTTTTTTTTGTTTGTGTTTTTGGTGGTGTTTTTTGTTTGCTTGCTTTTAAGAGGACATCAGTAATTGCACCAATCTATAATTCTTACATTACAAAGTTCTTCAAAGCTGCAAAAGGGCAGATGCAATGCAATTATGATCATGATACAAGTGAAGGATCCAGGTGCTGTATGACAGTCAGTAGCAGTTTGCTGAGCTGTGCTATATTAAGAAAAAGAGAATGGGTAGCCCTCTCCATGAACTGAGGTAATAGGTTTCTTTTTTTCTTTGCAATTGTTTTACCAGAAACCCTAATAAACAGCAAAGTAGATTTCATACTGTGCCTGACAAGAGATTTTGAAGTTTTGCATGTGGAAAATAGACTGGATATTGTAGTTTGTGTGTTTTGTAATTCTGAAACTGTCTTCTGTTAGCTTCCTTTCTTTAGTCTGTAAGAATAGACTAAATAATATCTAGTCACTACTTATGTCTTCTTGGTATCTTGGGTACTGTTGGGGAATGCTGTACAGAAAAGCCTGTAATTCTTTTCCCTAAAAGTTTCTCTGGTTTGTTACACTCAATTAAATATATCATCTACATCTTTGTTTCCCATCACCTACCTTGTAATGTTGAGGGTTTTTAAACTCATTTCTGTGCAACTCTTTTTGGAAGTGAACATTATAAAGGCTGACAATTTGGATATTGGTATAAATATCCAGAAGGCAAGTTTCCTTACATTAGTACTGTAACATGCAATATAGTAAGGCTTAGGTCTTCTTGAATGATTTCTGAAATGTAAATCCATCTGAACTTTTTATTCAGTATTGGATGTACCTGGGTAAGTATAACAAGAATTGTCTTGTGCCAGCCAGTTCAGTCTGGAGCATCCCTGCACACCAAGTTTAGTGTCTCAGGGTTTTCTTTGTAGTAAACCAAAGGTCTAATTGGAAAATGTGTGGTGATCTCTGCATAAGGTGATTCCATACTGTTTTGTGGTGAGATTTTTTTTGTGTACTTCAAGGCAGCTGTTAATGCACTAATACTTGATTTTGAGAAATGATTCCTGTCACTGTTGAGTTTGTCACTTGGTAAAGCATTTACTTAATTCTTTCTTTCCTATATTTGCAAAGTATTATTACAGCATTTGGCATCTGGAAAGGAGTCTTCCTGCATGATCTGCACCAGAATGCTGCTTCTTTCATAGAGTTTATTTCTTGTGTTTGGTCTCAACAGTAGTTATATGTGTAGGTACATATAAGGGTGGGTACTAATCTTGCTTAGGCCTTGCATTATTTGGGTTTATTTTAGTGTATATCAATCTTTATATGTTTTACCTTACTTTACACAGTATCAAACACCTTATTAATTGCAGCTTTCCATCAACATTCACATTTTCATTCTTTAGGGGTTTTTTTAAAGCAAAGATACTGCATTAAAAATAATGTGGATAAAAGGAAGTGAGAACTTGCTATCTTTTGTCTGGAAGTTAAAACTTACAAATTCTTACAAAATGCTTCTTTCAGATTTCAATTTTTTAATCTAAGGTGTTTTTTTTTGTTGATTTTGTTTTTCTTTTTTCTAAACACATTCTTGTTCTAACATTAAATTTACCTGCTACAGATACAGAGATCAAAGGACACAACTTGTCCAAAGAATTCAACCAGTAGAAAGATGCTTCCCATTCTGCATAGTTTGTTTGCTTCCCATCCATCTCTATTAAGTTACACTGCTAACTACCTTTTATTGCAGGACAGTGGAACAGGTCTGCAACAAGTTGAAAAGGATCTGTATTTCTACCATTTTGTAGAAGTAAAAAAATTATGTAAGGACTTATACAGTAAATTAAATCTGTATTAAACCAGTAGTTTCTTAAATTATTATTCTCTTGGAACAAGAACTGTCTTAGACTTACATGAAGCCAAACTGCAAGAGCAGAAAAAATAAATTGTCCGTACCCAGCAATCATACAAAAAAAAGAGTTCTCCGACTCCCAGCCCCAGAAAAAGAAAGGTTCAGAAGTTACCAGTACTGCAAACATGACTCAGTACACAACATAAAGGGTTTATTGTGGTCGGTAGGAATGGTAATAAAGCATTGCCTACATATGCTTCTAAGTATAGAATATCATGAATGGAAACACTAAAAGCAAGGGCAACTGGCAGCATTGTCACTCAAATGGTGTTTATTTTTAGAGGATTACCAGTGCTCTATCCAATTCCAATCCACTGTTAGTACTATCTCTTGCCAGCACACACAAGCTTCATTCTCAATTTGCCTAATTTTTTAAGTGACACTTCTTAGAGCAACGAGATTCCTGCTACTTCTAGGGACCATAACAAAAGACAGCTTCAAAACAGGTTGAGTGTAATTGAGTAAGCAGCAGTATTACATTCACTGAGGATACAGAATCCATGCATATTACACTTACATAAAATGTAATTGTTATCCCCAGTTTCACCTACAAAATACCCATTTCCAAGAGGTTTAATGTGCATTATGCAAGCACTGTTGACTTTCTCAGAGGACAGCAATGAACAAATAGTGTAACAATGTATTTAAGTGAGACAAATCATATGAATATCATATGACATATCAGATTAAGTTGGTTAAAGTTGTTTGGCTTCACATCATTTTACAGTCCTACCAAAATAAGACCCCACCTCTTAGTAAAGTTTTTTTGGGTCTGGTGACAGTACAGTAATACAGTAGACAGTAAGATTTGCAGCAGTTCTGACTTTATAATTTTTTTAAATGAGCAGTCAGCAGCAATTATCTCACATTAACGATAAAATAAAACTCTCCCCTCTTGCATCATCACCAAATCATCAGTTACCTTTATGTCCTAACTATGCCAGGACAACGGAGTTTGGGAGTTATCGGAGCTCTAGGATATTTTGAGAATTGACACAAATGCCCTAAATGGATATTTTTGCTAAAATGTTGCTGTATAACACATAATTGAGCCAGACCTTTCTAGCCATCCAATAATTTACCAAAAGCACTAGTTTTGTGATAGTTGAATGTTGCTGAATTTGACAATTTATGTAAGAGTAAACCCCCACATAATTTAAGAAGTTCAGTTTTCATAATGAGAGAATAGGATCAATATATTATCTGGAACAATAAATAAAAATGTTTAAAAGGGGAAGGTCTACGGCAGATCTGTACATCTCTGAATTTCTCTAAAAGTTGAAACACTAACAGTGGCCACATGCCTTCATAGAAGTTAGGGAAACGTCCCCTGACAATGTTTTGATTCTTCAAAGCCGTATTAAGACAAAGTATAAGCAAATTACAGGGCACTGCATCTTTACAGACTGATTTGAAAATTTTGGAACAGTTTTATCTGTTTCTTTGCTACACTTTAAGTTCACTATGGAACCCAGTGTATTACTGATTTATATACACATTTGATAAAAGAAAAACAAAATACATATTTTTTATGTCCAACACTTGCCCTAACTTCAAGGTGTAAAAGGCCTAATCCCTGCTCTCTCTGATATCTAGTCTGCTATTTGTAGGGGTGCCAATAGGTGTGATTAGGTACATTTTCTCATGAGCATGACTGCAAATAAATGTGACTAGTATGGACACAGATGTACAAGCTGGTCACATTACTGGTGTCACTTTGGTTATGTTTGAAGTGTTACTGTAATCTTTGCCTGCAGTGAGAGGCACTAATGAGAATCCAAAGCATTTTAATATGTGTGGGATCCTCTCATACAACACTATCAGTGGAAATAGCATTGTGTTTGGACTTGTTTGAAGGTCTTTTATGTAGTCAGAATGCTCTCAGTAAAGCAAAAACCCCTAAAAATCCCAGGCTTGTAATCAGGAATTTAATCTTATAGACTCTATTGCTTCCTTGACCTGTAATTTGACTTTGACTTTCCCATATTTCTCTCCTGAGCAAAACCAGTGTAGTCTCATCAGGTAGCAATGCCTACTAATGCAGAAATGGACCATTTCTAAATGTCTGTGTGCTTTGTAATTGAAAACCAATATACCATGATCTTCAGTTTGCTAATTCTGTTGTTATGCTTGCTGATACATCAAACTGTAGTTACCTTTGTCTTCATTGCTGTAGTCATGGGATGTATTTCCCTGGCTGACCTGAATTTTCCTGGTTTTCTTCTACCATTCTATGCTCTGTGCTTTAAAGAAGTAATCCAAATCTTGTTGGTTTTTGCTTTTTTTTGTTTGGTTGGTTTTTTTTAAATAGGGAAATCACATAGGATATTTGAGAAGCTTCTAATGTTCATAATGGGTGATGAACTTGTACGAAGTATCTGTGCATATACATAAACAAAGTTTGTGCAGTAACTATATGTATTAATGTATAGGCATAAATATGCAACATCATATTTTCTGCAGTTGTAGGAAGGTGAGATGGCTGTACAGAAAGCTTTTCCAGTACTTTGTGTCAAAAATAAATGGAAAATTATGGAAATATCTGTCACAAATGTACAAATTAAAACTAGGGACTTGGGGTTATCTTTTATGCAGTTTTGGATAGATGAATTATAAGAATTAATTAATTTTTTTGAATGTGCAGTAAAACTTCTAATACTTACTTGAAGTAATTTACCAGTATAATTTTAAAGTTTCACTGGAATTATTAGAAGGGTAAAGCATTTATTTACACATGGCTTTACTATTCCCAGTGCTGACATATGAAAGGAATGTCAGCAAGTCATTGTGGGAAATACAATGCTACCTGCAAAGCAATCTAAATTAGGGGCAGTGGATCAATTAATAAAGAATAGCATTCACACCTTAATGATAGGAGACCTAGATGAAGGCTGTTATTTTCAAAATCAGCACATCTTTTTGGTTGGATTCACACTGTGTTCTAAAAAACTATACTTGTTAAAGGGATGAGGACTTAGAGGTTTCTCAATGTCCATATACCAACAGTGATGGAATTCAATATATGCTGATAAGTGCAAGTTCTAGTTCACTTAATTTAGATCCTTGAAGTGATTGTGTGATTCATCTGGTTTAGGGAACTCACATTTTAGACATGAATCATCAAAGACAGTGTGTTAGTGTGAGTTGTTAAAATTCATTGCTTGTGTGTCCTTGTTGGAGCATGAAGAGTAAATGGTTTCCATTACCTGAGAAAACTCTTCACAGTATTTACTTGTAGTTTGTTTTGTCTTGGTTTGTTCATGCCTCTCATTCCAGGTACAACCTAGTGATAAATTAATTTAGTAATTTGTCATGCATTGTAGTTAAAGATCTACTTTATAGTGACAGTTCTGAACCTGTAATTGGGGAGACCAGTGGTCTGACTAGATGTTGTAGGTTCATTAATAATACTGGGTTTTAATCAAGTATAATCCCAAACTCCTGGGGTTTGCTTTTAATGATTGAAAAAATATTATAAAACAAATTAAGTGACTCATTCTTCTGGTATTAAGCTATTAGAGACTTTTATTCAGTCGAATGGCTGACTAATGTAAACAATGCATTATTAACTTCTTATGGGTGTTTTATGAGGACTCTATTAGCTTCATTATGGTTTCAACTTTAGTATCAAATATCCAAGTTCTTAAATAAATAAATAAATAATACAGCTACAAAGAAACTTTCTAATACTCTGAAACAGAATTCTGGAAGAGGCTGTAAAATAGCCAGTCTTGCAAATTTTCTAAAGGAAATCAAGCAACCTGCTAACTTGAAGGTCAGATCCAGCTTTAAAGTTGGTCCTGCTTTGAGGTGGCAGGGAGGGTGGGGGAGCAGACCTTCAGAACTCCTTTCCAATCAGTTCTGCAAATCTCCTACTTCCTAAATACATCATTGGGCATTTTCTTTGGGGATTTATTTTTGGTTTGGTTTGTTACATCAAAGTGTATTGAGGGGTGGAAACTAATTTCTTGATGGTTTCTGTTAAAACTACAATTCTAATAATAAAATATATTAGTAAATATCAGAGTATTATGATTTTTTGTAAGTCAGTGTCAAAGTGCTGATTTATTTTTTTCTGAATCTGAAGTTAAAAATTACAAGGCCAAGTATCTTCAAGTGTCCTGCAATCATGTACAGTCCAAGTAGAATAACTCTTATCCTTTCCCCCACTTAGGTATTTATGCTGTCATTTAGGCATTAATAGGGTTTTTTGTTATTTTCAAACTGCATACTGCATTAATCACTCGTATTAACAACTTGCATACTGAAACTAGATTGTTGGGCAAGTTATGACACTCTAGTTATTTATTAATGGAGTAGGGTGAAAGAGTACATACAAATTATGCATTTTATTTTCAAAACCTGAGAATTTTTTAGGTTGTATTAAGCTGCTTTTACTGGAGGAACTGACTAGCCTTTATTCTGAATCTCAGCAGTAGCAGGAAAAAGACCCTCAAACATATTGGTGCAGTAAATCCTAAAGAAGTGACTAGTAATGCAATTTAGTTGTTCATACATATAAAGCTCCAATCATATAGGAAGTATTTAAAAAGCAAAATACAGCCATGGACTTAAAATTATTATAAAATATATTAACCTTTGTTCTGTTTTTTTTTATATATATATATATACCCACACGGTAAGTTTTGGGATAAAATCTGCACTTTTGTATTCAGTTTTCTTCCAGCTACATTTTCTTTGCACCACAAAATGTATATCAAGATACAAGACTTCTGAGTTTATACATGTATCTCAAGATACGTTTTTAAACTAAAATTTTAGCTGTTTAGTAATAGCAACATTATAAAAATGTTAGGTATCGAAATAATAGCACAGATTGGTGATTTTAGAGGCTTGTTGGAATTACACCTGTCTACTGCTGAAAGTTCATAAAACCCCCCTCATAATCTGATGCTGACGTTCATTAGATGCATTTTTCTCTGGGTGTGCTGATGCTAAGTATGTGCTATACTGTAGGGTTGTTGTTAAAACTACTCATAGTAAGTAAAGTAAAAATGACATGACATAAAATTATGAAGGAAAAAACCAAGAACAAACATGAAAAAACCCCCACAAACTTCTATGGACAGCACTATCACGATTCAGCATCTGAATGAACTGTACTCATGCAAAAATTTGCAGTAGCTTAATGAAACGTACTTGCATTATTATCCATTGCTACATTATATCAGAAGACTACAAAAACAATTGTATTACACTGTGTATTTCTATCCTCAGTTCTTAAAATTAAATTTAGGGGTAAGGAATCTCAGAATCAGAAAACAAAACAATGGAAGAATGAGAAGGGGAGGATTAACAAGCTACCACTGCTGAATACAGGGTATGTATAAAACTCTCATAGCAAATGCGGAGTTCCCAACATGTGTGTCAACAAGTTGTAAATGTCATATTAGCTCTGCCACTAGGTGTCATGATGTGTATTTGGTGTGTAAATTACCTACCATATGCAAGCTTACTACCAAAATTCACCTGGACTCTGTGCTTTTAGAGTGTTCCTCCACTGTCCTTGGGAATTGCGTTAAGCTACATCTTTTTTTTTTTTTTTTTTTTTTTTTTTGCTCAGAACTGATCCGCCTCTTGGTATCGAGTAATAATTAAAAAAAATTCTCATATAATAGCAGATACTGCAGACAATATGAACCCTAGACTCATTCTGATCCTGACTTATCTGTTGTTTTTTTTAAATTACATTTGCTATAACTAATGTTATAACTCTCATATAAAAAGATTCATTAGAACTTGGTTGTGTAGCAAAAAGGTATAGATCTTTTCCCCCTCAAAATCTAGTTTTGTTTCTGAGCCTGATGAATTTTGTTACTGCAGTCTTGCAAATCAGGTAGGAAGATGATTGCTTCAAGTTCTGATGCTTCTACCTGGCTTTTGCATAGATTTTAAAATTCTTGGTTTGTTTTACTTGAGCCAATCAAGAAAACAGATTTTTACAAAGTTAGATTGTGGATTAAACTCGAAAATCTTTTATTAATGAACAATAAACTTCTGGTTACTTTGTGATAAAGATTTGAATGTTATCTTTTTCATGCTATAGATGATCAGAAATTGATTTCTTTGATTTCTTTCCCTTCTATTTGTCTCTTAAGTTTTAATTTAAAGGGAGAAACACTTTAGACTTTAATCTCAATTTGCATAAGCTTTTTTTTGTTTGTCTGTGCCTTTTTTTTTTACATTTTTCTGTCTAGTTCTGCCTTCTATAAGGGATGTGCAAACCTGAAACAAGGCAACAAGATAAATATTTTTAATGGTGTCAAAACTAAAGACAGTTGATTTTGGTTGGAAAGGCACAGAAACAGCAACTTATCCCAAGGTTTCATGTGGCTGAGCCCTGGCACTGTGTAAGGAGAGGAGGGTTTGTGCCTACCTGGGGAAGGAGGAGGTTTCATGGATGCACCATGGAACCTCCGCAGCTCAACTCCCTGGCCCTCGTTCCTGCAGCCTCCCTCCAGGCAGCTCCCAGCAACTGCATCAGTTATTTGTTCTAATCCTAGACAGAAGAATATATTCACATAAACCTTCTTTCTGAGTTTTTACCTTTCTGAAAACAATTCTCTCGGAGGGGAAAGGTGAGAGGGGAAATAACGTTGGAGAGTTAGCGGTCCAAGCTAGAGTGAGGTGAGTAAGAGCAGATGGGGAAAATAAAATCAAGCCTCTTCTCCGGTGTGCTGTGGTGGCTGCCCCCTTCTCCCTGTACTTCTCCCAGCCCTTTTCCTTGCCCGAAGTCTCGCTGCTCGCAGCCCGCTCCAGGCGCGCAAGGAGCCGTGCAGACAGCGGCTCTCGGGAGCAGCTGAGAGTGGGCAGAGCACGCTCGCCAGGCCGATCTCCACCGCACTCACGGACCGGCACAGCCCCCGCGCCGCAGCTCGCCGTGTTCCCCGTGTCGGGGCTTCCTCCTCCGCGGTGCCGAGGCCGCGCCGTGCGGCGAAGCCCGGCCCGGGCCCGGCCCCGGCCCCGCGGGGGCA
>QUSF01000001.1:38311583-38355144 GCA_003676055.1 Chloebia gouldiae | reverse complement strand
AGGGCAGGCCCGGCGCGGGCCCCCCTGCCCCGGGGCCCCGCGCGCGGCGGGGCGCAGGCGGGGGTTGGGGGCACAGGTGGGCAGCGCTGCCGCCCCCGGGGCCGGGGAGCCGCCTCTGGAGCCTCTCCGCAGCTCCCCGCGCACGGGTCCGGCTGCCGGCGGCCGTCGCTGCGCCAAGGCCGGGCCGCGGCCGGGCTTGCGGCGGGGCCGAGCTCGGCGGGGACCGCGCCGGGCCTGCCCTGCCCCAGTCCCCGGGAGGGAGTTCTGTGCGACTCGAACTTGCTCCTCTTCCCGTGTCGCGCCCGGGCCTGGCGCGGTGCGCGGCCTCGGGGGCGCTCCGCGGCCGCTCCGCCGCCGGCGGGGCGAGGGCGCCCGGCGCTGCTCGGCCGGGGAGCGGCGCGGACCGCGCAGCTCAGCCGCCGTGTGTTCGGAGGTGCGTGTTAGCCAGCCCTCTCTGGGCACGTCTGGCGCTGCCCCCAAACTTCGGACAGGGCCTCAAACTTTGCCATCAGTGCTGGGCTCTCCCGCTCCCAAAATGGATGTCGGCATCTCTTCAGCGATGGGCTGAGCCGTTTACCGGCCCTCGCCCAGCACGAGGGCTCGGGGGCCGTCGTTGAGGTGGGACTCGGAGACACACTACTGTAAAGTTGCCTGGTCCAGGCTTCTCATGGGCTGGGTGGCATTTTTCCCAGTGTTCAGGTGTCTGGTGGGAAAAAGTTCATCTTGAATACAGCCAGGCCTGGAAGTCACAGCCATGCCCTCCTGGGGAAGTGTGGGCTGCTTGAGCTTATCTGTGAGGGTCAATCCTACAGCATAGCTGTTTGCCTTATAGTGCTCAGGGTCCCACCTGACCAGTCAGTGATAACCAAGCAAAAAAATTCCCTGCAGCGTGTCTGGCTCATGTTGCCTTACAGCCAGCAAGATGTTTCTGTGAGTACCAAGACGTAAGCTTCTCAAGCCATGTTTGGAATGCTCCCTGTGCAACTACCACGGTACTAAAAAAAAGTTTATGTTGTACAAAAGAGTAGATAAAGTGCTGCTGTAGCCCCTTTCCTTGTGTGCAATACTGCCTTGAACAGTACTGAGGGATGTGTATGAGTAACTGCGGTGTTGCAAGGCACAGGGAAAGCTGTTTGCTCTGCCATAGCTCAGGGTGGTTGAGCTGTGCTTCTGTCAGGGAACATACATTGGTGTGTATCACTTGTGCTTAACAGTGGCATTGAGCTGCACAGGAGTAAGGTCTTCCTAGGTTGTGTGGTAATTCCAGGTTAGCAGTCTACACCAGTGAAGTAATACCAATGCATTTAAGCCATTTGCTAACCGCAAGGAGGTTCTGTATAGGCTTTGTTGTGACATTGCTGCTTATATAAACAGCACCAGACTGTCAGATTTCTGAATGAAATATGTTTTTTTTTCTAGAAAGTCATTGGCAGTGTAAGATTTTCAGTACTGGTTTCCAGCTGCTGAACCTTAGCTTTGACCTAAAAAAACTCAGATATTTCTGCTCCTGCCAGTCTTTGCAAAGATTCCTATTGCTGCCAGCTAGGAACAGGATTGAGGCTGCCTGCTTGTATGTAGTTTTTGAGGGGAAAGGACAGTTCAGATTTTCTTTTCCTTGCAGACAACTTTTCAGCCATGTTACTCAGCTTGGGTTCTGCTCAGGCTGCTCAGCATGGAGGCCAAAGTCTTTATGTATCTTTCTGCCAGCTCAACCTACCTTGTTCCCCAAGAATTACGTCAAAATAATAATAAATTCGACTAATCTTAAATTCTGATTAAAGATAGTAGATTGTAAAGAAACTTTCTAGTTTTACTTGTAGAAGAAGCTGATCAGAGGTGTTTTAATGAGTGGACCAAGTTTAAATAAGCATTTAACACTATCAGCCTCTTCTTTGGGGGCAAAGGTTTGATTTTCCTCCACAGCTTTGAAAACTTCACTCTAACTCTGGTTTACACTGGTCTGAATGTGGGAAGTGAATCAAATATTATGTTTTATTTGTAAAGTGCCATGACAAATGACCTTGGGAAGGTTAGGCAACAAGCCATAGTGAAGCAGATTCTCCTATTCCAAGACTGTGTCTCTAGGCGTAGGAAAGGTGCACCTGTCATGCTCTATCTAGACAGTTTGTTTTGACCTGCCCAAAATATGTGGCTATTGATTTGTTAGTCTTTGAAAACACTTGAAAACTCCCATCAATTATGCTCAGTCCTTTACCCCAAAATACTTCTTATGGTATTATTCCATTGGAGAGCTGGTCTTATAAGGGAAGTGTGTGGGTTTTAGTGCCATTTTTTTTTTGCATATATTTGATCAATATGGGCACAGATTTTTTTCTGATGAGGGTGCAAAGTATCTATTTCTTCGTGCATGTATCACTGATGTGCTGGGGAAGGACCTAACACTGCATTTTTTCAGGATAACTGAAACAACGTAACTTCTGTTAATGAGCCACTAGAGCTACACTTTTACTTCCACTGCTTACGTTTATTTTCTATCGCCAACAGCAAAATCTATAGGAAAAGAGGCCTGTCTTTTGCCAGAACTTACTGATTTGTATGTCTGATCTTTGGATCACACATAGCCTGTATTTTTCACAATGGTTCTTGAATTCTCTCTCCTCTAAAAGAAGGAAAGAAAGACGGGGGGGCACCATTTGGTGGCAGGGCATAAAGAGCACAAGGCAGGGGTCCTGTGGAGGCAGGTCAGGGAACTGGGTTGGCAGTTTTGCTTAGACAGGAAAGGATAGTAAACGAGGGGGAATGGAATTGGTGGGAATGCATGACAAACTCTGTGAAGAGAGGAAATGGAATCTGTGTGTAGTGTAGTTAACACACGTATATAATTTATATATATATAAGTCAAGGGCTCTGCATTTAGGGAGTCTGCTCATTGTCAGCACTGAGTCACAATCACCATTATCCAAAGTGTGTTTGCATTAAAGGATCAAGAGTTCAGTAAGAATCTGAGAGATGTCTTCTCAGGCACTGTTCTAGAAAGATATTTAGAAGAAAAAAATTGTTTATCACAACTCCTAATGTAAAAATTAATTTTGAAAAGCTGTCTGTGGTAGTGTAACACTAAAGTCACATCTATGACTGTAAGTGCTAAAGATTGTTCATACTTCATCTCAAGAACAAGTGTTTAGTGGTTTTGTTTTACGAGTCTTTTTTATTAAACTGATAGGTTTTGGAGTGTTTCCCATTAATGAAACATGTCATACTGTGTCATACTTCATCTTTGCATTTGCTTTAGTCAATTATACATCTGTACAGTACATCACTAGAATGTTACAAATTTATTTCTATTTAACCAAATAAAATCAAATTATGAAATTTGAATTTTTCCAAGTAAATAGCACTTTTAAAATATTTAATTACTAATATTATGACTTCACTATGCTTCTGTATCCCCATAGTCTTCTGATTTAGTCACCATTAAAATGATGGCAGGGGGCACTTTTTAGACTGGTTAGAACTCGGGCTTTGAGCTCAGATCCCCATTGGTGTCCCAGACCTGGTTATGACCAGTAGCCAGTTATTATATCAAGTATGGGTTAACCTCCTATCCTTAGATTCTGGGAGAAGTTAGTTTACTAATGTTTTTTACCATAGTAGCACATGCTCACTTTAAGGGTATGTTTACAGTCTCATCTTCTGAAAACTTCCAAAGGATCACAGTGGTGCCACTTCCAGTTTCACTGCTTGCCAGCTTTGAGGAGGCTGTTTTGCCTCCAGGCTAAAGGAAATGGTTTTGAGTGTAGGAGACCAGATTTTCTTGAAAAGTTTCTTGCAATGAAAATTGTTACCTGTTGTATCAAGATGAGTAACCTAACTTTTATTGCTGCTGCTTGTTTTTTGCACCTGTTAGGTATTTGTGGTTCCAGTTTCACCTACAATGACTCTAGTTTAAAAAAGCAGTATTAAACCAATATAAGGAAATATGAGTATACTAAATGTGCAGATTGATATCAGTAACTGGAATTGTCTGGATAAGTAACTGTCTGCAAATGAAAGAGAACTTTTCCATGTGACCCAGATGACACATCCATGCAACTGATACATTTTGAAGGTTGAAATCAAGATAATGTTGTTTCCCAAGATGGAAATGTAGGTCTGGTAGCAAGCAATGTTGGGTCACTTAGAAGCATACCCAGTTGTTTTGATACAAACAAAATAATAATGAATTAACACTCTGTAGTAGCTTTGGCTTTGTTAGACAAGAACAAGAAGCAATCTAAAATTTCATGTTAACTGTTAGTTCGTATGTTTGTTTTATTTCCCCCCCCTTCTGCTGGTCCTTCTTCAGTCCTGGATACGATGTTGCTTTTTGCTTTCCAGACTGTGGAAAGTATTTTCTCTGCTTTTTGTTTCAGGCTTGTGTATAGTAGCATTTAAGCTTGTCTTTTTTGAATAGTGTTTCATCTGTGAAGGCAGTGTTCATGCAAGGAGGCATTTTGCTTAAGAGTATATACCCAAGAGACATTCTTTTTGTACCTGTTTAGGGCCTGGGAATTGCAATGAATGACTCCAGAAGGATTTTCTTGAAAACCTTTCTGACCTCTGAGAATTCAGTGCAAGACACTTGCTAGTCTTGTATTAAATGAGTGTCCAGCTTCCGCATGGCAGCTAGGGCTGTCTCATCTTTGTGAAAAGGAATGAGAAGCTTGCCCTGGATCAGGAGTCAGTTGAAGCTCCCTGTTTATTCAGAGGCATCTCTCAACATTCTCTCTTAACTGAACCCACTGGGTTAGATACGGAGTTTGACCTCTTCAGAAGGGAGAATGGCCCACATCATCTTTTCTTCACCCCTTTTCAGCTGGCCAGTTTTTATTACTTAGAGCCTTAAAGCAAGTGAAAACTGGCTGGAGATGCCGGGACTGGATCAATTTTCCACGGACTTGGCAGAGTTGCCATTCATGAGGATGTTCTGGATCTGATCTTCCAGGCAAGTATTTGCCAAGTCCCATGAGAAGAATTTTATATTTAATTAAATTCTTCAGCTGTTACATTACAAGTTTCTTCTGAAACTAGCCATTCCACAAATTGCTGTCCATGGCAGTTCATTAGGGGAGGTGGCTTTGGAGGCCTTTTCTCTTCCCAGGATGCCGTTAAGCTACCTGTAAAACTTTATCTCCTCTGTTTCTCCTCAAATCTCAGTGCAGTCAGAGCCTTTTGATACTTTGTGACATTCACAAGTTACAATAGGCATGAAAGCAAGTGGCTGCAGTAGCTGGTGAAACTTAAGTTATTAAATGTATTTAATGTATTTTAAAATAAATGTAAACATCAACTTGTCCATCCTGGATTTGAAATAGTTTATTTTCTTGGACACAGTAGTAAATAGAATGTTTTCAAGGTTTTTAAGCCAATCCTGTGCTCACTAGGAATTTTGACACCAAAAAGAAATTATTTTATTTGCTGTCATTGCAAATACTGGTACTGTTTACCTCTGCTCAGGTATCTCATAGCTGACAGCAGCATGGGAGACATAGACACTGTCAGACAAATATACCTGATATATCCCCAAGATAGGACAGGACGGAGCACTGCAGGGGAACAGCGTTAGGTGAGGCAGTTCTATTTTCAGGGCCTGCTCTGTTTTTTGAATGTGGTCTCTTTGCTGGTGTGCTGGATTGCACAGCTCTGGGGTCAGCACTTCTACGTAAACTTCTCCTGTTTGTCAGTGCAACCTAGACAGATTTTGGATGACTCTTGGGCTAGGAGCACAACCCTTTGTTAACAAGGAACATCCATTTTTGCAGGGGGTTAGACTGTATTAGGCATATGTTTGTAGCCTAATAGCACATGTTCTTTTAGAGCTCCTAGAAAATGGAATCCTGTTTCCCTTTTGAAGTACTCCTTTTAAATTTGATTTTGGTTTGGAAGAGAAAGAGTAGGAATCTTAGTACTGAACAGAAGTAGCCCCCTGCAAGTTCAAAAGCAAGTTTATTCTTTTATGCTAGTTTAGGGTGGTTCCGGAGTCACAAAAGCTAACTTTACCCTGCTGAGTCTAATGGCCCTGGGGTCCTAAAGTACAGTATGAAAGACATTCCTTTGAAGGGCAGCTCAGAGCATGATCCACCCATCCATGGTCTATGATGCTACAGCATTGCCATTCTTAATAAATGCAATCTTTTTTTTTTTGCTTTTGCTAAATTCTAGGTACTCTTTCCTAGTATTTTGAATCATTTCATGTTACCAGTGCATCAGCTTGCACTTTAAGCCAGCATTATCTTTTGTTTTATTTTTGACTTTATCTGTGTAAAAATACTTGAGACAATTCCAAATTTTAGTTCACTTTGTTTACATTTTTTCCCCTGTAGTAGTTACATTTATAACTTCCTTTGGTCTGGGGAAATGAGTTATTCTGGATCATCAGCTGTATAGATGAAGGTCTCCTATTTGCTATCTTATGGTGTATCCTACTTAGTGTTCCTAAACACTAGTACATAAGTTGGAGGAAAAAGCTTGGTTCTGTGCCCTCACAGTGTGCTCAACTTGAAACAAATATCTTTTTACCAGCATTCTTCCTTTCTCTTGTTTGTTGTTACTTTAGTATCCTCCTTGCTGATTCAACTCCAGAAATAACATTTTGCCATCCTGCCAGTTGTGTGTAGCCTGTGTGATGCAGCTGAATTTGTGGCAGGTTTTTAGTGTTCAGCTAATGTTTAGCATTGATCATGACCTTGCCCGTAAACACAACATCTCTAAACTTAATTTTATCCAGTTGAAAACTTAGGTTTTATGTTTGTCTTCAGTCAGAGCACTTGGTAGGCCCAATCCAATACTCAGTAATTATTTTACTTTAATTCATTGACTGAGGAGAGCTGCACTTGGAATGGGAAGAAGGCTCTGTCAAATCAGTGCAGAGCTCTGGATCTCACAGGTACTCTGTGCCTGTGAGCAGAGGCCCAGTCCTGACCCCCAGTGAGCAAGGAGCTAGTCTCTCTATGAACTGTATGTCCACATTATCTTATATCCAAGCAATTAAAAAACTGTCTATGGAAGAGCTGAGAGAAGGGGGAGCTCCAGGAATGTTTCAGGAACAGAAGGTGGCAATTTGACCCCAGCTGTTTCTGGGAGCTGCAACTTCTTGGAAGCTGTATGAGACTTCAGTGTGGGCATTCATCACTTTAGCTGTCAAATGCAGTGGTTTTGTCTAAATATACTCATGGAGAACAAAAAAAAAAAAGGCATAGGAATCAGAATTTTATCTACTAACAATAGAGTGCAACACCTGTTGCTTAGTCCACTGAAACCACCTTCGCTGAGGCTCTTGTAGCTGTTAATTATAGCCAGCTGACTACAGTATGAGGAGGGCTGGTAGCAGGAGCTGTAACTTTGTTTCAAAGAAAAAGGCATTCTTCTCCTACTTCATCAAATTTGCTACTTCAGATTATATGAGAAGTAGTTTGTCCCAGGCAGTCAGGGAAAACAGATGATTTTCTGAATTCCATTAATGAAATGTAATTTCTAGTTAGGGATTGAAGTCTGCCTGCTTCAGAACAAAATAACAGTTGGAGGGATGTTTTACTTCAAGTAAGACTATATTGTAATTTAAAATCAGTCAAAATTTATTGGAGATTTTAGGAATGTAACTACTACTTGTTAGCACAAATTGGAAAAAATTGCAGCTTTTAGAAATATATAGGAGAGAAATTTCAAAATACGAATTAAATCAGAAACTAGATTCTTGGAAGCACCTCAGATTAGACTCCAATATCACAAATAAGGAACCAGTTACAACTGTGATGATGCAAACAAGGCCGTAGCTTCAGAGTGTCAAGTTTGAGTCATGTTTTTTTCATTTACTTAATCCTCTCCTCCACTTTTAAGCTGATGATTGATTGTTAAACTAGCAGTTTACACTTCCCTTCTATTCAGCTATTTTTCTTCAGGAAAGCTGACTAACTCATTTTGTTTAATATAAGGTGCATGTGAGTTACCTGTATATAGAGTAAGATGATATGATGACCACTTCCTTCATCTTTTAAAAACTGTACAGATATGACTATGTATCACAGAGTGTCTGGGGGAGATACCAATTTCCAGTTTTCAAGAAGTCATAAGTAGTTTATTGTCATGGTAAGGGAGAGAGCTGAAGAGTTACAATACGATGGCCAGCTCTTGTGCTTTGGGTTAGTGCTTGCTCTCAGGTGCAGTAAGCAAACACAAAAAGGATATTACCTCTAGTGTTGGGTAGGGTGTGTCTCCTGCCTCTGATCTGTAAGGCATCATAGCCACCTATAAGCTAGTTTTTGGGATCTACCTCAAACCATGATGAGTTTTGGAGGAGGAAGGCCTCCCACAAAGAAGGCTCTGATGATCACTTTGCTGTTTCATGAAGGGGTTTCACATTTTCTTCCCTGTAGTAATTCAGGGTATCATGGCTGGGTCAAACTGATGGCTGGCTGGATGGTTCAAAGTCTTTTCTGAGCTTAAAATTTGTGGCACTGTGAAAACTGGGTTAGCTTGTACTGGCTGTTGGAAATTTCCATGGCTTTTGTACCATCTTCTCTGTTTTCTACACAGGATCAATAAATTGAGAGAGACTTTCTGATGAGATTATCTTAACACAGCAAACATTTATATAAACCAGACTCATTTTCCCCCTTGGGCTTTGGGCTGTAACCCTGTTGAAATGTGTTGAGATGCCAAACAGTTTCTGATGCAACAGATTGGCTTTCTTTATCTTTTAGTTTTTTTCTGGCATTGAAATCTTAAAGTTGATAATCTGATTGATGTCCTTTACTGTTTTAGTACAAAACAGCAATCCTTTTTCCCATCATTTTTTCAGAATAATATTAGTAAAGTTTCTCTGTTTAGGATCTCTGTTAGGATGTCTGTCTATGAAGTCTCTCCTTGAGTCTTTGAATGGCAAGACTAGTATACACAGGACCGGACTGATTTCTCTGTTATAAAGGAAAATTAGCCATGTGTACAGTCTGGGGTCGTTAGTTTTGCTGTACACAGTAAGATGCACTGTGGCCTGAGTTGCTCTTTTCTCAGCTTTTTCATGTCAGCCTTGCTGTTGCCAGGGAAGCGAGGGAAAAGTTGCATTCCTGCCTGTCATTATGCTCCACTTTCTGTTGAGTTTCTTGTTACAAGTTTTTATACTCTTGCTCATGAAAATGTGCACGATTGCTGTCAGTGCCCTGACCCCTGCATTTTCCATCATTCCTTGCAAAAAGACATGTCTCTTCAAGGGAGCTTATTTACTTCTGTAATTGTGTCTGTTAGTTTTAGTAACATCCATGATCACTTGTTGAAGACAAGTTTGGCAGTAGACTTTGGGTAGGATTCAGTTGCCTGTATTTTGGCATCTTGTGCAGTTTGAGAGACTAAGTTAACCTGTCTGCTTCTCAGCTGCCGCTCAGCTGTGTGGTTAGCTAACCCTAAATTAGAAGCCTACTTGTTGATCACCTTGAGTAACTCCCTGGGTCTGCTGGCTGTACTGACGACTGGTGTAATACATTTCTTTAAACACAGACATTATTGTAATTTCATTGCCTCTTCATGTCAGGGTTTCTCTAAACTGCCTGCCACATGCAGTGTCACATGTGGCATGAGTCTTCCGAGAGAATGTCTGCTTCCTGAAGCAGCAGCTGATGGAATAGACAGGTATTCAAATTGGTGTCTCAGCTGGTATTGTTTATTGTGTCTTTAAAAGATTCTAGTGGGTTGACCATGGGTGGATATCAGGGACTCATCACAGCCACTCTCTCACTCTCCTCCACAGCTGGACAGAGGAGAGGAAATATAATGAAAGGTTTATGAGTTGAGATAAGGACTAGGAGGGATCACTCACCAAATACCATCATGGGCAAAGCAGGCTCAAATTAGAGATATTAATTGAATTTATTGCTAAAAAGATCAGAGCAAGATAGTGAGAAGTGAAATAAAACCTTAAAAACAACTTCTTCCTACTCCGCCCTCATTTCCAGCTCTACATTCTCCCCCAGCAGCACAGGGAGACAGGGAATGGCAGTCAGTTCATCACCTGCTTTTTCTCCTTCAGCTCAGGGAGAGGAGTCCTTCCCTGGCTGCACCGTGGGGTCCCTCCCACAGGACATAGTTCTCCATAAGCTTCTCCACCATGAGTCCATCCCAGAGGCAACAGTCCATGCCCAAACTGCTGCAGTGTGGGTCACTCTTTCATGCAGTGCAGTCCTTCAAGGCCAGGCTGCGCCAGTATAGAAGCAGGGTCCCTCTCTCCACAGGTCTTCCATGGGCTCACAGCCTCCTCTCAGGCACCCACCTGCATGGGGAGGCATGGGGCTCCTCCACAGGCTGCAGGCAGGTCTCTGCATCCCCATGGATCTCCATGGGCTGCAGGGGCAGAGCTGCTTCAGCATGGCCATCGCCATGGGCTGCAGAGGAATCCCAGCTCTGGTGCCTGGAGAACCTCCTGTTCCTCCTTCTGCACTGACCTTGGTGTCTGCACACACACTTGTTCCTCTCACACATCCCCACTCTGCTCTTCTCTGCTCGCAATTACAACTGTGCAAGGACATTTTTTTCTTCTTCTGAAATATGTTGGAGGTGTTACCACTGTTTCTAATTGGCTCAGCCTTGACCAGCAGCACGTCCCTCTTTGGAGCTGCCAGGGATTAGCTCTGCTGGACACAGAGGAAGCTTCTGGCAGGCTGTCACAGAAGCCACCTCTGTAAGGCCCTGCTGCCAAAGCTTGGCCATGCAAACCCAGTACCCTCTGGTAAACCATGGTAATCCCATGCTGTATTTCCTTTGACTCCACTGACAATTCAGACACCTTGCTTATATTTGTAAACCTGAATTATAGATGCCTTTAATCCTTATCTGAGTCCTCATATCTTACTGTACAGCTGTGCCATACAATATGGGTGACTGTGCTGGTGTGACAGGTACTGTGCATGTAAATGGCTTTGTAGATCACCAATTTTTCATATTAGTTACTTGACATTTGCTGTAGTTGTTTAAGTAATTTACTACATCCTAAATGTTTGTTTATTGTATTTAACTCCGTGACATATTCTATGTATTTCAAGTTGTATAAATCCAGCCTTGATTACAAGGTAAGACTTCTGTTCTTGCCCTGCTGCTAACACATCATAATTAAATGTCAGCAAAAGTCCCCATGTTTGGCCGTTTTCTTGATTGAGAAAAATCTTTATGTTTAGTCATGATTCCGTAATTAGCTGCCTTATTTGTCTGTTTTTTATTTTTTTTACTTTTCAAATTTACATGAAACAATTTTAAAGTGAGTTGTTAAAGAAGGATTGAATCAGTGACAGATATAAATAATATGTACTCCCACATAATGTGATTCTGTGGTAATGATAATGTGGTTATTGATTTAAAGACTTGCATGCTTTTTGTACCAAATTGGTTCAACATCATATTGGAAGCTAGGGAACAGATACAGTTTCATGATGAAAGAAATATGCAAGGTAAAGCAGTTTCTACCTCAGTTTTCTGAGTTTTAAGTCCTTTTGTGTTGTTTTAATGTGCCTGTTCTGTGTAGTAGTTCAAAAGAGAGGTTGAACTGACTGCCGTTTGAAGAAGTGGTTGAAAAATATGACTGCAGATTTTTGGTCTGTTTCCTACTTGATTTTTTCTTTCAAAAATACTTTCCTTCCTTTCTTCAGGAAGGTTCTTATTCATTGTATGTGAGAGTTGGCAAAGGGTAATCCTCCATGAGTGATAATATCTGCAAGTGTGGTAGGATTCGATGTTGTGAACTGGTGTTCACTGCAGCTGATTGGCCCTTCCTTGCCTTCCTGGGGCTTTATCGACAACTCTTCTGCTCCAGTCCAAGAGCAGAGGAAACAAATGAAAGAAGAAACTGTGGTATTTAGTCTTCGGGGGCTGGATTTAACACTGAGCAACAAGGGGAACTCTTTCGTAAGACTTGCAGCTCCTTAAATTTTGTGTATTAGTCCCTAATAGTCTGTGTCACTTCCTTTGCTTGTAAAGTATCTTACCAAAACAATGAAAATAAGAGTTAGTGATTTCTCCCGCACCCATCTTATACTTCTGCAAAGTAAAATGCTTTTAAGGCATCACTTCACTGGCTGTCATGTATTACTTAGGTGTTAATTAGCTGGTAGCTGTGTTCATATGTTCATTGAAACTAAGATTTTCTAGTGTAGAGAATTCTCTAGTGTAGATTCTCTAGGCACAGTAAAAGAAAAGAAACCAGGCCACAGGTTTCTGAAGATGTAATCATCAGGGATGAGATCACGGGCTTTGTGAGGAGCAGTGTGAAGGAGATGAACTTCAGTGTATGGCTTGACAGCAAAGCTAAGCTGATTAGCAGGAGTTGAAAGGGCTGATTCCATGCATCCACTCCAGGTCAGGAGTTTATGGCCCTCCTTGTGCAGACCAGATGCTCCTCTGAGCTTTCTCCTTACCTGCCACGTGAACTGGTTCAGTGAGGTGGACAGAAAGTGTTGGCTTTTTGCTGCAGGGAAGAGAGGACATAGGATTGTCCCTTGCTATGGCAGCAAGTCCTTAGATCAGTTTGGCTGTTGGCAGACCACTCCTCATAAGGCAAAAAACTATGAAATTGATGGAGGAGCAAATGGGAAGAACAAACAGGAGGACCAGCAGTAATAGAGAAATAATTTTAAAAACCAGAGACACCCTGTGCAATTTCATGCCTAGTGTTTTAATTTTTGCTATTTCAAATGTATAAATAAGATAAATTTTGCTAATTAGTCTGGATAATCATCTGCTGATTGTTGTTTTAAGTCATACTCCGGCTAAACTGCTACTGCATGGCCGTCTAGTTACATGATATTGGAAGACAAAAGTTCTAATTAGGCTGCTCTGAAGGTAATCCAGAGCTGTGTGGTTTTTGTCAACAGCAAATAAGCTGCCAGATATAACACAGTAAAAAGAAATTGCGTAAGGCTTAGAACTTCTTTGGTACTTTTTATAATAATGTCCACAAATATATAAATATTTGCTGTAAATGTGAGAAATGGCACACCAGAAATATGTTTTACCTTTAGGCAGTTTTGTATGCTTTTGTGTAACTGAACAAATGAATTAATATCAGGTGAATAGAAGAAGAACAGAACATTTAATGGAATTTTAAAGCTAAGACTGAAAGAAAACCCTTCTTAGTTAGGAAGCTGTTAACTATTAGAGTTCTGTGACTTGGGATTTTCACAGAAGAATCACATAAACAAGCTTCTAACTAAAATGGGGTTGAGCTGAAAAAAACCCTTGAGATGCTCGCTGCCTGCTTAGACACTGCCCCCAGTCTATTGGATTGCTGTTCCTGTACTTTTCAATGTTTTCATTAATTATGTGGATGAAACAGTACACTTATTAAATTGGAGATGCTATAAAGCAGGCTTAGAGAAGACTTGCAAACATTTTGGAATTAGAATTAAAATTTGATGTGATCTTGAAAAAGTAAATTATTGTATTTTTCTTTTTTTCTGTTTTGGGTTTTTTTAATAAGAAAATTCAAGGAAGACAAGAACAAAGTCTCATTAGCTAGGAAATGGATTCACAAAGAGAGCACAGTCTAGAACTTGCTGGGTAGCAGTTCTGTAGAAAAGGATCTGGGATCATTAATGTAATACTGTTGTGAAAAATGGACACTGATCAGAAGGTATAAGCAGAACTCTTGGTTATATAAAATACAAGATATGTCAAGCAATTTTTCTTGCTCAGCAGTGGCTGGCCCTCAGTTGTTCCATTTGTAAAATCCTTCACAGGTATGTAATACGTACCACCATTACATACTTGTGCACAGATTAAATTTGGTACTCTGGGTTGTGTGACAGAGCAATGTGAAAGTGTGGTGACTCTACTGCATATGTGCATTTTCACTTTCTGCACAGATGAAGTCCAGCCTTCTGTTTTGACTGTTCAGGCCATTGGTTTCTCTATCTATTGATTTTGCATATAACTTCTCTTTCTGATATTGCTTTTGCAATTTTCCCACATTGCACTGTTTGGTTTGAAAACTCCTTGTCCATGCCTTCTGCCTTTTGTGGTGTTTTATCTACTATTTATTCAATTACTGTGACATAGTCTAAGAATCATTTCACCTGAGCATTTAGTTCATATTTAATGTCACAAGGTAGATCTAAGGCTATAAAGTGATTCCAGAAAAATACAAAAAGTAATAATAATCAGAAAAAGTGTTATCTAATTTTTTTACGCTGCATGGTGTTTTTAGCATGATACAGCGTTCACAATTTTAAAAAGTATTCTGCATCTGTAAATGTAACAAAATATTTGTAGTGGCTTTGCATGGCCATGGTAATGGGGGGGCTACAGGGGTGGCTTCCTTGAGATTCACTTGTGTCCAATAGAGCCAGTGCCAGCTGTCTCTGAGATGGATCTGCTGCCAGCCAAGGCTGAGCCCGCCAGTGTTGTTGGTGGTGTATCTGGGATAACAGATCTAGAAGCAGGAAAAGTTGCTGCACAACAGAAAGTGCAGTGAGAAGGAAAGGGGAGGGGAAGGGAGGAGAGGGGAGGGGAGTAAGAATATGTGAGTGAAACAGCTCTGCAGACACCAAGGTCAGTGCAGAAGGAGGGGGAGGAGGTGCTCCAGGCACCAGAGCAGAGACTCCTCTGCAGCCTGTGGTGCTGTCCATGATGGAACTTGGCAGCCCTGTGCCCCTGCAGCCCATGCAGGTCCATGGTGGAGCAGAGATCCACCCGCAGCCTTGGGGGAGACCCACAGAGAGGTGGCCCCTTGGAGAGAGAGAGAGGAGTTCATGCTGGAGCAGATTTACTGTCATGACTTGTGACCCTGTGGGAGGCCCCTGCTGGATCATTCTGCTCCTGAAGGATGCTACCCTGTGGAAGGGATCCACCCTGGAACAGTTCACCAAGAACTGCAGCTTGTGGGAAGGATTCGCGTTGAAGAAATTTGCAGAGGACTGTCACCTGTGGGAGGGACCCCATGCTGGAGCAGGGGAAGAATATGAGGAGTCTTGCCCTTAGCAGGATGGAGTGGCAGAGATAACATGTGATGAACTGACTGTAGCCCCCATTCGCCGTCCCTCTGGGTCATAGAGAATTCAGGAGTGAAGTTAAGCCTGAGAAGAAAGAATGGGTGGGAGGAAAGTGTTCTTAAGATTTACTTTTTATTTCTTCTTTTGCTACTCTGATTTGATTAAATAAATTGTCAATCTCCCCAAGTTGAGTTTGTTCTGCATGTGACAGTAATTGTGATCTTTTCATGCACTTGTCTAGACCCACAAGTCTTTCGTTATATTTTCCCTCCCCTGTCCAGCTGAGGTGGTGAGCCATAGAGCAGCTTTTGTGGTCACCTGTCACAACAACATTGTGTTTCCTGATATATAAAAAAAAATTAATGGACTATTTTACAGCAATATTTTCACTTTAAAATGTGAAGAGTTTTGTCATTTGGTCATTTTTATTTTGTCAGGAAAATTCACAGCTTGTACATGGTTTAATAAGAAATTCAGCTGTTTAATGAAACCTGTGTAGACTATGTAGTAACACATCTCAATTAACTGCATATGTATATGTTAAATCTGTCACTATTAGTATCTTAATGAAGATATTTATGAAAAGGGCAGGTGATTGCACCTCAGTTTTAAATTTTTTTCTACTTTTGCCTTTTCAGAGACTTAAATCAGTTATCTGTCTTTCCTCAATAATAAAAATGGCATTCTGGCCTGAACCTCTTCTCCAAAGCACAAAGTCACAGTAATAGGATTTATTATTTTCATTATACTAGTGCAACTGTGTTAAAGTACTTGTACTCCAAGGTGTAATGAGCAATTTGGGATCTTAATCCAGCAATACTGTCCCTCTGACTAAATACTTTGATATTTTAAATTGATTGGGGGGGGGCAAAAATACGGATGGTAATCAAAATTTTTATATAGGTTATTCATTTCAATAAGCCCTCCATTAGAAAGTTTTTCAGGTGTTGAATGGGTTTGTTTGGGGTTTTTTTCGATAGGGAGAGAGAATTATCCCAGCAGAAGGAGCAAACAGCTTGGTGGTAAGCCTGTGATTGATGAGAGCTGAACCCCTGCTCTGCCTTAGCCAGCAGGACCAGAGCAACTGCTGGGAGAAGTCCCAGTTGCCCAGGCCACTTGTTGGCTCTCACAGGTTTTGTCTCTCTGTCTGCTCTGTACAGATCAGCTCATGTGTATGAACCCCGAATAATACAGTCTATGTACACACTAGTGAGTAAAATATATCAACCTGCTCCTTATGGGACAGGAGAAGCCCAAACCTTTTTCTCAGATGACTGACAATGACTGGTTTCTTTCTTAATTGAGCGGATTACCTAGGATGCCTGCAGGTCCTTAAACTGCTCCTGCATAGTTTTTGCAGCAGAAGGAGTTTTCAGCTAATAGCCCAAATTTTGCCAAGGAACATTCTCCAGTGAGTAATATGGAGTGGTGCCCTAACCGTCGTTTGCTTATGCATGTAGACCTAGCCTGAGAATAGGTATTGGCAATAAAGAAACTAATTTGGGCAGATGAAGAGATAATTAGTACCTGGCATATTCCAGGTAAATGTTTTAGCTATTGGGTTAAAGACTAGTTTAGGAAATCATGGTGCCTCTGCCAGTAATTTATGCAAGGATTTTGAAGTACTTCACCTGTTGACTGAATAAGCAGTGATTTTTTTTTAAAGAACTTGCATCATTGCTCAGGGTTTTTTTTTTTGCTTGTTTGTATTTTCTTCCTTTTTTTTTTCCCTCTCTTTTCTAGTTTTGTACCAGGCCAAAAAAATTATAGGGATTGTCTCTTGTGGCCTTATTTGATACATAAGGTGCACTTTACTGGAGAAACAATGGCAAAAGTTTGCAAGTTTTCTATGGCAGTTGTTGCAAAGTCACCCTCTCTTGAAGATACTGGCAAGTGCTTATCTCATCTGCAGAATAATTGTGTAGAATTTAATTCTAGAATAGTAATTCTTCCTGCTATATTTCAGGCAGGGTGGCCCTAGCATTGAAAAGCAGAACCCGGAGCCAAGGTATGTGGATTCTTCTCCAGGGATGTTCTTTGGCTCTGAGCTGTGTTTCTCTGTGCATCCATTTGGAAGTAATGTTAGCAGAGGCATGACTTTTGTGGGTGGTTTTGTGACCCGGATCCAGGAGCAAAAAAGGAGTGTTGCTAATACCACTGTAGTCATTGGACATTCAAAATGCAGAGTGCTCTGCTGATAACAATGTATTTATTGCAGTGACAGGCAATGGCACAAGTTAAAATGCAGACTACAGCAAACCTGTCTGGACCCACCATGGCCCCTGTGGTGCTACCCCTGCCAGTTACAGCTACAAACACACTGAGTCTGCCATCCTCAATGAATGGATCCATTTCAGAATCGGCTGCCAGCTGTAGCAGTCCTACTGCCAGCCTTGTGGATCCTGTGTCTTTGATCAACTCACCAGGTAAGCTGGTCCAGATATATTTTCTTTGGTGTTCAAATTAATCTTTTTGATGACTTGTTAATTAAAAAAAAAAAAATTAGGTCTTAAAGAGGATTAAAATAAAGGAGAAAACTCATTTAGAAAAATGTTTTCGCTAAATAAACTGTTTAATAAGATTAGTTTCTTTATTGAGCTCAGATTTGGAATGAAGTTTTAATCAATGATAAAAAGGCTTAGGAAAGAACATATTTATTTTGTCAAATTCTCAGTGTATCTTTTATAGAGAAGTTTTAGTGGGGCAGGAAGGTCTCCAAGTTTATTTCTCTTCCCTAGAACAGAATGTCTTCTGAATGCTTGGCAGTATTTGGTGTTTCCTTTGTGGCCTAATAAACACTGTAGTTTCTATGCTGAACTGGGTATAAAATGCAGAAGTGTAGTCCTAACAATTTAAGTAAGAAGTGACAATGTATGTGTGTTAGGGATAAATACAAATAAATTTCAAAAAACCCACAGAAAGTGAAACAGTCTAAAGAAAGCAGAACAAAATCCTTAAAGGGGGAGGTGTTCTGTGGGAGTGTTCTGAGAGTGACGTCAGTATTGTGAGAAAAGTCTAAAACTCTGGGAAGAAGCTGGCAGAAACAACTGGGGACTGCAGGGTTTCATCTACTGTATTTGTCTCATAACTCTTATGCTACCCACTTCTGCTTCAAAGAGTGAAAAAACTCAGAATTTTCAATTCTGAAAGAGTAGTCAACTCCAGGAACCAGTATACTCCTGACAGTAAACTTTGGTGACGCAGAAAATATAGAATATGCATGTGCTCTCCTGCACTGTTACCTTTCATAAAGACATTTTGGAAAGAAATAGGTTTTGGGCTTTTTTAATTGCATGTAATCAAAAGTTGTTATTGTGAACTACATAGTCTCATGTGATTAATATATAAATGCTATTTAAATTTTGTATTTAGCATATATGCAAAAGTTGTGGTTAGCCAAAGTATTTCCTTTTTTAAGCATGCTGCTTTTGCAAAGCTTTGTGAAGTTGTGAAGAGTACATTTCTCCACAAAAACTTTACAGACTCTTTATTTACAGCTCCTCTCCAAGATAACATGGCAAACCCCAAAGAGAAAACTCCAATGTGTCTGGTAAATGAGTTAGCCCGTTTCAATAGAATTCAACCCCAGTATAAGCTTCTGAATGAAAGAGGGCCTGCTCATGCCAAGGTAAGGTCACAGTTCCAGGTGATGAGCCATACCTTACATGCTGAACAGATATCATGGTTTGGACAAATGTGCTTGTCAAACCCAGCTACATTTCTAGTGTAAGGGCTTTCTTCCTGTTCTTTATTTTGCTGCTCTTTTATATTACACTTTCCGAAAGTATGCCTGTGTTTCTCTTACAGAAGCCCTGTAGATAATTTTTTACTATACTTTGTCTCTTATCTTTGAATTTACATTTGCTGGTCTTTATATAGACCTCATTAAGGTGTTTTCAGGGTATCACCATCTTTCCTTAATCTTTCTGGGGCATTTGCTATTTAGGCTGCATGAGTCTTTCTCTGCAGTCAGCATGCTTCTGATAACTACCTCTGCATTTGTTTCATGGTAATGCAGGTGATGACAAATTTGTGACGTTTTTTAAAGTGCTAATTGATGCAATTTTTTGTCCATGAAGTTGATAGTCTATCTTTGAGACTTGCATTCTAGGGCACAAACTTTATTGTTGTGCAACTTTACAATGTAGGGTTATACTGAAACTCATAATGTGATTATAGCATATAAGTTTCTAGTGATTTGACAGCTAATTCTGGCTGCCTCATGGACGGATGTCCAACTTAACAAGTAAAAATTAGGATGCTTTCATATGATGGGGAATACAGAGGAATATCCTCATGGTATTTTTTGGATATAATTTTGAATTTCCTCCCTACTTAGGAGCAAACTAGGGAAGGAAAAAAAATCCTAGTAAAGTCTGAGTGAGACACTGGCATATTTAGTAGCTGCTTTGTACGTAGTATTTCTGGAGTGGCCAAATCACATGAGGCTGTAGGGCCAGGGTGTAGATTAGTAACAGTTTCAGATCCTCGTGGGCTGTCTCTGCCCTTGCCCCTTGTTCCTGTGTTGCACACTGTGTTGCCAGCTACTGCAGAACTGATGCAAATCACTGACCTTCAGCTTCGCTGGCTGGCGAGGCTGAACGTGTTACAGTGGTGGAAATGATGTCAGCAGGTGCGGGGCTGCTTTTAGCATCCCTCGTTGCAAATGGAAATTGAAGTGCTCTTCCTCTTCCTGGAGGTGTTTGGCACCACAGGGTACACTGACTGGTTGGTTTTAGGTTGCAGCATATTAAATTTGTTGGGCTTTCTGTAACTTCTCACTATTGTGTTTATTGTCTTGCCTATTTTTCCATTTCTGTGAAAAAATAATTGCTGTGGTTGTGGTGTGGTTTTGGCTGTTTGCATTTCTCTGCAATAAGGGGATTTGAATTATATGACATTCATATTATGCTTAAAATTTTAGTAGGATAAGAAATTATTCACAGGTGGAAGGGGGCGCCCTTCTCCCAAGCAATTGGCAACAGGATAAGAGGACATAACCTAAAACTGTGCCAGGGGTAGTTCAGTTTGGACATAATGAAAAATTTTTTGACTGAAAGGGTGGTTAAGCATTGGAATGGACTGCCCAGGGAGGTGATGGAATAGCCATCCCTGGAGGTTTTCAAGAAATGATTGGACATGGCACTTAGTACTATAGTTTGTGTGGTGTGGTGGTCTTTGGTCAAGGTTTGGACTCACTAATCTTAGAGATCTTTTCCAACTTTATTGATTCTATGATATATTTGTTATTACTTTTAAAGGAGTTGATATCAGTGAAATTACTTAAGTCTGCATTACCTGCACTTCTGAAATCCAGATTTTCATTGACTTTCTTAATTTTTCAGTTTTTCAATTTACCTTGTTCTTTTCATTGTGCTCATAGTGGTAAAAAAATGTGCTTTATAGACTCAGAAGGATATTAGGTCTAATTTTGATCTGTGTAGTGAGATAAAAAAAGAGAAATGAATGAAGAACAAGGGCGATATTAATAAATTATGCAGGTTTTGACCTATGAAAAACAAAGAAAGAGATAGAATTTATTATGACTCGCTTAGCAGTTTAGTATCATGTCTTGCTAATAATATGATTATATACTTGACAGAATATGTGAAACAGACCTAAATCTGTCCTGGGAGGCATGACTTGAAGGATGTAGTGCTGCTGTTGTTCTTGGCCCTTGGCTTCTTCATATTGCTTTGCTCCTACACGTACTCTGTTCCTGACCACTAGTGGTTTTCACAATTTTCAGACATGTTCTACAAGATAGCTGTGTCATGACGACAAATGCTAGTAATTTTTTATACCTTTTTTTCTAGTTGTCTCTGGAGAATAAGTTTAGACAATTGGGGTGAAATGGAAAACCAGAAACAGTGCACTTGGGAGAGAAGGGGCTCTTCCTAACACTGCAGTTAGGGTTTCTAGAAGTCTGCCCTCCAGGTGGATTCTTTATCATAAGAAAAATCAGAAAGTCTTTGTTAGCATAAATGACGTTTTGAGTATGTAAGTCAGACTGATCATATCTTCTGTCCTTCCATGTCAGTGTCATTTTAGGACACAAAGGAACAGTGTCAAAAGAAAGTGGATGATGGTACAGAAAAGAGGGAAAGGGGTGGGCACTTGAAAAACTGGGAAGGAGGATAGAAGGTTTTGCACAGAAGAAGTGAGGAGTAAAGAGTTGTCAGAGCTTAGAGAGTCTGACCTTACAAGCACAGCAGAATGGAAACAAGCGTTGTGGCCTTTGCCTTTCTGCTCTCTGGACATCAGGTAAATTATGTTTGGTGTAAGGAATAGAAATGTCCTCAGGTGAGAAATGTTTCTCAGTCAATAGCAGAACTGTTAGCTCTGGTATTCCAGGACTTGAATGTTCCATTGTCTGCTCTAGAATTTGGATTTAGGCAGGTTTATTCCTTTAATAAAGGAGTAAGCTTACTTCTATGTGTAGGTTTTTGCAGGAATTTTTTTGGGAGATGTGTTAAATGAGAAGGTGCTCTGACTGGCAGAAATTTACTGAGCAAGCACTTTATCATCTGGAGTTCCTATTTATTGCTCTAGGCACTGAGAGTTATAGGTAGATAAGTAGCCATTATTAATCATATTTTCATTTAAATTTGGGATTTTCCTCCTCCTGTAAAAATCTTACACTGATAATTTCTTGAAAAATCCAGATCCAGATCTTCAGATCCAGAAATCAAATTGCAACTTTTTTAGTAATAAGGGTATATGTTTGTAGGTAATTTATATAATTATGGGTATTTAGCTCTAATACCCATCTTAGCTTTCAGATGGGGGTGAGGTAGTGTTTGACAGAGTATAAAATTAAGACACTATTTCTCTCCTTCTTCCATGAGGAAATTGTTGTGACTGCTGTGGCAAAACCAACATGGCAATAAGAGATGTGATACAGGGACTTGCATTGTGCTTCTGAAAATTACAGTAGGCCAAAACTCAAGGCTGTAATTAAGACACTAGTATGTATTTATAACATTCAGTTTGAATGCAGTATGTGCATGTGCAGAGGGCTGAGTTGGGAGACACATACATACTTGTGTTCAAATGCTTGTTTGCAAGTACTTGCTAAAAAAAATGTATATGTAAAGGCAGATTTAAAGGCTGCCCACCATATTAATCTCTAAAAACCTGGTCCTGAATCTAGCAAGTTTAAATAAGTTTAAAAAATAGAGAGCTGTCAAAAATTTTAATTATATACTTCTCACACTAATATGTAGATCTTTTTTTTCTTTGACTCAAGTAAGTTAGTCTGTTTTCTGAGGTAGGTGATTCTTAGTTTACTGTGTGTATCTGACTATTAAGTCCTGCCTTTTATCTAGGGATTATATGGCAAATATATTGAGTTTCTAGCTCTTCTCCCCTTGTTCTCAGATGCTCAAATTTAAACAGAACATTTATATATCATACAGAAGATAGATTCCATCTAATATCTTAAACGTGCATTGAGTTTTATCTGCACAATTTACACAGCATGGATACTTGAAATAGCCCTTTATCAGAATTTGAAAAATATGGTTTTTTATCAATTAATCCGTTTCTGAACTCTGGATTTTTACAGTTCCTGTCCTCAGTATAGATTTTACATTAAGAACTGCAGTTTCATTAAAAAAGATAATAATTCTTTTGCTTCTTACTTTATTTTTTTGAACATGCTTGAGTTGTGACTCTGCCCTAACAAAAGGCATTACTTTTAGAAATCTGGGTGAGAAATTAATTCGCTCTGTAAACTATCTGGGCCAAATTCTCTGCTGCCCTGAGAAGTGTGTAATCATTTATATTCATTCATAATCATTAAAAAATTGATATTTTTCTTGTAGCATGTTTAGTATTTGTTTTCTACAAGTAAAGTGACTAAACACACTCAAATGATGAAGTAATGTGTTCATAGCTGACCTGTACATAATCTTCCAAGAGCAGAGGATCAGTTTGAAGTTGTTCTTACTTGGTTTAAATATTATTCTGTTCTTTGATAATTGACATTGCCATTACACTATTTTACTTTGTGATTTGAAAGGCCAAAGGTTGCTCACTGATAAGGTCTCACTGATCTCTGGAAGAATCAGATGCATTTTCTGGGAGTTGAATACAATGAAAAGTGGTTTCTCTTCAGCCCTGGAAGCTTTTATACAGATTGTTCTAATCCACATTGATAATCTTGCCAGTATTTACCTGTTCTTTGTCTTTGAAGATGTTCACAGTGCAGCTGACTCTTGGAGAACAGACCTGGGAAGCTGAAGGAAGCAGTATTAAAAAGGCCCAACATGCTGCTGCTAGCAAAGCATTGAATGAAACTACCCTTCCCAAGCCAACGCCTAGACCACCCAAAAACAATGTAAACAATAATCCAGGTACAACATTTTCCTCTCAGTGTTAGATCTTGTTGAAGTGTTGGTACATTATAGCACTAAATAAGTAATTTTAACAAGATACTTATATTTCTAGGATGAAAATCAGTTGGATAATGCAGAACCTCTAGTAAGCTTTCATGGAAGAATTCTTAATGCACATACCTAAAATGGTTGAACTGTAAGGGAATATGTTAATTAGGTAGTGCTTAGATGTGTTCAAAGTGATGGTATGTGATCTATGATAAGCAGACAGGAGAAAACCAGACTGAATTAACTAAAACACATTTCCCAAAGCATTATTTTAGCTAACTTTTCAATTAAGTTGGAAATTTTATCCAGTCCAATCCTGTGAAATTGCATTTCTGGTGTAAACAAAAGGCTGGGATTTGGCATGAGAACTTTGACAGGTAATTTCCTGCATGCTGCGTTTTCCTTCAGAGCAGCCTGTGCTTTCAAAAAGCTTTCAGATGTCTTTAGAAACTTGTTTCAATAATAGAAAGAATGTATACTGGCGTCTTGCAGCCTTAATTTTGAGCTGTTACCTGCAAGTTCCCTTCAGTGCACCGGAAACCTTCTGAGGTACACATCTCATGCACATGCTCAGTGATCTGTTCTGTCTTGATCAATAAAGAAAAAAAATCATAACTTCATTTCAGATTAATGTAAAGGAAATAAAGTGGTGAGAATATTTTCTCATTTTTATTTTTAAACAATCCTTTTCCCCTACTTTTTTTCTGTTTTCCCTTTTTCCCCTTTAATTTCTGTCTGCCCCTCCCCCTCTTTTAAAAATGTATTCTTCAGCCACTTTCTTAAAATGAAGTAATTTTGCAGTTTATCTTCTCTGTGTTGAAAAGAGAAAAGCAGAAGTAAATTTCCTTTAGAACTTGTGAATATTATCCTGAGCATTGGCCATGAAGGGTTGTTTGAGAGTGGTGTGGTAGTGTTGTCTCACTCCTTTGGAGATCAGTACGTTGCCTCTCCAGACCCAGGACTTTGGTTTTGCCCTGTTTCCTTCACAGTCACTGTGACTGTGGCTGCTTAGAAAGCAGAAGGCTCAAATCTCTGTGAAAAGTGATCCTGAGTTTGGTTCTGAACATTGCAGAGTATTACTGAGTTTCTAGAGTTTCTTGGCTTTAAGCAAGTTCTTAGACAGAAAATCTGATAACAAGAGGAATAGGCTTTAAGAGAATTAATTTAAAATTTTATCACTTAACATTGTAATTTTTCTCCAAGAAAGTTGCATTGTATATGCACAGGTATCTTCTCATCAAAATGACATTTTGTATTTTTATTAAAAATTTGAATTCATAGTAATGTCATGTTCTGGAAATTATAAGAATTGTTGTTGGTATAAGTTTTTTATTAAGTGGTGCATAAACATCTTCATCATTTGGCATATAAAGCTTCAGTGTCAGACTGGGAAATTAATCATAGCTTTTTAAAGGGTAAATTTATTTGGATCTTTCATGAAAATATTTTCAGAATATATTGATTTTTTTTATTGGAATAACATTTAGCTCATTTAGGATTCTCTTACAGCAGTGTAAGTGGGGATTACTGTAGCTGAATGTTTTACCTAAGGAAAAAAAAGAACGAAAGCTGGATGTAGCTTATTTGGCATTTTTGAAACCTTGCAAGTGGGCAAGTACTGGCTGCCTTCTGTTTTTTATTCTATCACCAGTAGATGGCTGTAGTTGCACTGATTTCCAGGAGCTGTATACTCAGTCTAATAGATCACTCCTATGAGACCATTAGTTCTTAGACATAGTCTTAAGTTTTCATGTCTTGCAAGTAAAACATTTTTTCTAACTTGTTGTCAGATTCCTGAATGACTGCCTGTTACTTCATGCTTGTTTCAAAGACACACTGCTCTATTTGTGGTTTTATTTAATGGTATTCAGCAGAAAGACATATTATTCTATTATCTTTCTTGTTCTTTCAGGAAGTATCATAATGTATTATTAGGTACTTAGGAAAGATGAATAACCAACTTGATTATTACACTGACTTTCTCATTCATATGTGAAGGTTAATCCACTGAAACTGCATAGAGAATGCACTGAGAGAGATTTTAAAATGTTCTTTCTCATTGCTTGTTATTCAGTTGGCATCTATATTTCCATCTTTTACAGAAATTGAAATGTCTTTTTAGTTGCATCTTTTTAATTTAAGTGTACAAAAAATATCGTGTAGGTCTCTCGTTATAGCTCAGTCCTGCTTGTGTGTTTTTCCGTATTTCTGGTTTAAGCACCTTACTTTGTTTTTTTTTGCAGGCAGTATAACGCCAACTGTGGAGCTGAATGGTCTGGCGATGAAAAGAGGAGAGCCTGCCATCTACAGGCCATTAGATCCAAAGCCAATCCCCAATTACAGAGCAAATTATAATTTCCGGGGCATGTACAATCAGAGGTTTGTACTCTTTCTGTTATTTTATTTTTTTTTATCTTTATGTCCTAAATCTTCATAAAGTTTCTAGGTTATTTCAGAGTAAAAGAAAACTAAAGATTTTGTTAAGAAGAGTCTGCAGTCTTATTTAGAAACATGCATAATTATCTCCTAAAAGAGACAGGTGCCCTAAGCTCATCACAAAGACTAAAGATGTCTGAAACTGCTTTTATTTTTTTTGTAAGCTCATTAAAAAGCACATGGCAGTGAGGAGGAAGAGCATTGAATTCAGAGAGAGGTTTTGTTTTTCTTTGCTGTCATGTGATTAGAATTTGTGGCATCAAAAATGAAGCAATCTTTTCTTAGAAATGGAATATAAAATTGGAAGGACTGCATTTTGGTAACTGGCTTGAGACCATTTTCAATTTTCTGGTTTTTTAACCATTCTTCTTGTTTAGCTATCTCAGTTCCCTAATCCTCAATGTTTATTTAGGAAAAATCCTTTATTTCACAGTTTAAAAACCTATATTCAGAACTATGTCAATTTGTAATCTGGAAAACTTCTTTCTCTGAGATAGGGTTTTTCCCCATTTTTACATATTTGTCCAGAGGAACTGTATTAGATCATTTGAAGGTCATTTGAAGCTCCAAAAGTGAGACAAAATGTGATCTGTAATATGAGAAAAGACCAAACCAAAACAGGTCAGAAAGTTCTAATGACATGTTTTATCAGTGAAAAATACTTTATTTTTAATAAAGCTTGACTTGATGAATTTCATGTACATTTTTGTGTATCTCATAATTGTCAAATGGATTGAGGGTTTGAACTCTGAAGGAGTGTTTTGGTTCAAAATTATTCTTCATAAGAAGTTGAATTTATTGCAATGTTGAAAAATTAAGGAGTTTAAAAAAAAAGAAGCGTTTCAAAAATGTCTAAGGAAAATATTTCAGTTGACTTAATTCTATTTTACTTTTCCCCAGACCTTTTAATCATGATAATTTGGGAAGTGTAGGGTTTTAACACTTCTTTCTGAGTTGGATTTTTTGTTGGTTTTTTTTTTTTTAATTTGCTTGGCTGGTGGGTTGTATTGTTTTATAACAACAATAACTAGAATTATAGAAGACAAAAAAACCCCAAAATAACGTGGAAGAAACCCTTTAATTACTGTATGGAACAGTGCCTGATTTTTGTATCACTTGTTTTATATTTCTAGTCATTGCTGACCTGTGTCTCTGCTTACATCCATCATTGTTTAAAAAGCTAATTATGGTGCTTGAAATGAGTTTAGTCAATATTCAGAAATCATTTATTTGAATTGCTTTTATTATGAGATTAGCTTGACTAGCAGATATAATGCTATATTGGAAAAAATGAAAGCTAGTTAACGGCATAAAATCTGGAATTCTGGAATCTGAACTTAATTATGGAAAGGTATTGGTGGAAATAGAATGTCAAAACACTCAGCAGCTGCTAACTCGTAATATTTCTTTTCATAGAAAATGATTAGTGTGTCTAGATCAATTTTGCTTCTTTGGAAACTTTCTTTCATGAGAGCCATGTTTTGGTGTTAGGGTAAAATGATACATGAAGGTTATTTTTCTGGGCACATTAGGTAGCCAAGGCCACTTGATTTTTCTGATCACAAAACAAACAGGCTAAGTGGGACAGAAGGCCACAATCTGTGCTTGCTTGCTTTTTAATTGTGTTTATTTGAGTGCAGTTACCCATGCAGAATAGCTAATAATACTGTGGTTAGTAAATTGAGTAATAACTAACACTACGTAGTAAATAACTGGACGTACCTGTCTATCTGCATGAACACATACCCGCTGTGCACACGCCATGTACACACATGAATGCCAGAGCAAAGAGGAAGCAGAAAAATGATCTGTATAGTACTGTTGATGGACACTCTGTTAGAAATAATTGTTCATTGCCTTGTTTTGCATAGGTGGTTTTGCAAGGGAGGTGCTGGCCCTTTATCATCACAGTAAGAAAGGCACTTAGACTTTGTAAGGCTTCATTTAAATGCTGTTTATTAGATCTGCTGGTTTCAGAAGTGGATATTACAGATAATCTTCCATACCTTCAGCTACCTTGGGCCCTGAATGGTGTGGCATTGACAAGGACTGTTTCCCACAGGCACCACAGCATGCAGACCTCAGCCTCAGCAGAGACTAACCCCTCTTGGTTATTCACACTCTTACAGGATTTGCTTACAAGGAGACAACCCTGTCAGGAATAGTCAGGAATGATGGCACTGTGAAAACTTTGTGTGTCAGATAAAGGCAGGGCCGTGCAGATGGTACCAAGGGGCCCATCTCTTGCCACAAGTCTGTCCTGTGGCCCAGGGATTTGAGAGGCACAGCCCTGTCCTGTGATCCATGCTGGGCACGGGCCCTGCAGCTCAGCACAGCCCACATGGCTCAGCCTGGCTGTGCTGTGGGGCACTGGCTGTGATGGGCACGATCCTGAACCTCATCCAGTCAGCATCGCTTGGCACCTCCTACTCACCCTCGCCACAGGCAGGCCTGGAGACACAGACTGGATCGTTTACAATAGCCAGTGAAGTCTGAAATATGATGCATATGATGCAGCACTCTGTTATGTTCCCGTAGTGTAATAAGTTACATTTATTTTCTTCTACTGCCACATTGTATTTAGCATTCACTTGCTGATTTTTGGGAATAGGGTAGTGAATAGAAGTACTGCTGAAGTACCCAAGTAAATGCAGACTATATAGACAGTTAAAACAAGATATGAGAATTAATGTAGATAATATGCTGCATTAATTTATTTCATTTTTATTAGTTTCTGACTGTAGATTATTTTCTGTTATTAAAAAAGATAAAAAATACATTAAATAAATTGGAAGCTTTGTCTTTTTTACTGTGTCTGCATTCCCTTTACTGATCTCTGTTTAAAGAAATGTGCTTTTCAAATAGGTGAAGATACAGACGAAGATTAGGAGATTGCATTAGGGAAACTCTGATACTGGCAAGACTAATGTCTTGAGGAAAAAATAGATAATATTAAGTTCATTCCAGGGCATATCTCTATACCAGTAAAGTCTAGTGTTTCAAGTTGCACAAAAGATCCTTTTCATTACCTCATAGAAACATGATCTGAGATTTGCAATTCGTATGCAAAGTTTACAGCTAGATTCCCATCAGGCTAAGATGATTTATGTCAAAGTGGCAGCGATTCCTCCTCCTTCATTTGTCCCTAGACTTTGTGTCCCTGAATATTTCCTGCCTCCAGCACTGGAAGTTGAGCTGCTCGGAAATTAATCCATTTTTCAGGGGCAAGGAAGGCAGAAATTACTTCTTTACTTACAACCACTGTACTTAGATATCTTCTTTTCTAGTCACACAGGAGCTTGTGCCTTCACCAGAAAGGGACTGGGTGTATTTGGAATGTAAGGGCAACTTAGGTTGATTTAAGTGTGTGAAGGACTATTCTCTCACATGCTGTGGAGCATATGTATATGTGCAGGATGTTCAACAGAGAATGTTGAAGCAGGTTTGTAAGGGGCCAACATCCATTTGCAAGGTCTGCAGCTGATGCCATAAATTTATAGTGATGGTGATAGCTACTTTCATAGGGAAAAGGAAAGCAAACTAGTGAGAGGAAAAAAGGAAAAGGCGAAAGTTTTCCTAGCAGTCAGCATGGAAAGCCAGTGATGATATGTCCCAAATGAGCATCCTTTTTTACAGGTGTTCTCTTCAATGCAGCAAATGCTCTTAGTAACACTTTCCTATAGTAATTCTGTGTTTTTTTATCAGAACATGTTCTACCTACCTGTTGTTTACAGTGCTGGTAGTGCTGCACCAGGGTTGGTGTTGGATACTGGCTGTTTATGGAGCTTTTTGTATGCAAAACTCAGCATGGCAGGGAGCAAGACATTTAAGGCAGTGTTTAACACTGTGGTAAGGTCTTAGCCTTGTAAGTCTCTTCCTGTGCTGAGTTAGAAAGTACAGGGCAAGTCAGCTCCCCTCTTAGGGTAGCTAAGTAGATAAAACAGTTCAGCTTGGAACTGGATGAGGTATGAATGTTTTCATGCTGACTCTTCACTCAAGACAGTGAATGCAGTTCTGGCTAACTTGTTAACAGCATTGGGTCCTAGCCATTATAACTGCATATTGTGACAGGGTGATGAAGTCTGTGTGACTTCAGTTCTGTGAATGCAGTGAATGCAGTTCTGGCTAACTTGTTAACAGCATTGGGTCCTAGCCATTATAACTGCATATTGTGACAGGGTGATGAAGTCTGTGTGAGGCTGAGCTGAATCATATGAAGTTACCAGCTTAGGTCTCTGGTAGCTTGGGTATCTGTATGCTACAGTTCATTTATTTCCCAGTGTAGATAACAACTTGGAGGCTTCTCTGGATTTTCTTTATTGAAGTAAAATCCATGCAACTTTGGTAAAAGAAAGTTCGATGGCCTCTGAAAAACAGCTTTTAAAAATGTTGTCAACTCTGAATCCAGCCATGTTAGACAACTTCTTATGTAACAAAGATTTCTATATTCCTAAAAGAGATTGCAATAGAGGAAAATACTCTTTTGGCACTCAGAATTTACTAGTTATATACAACCAATTTAAAAGCTCACAGGTTAGAATTTCAAGCAATTTTGCAACAAAAACACACTAAGACCTTCCAGTTCAAACTCTATGTGTTATAGAAAAGCTAGAAATGGTGAAGATTTCATTTTCATGGCTTCTTTAATCTAAGAGTTTTCCAGGCTGACTCTGGGGAAGGAGGTGCTGATGCTTTCAGGGCTGGGTTGCTAACTGATGTAGCTTGTGTGTTTATCAGCACAGCATTTGGCAGGAGTCAGAAGAACTGGCACGCTACTCAGCACAGCCCAAGCCTTGAGACAGCGGGTCAGGTTTGAAAACTATTGGCAGAGCTGAGGACAAAACATGTGCTTACTTTCATATCTGTAGCCATTGCTAGAACCCATACTCCCTCGCATCTCTGGCTTAAATGCAATTGGCTTAAACCATGTAAAAAAGAATTAAAAACATGGCTGTTTAAATTAGAGCAGTTAAACAATAAAATAAGGTATCAATTCTGACTACAGGGTTGTCCAACTCGCCTTGTTACCATTGAATGCTGGTTAGTTTTATTTTTTCCTTCAGTTAGAATTGAAGAGAGTATTCCTGAAGTTTAATTGTCCTGCAGTACTTTCAATTATAGAATGCCTGTAAGTGACAGAAAAAATTATATCTTACATATTTACCTAAACTAAGAGTTTTCAGCCAAGAAATAAAACCACTAGAAATGGAACAGCAGTTTTTGATGTTTTAGTTTGGAGAGTAGTGTTAAAGAGATCATAAAACCCAGCCATTGTGTTTTGGGAGAATTCAGAAGTTGTTTCCTTAATATATAAAATTCCTTAATATGTGTCTCACCACAATCTAGAGAGCTTGAAAAATCTGTATATATAAAAAAAAGAGGTTTCAAAATTAAAAACACTTGTGAAATATAGGAACAAAGGGAGTACAAAACAATGACAAGCTAAAGAACGGAAATAAAGTAATTAAAGCAGTTTCTTGCTCGGTTTTTAGGAATTTGGATGGTGTGATAGGTCTCCAAGCATGTCACGCAAAGTGGTGGTGTCCCTAGGATAAACGACAGCTTCTGTGCACTTGGACAGTTTCTGCTGCACTGAGCCTTCATCGTGGTCTTGTGTAGGGTTGCTTCTTCCTGCATAAACGTTGTGTACTGCAGACTAAGGAGAAGACAATTCCCTTTCTCCTCAGAGCATGGGGGAGTGAAAAACCATTCCTCTTTTCCTCTTTTTTCATAGCTCCACCATTCTGAGCACATTTTTCTTTGATGTTAATTAATGCTTCTTTACTGTGCCCTTTGCAAGACCAGACTCAGAAAAATAAGGCAGCAGTATATCCTTGCCTCCTGTGGAGCCAGCTACGCTGCCTGGTCCCAAAGCACAGGCTACCCCCCTACCTGGGTGTGTAGTTCCTACTTGCCAGGTAACCTGCTCGCCTGCTGGGTACTCTGTTGCTGCATGCAACTGTAGAGTTCTCTGCTCCTGAAGTGATGTATATTAGCCCTATGGACCAGTGCCTAAATACTGAACAAGGACTTTAAAATGAGGGATAATAAAAGAAAGCTTGAGGGCTGGTCTTTGGCCAACTACATCTGCAGCTGCTAGCTTCATAGTGGACTAACATGTTATCCAATCTAATGATCAAAGAGAGAGTAGACTGTGTGATTATTGGATAAATTGCTAAAATTCTGAAGTCGTATTTATAAAAGATTGCATGGTGAAAGAATAGAATAAAATGAAGAGCCTGTTTCTTTTATGAATGCTGACCTAAATATTTGATATGTGCATCAAAGGGAAAAGATTTGAGGGAAGTATTACTTGACATGAGTGCTTAATAATGCAATCTAAATTCTCACCCAGCTTCATTTGTTTCACAAAAGTTACATAGTCCTATGAGGGGAAAAAAGGAAAATCTAGCCAGAAGAACAGCTGTAGAAGCCAAACTTGAAGTGCGTGGGTTGCAATACAGGAGGCAATGTAAAAATCTATTGATATTACCATCTCCAAAACTACACCTACAGTAAGACAACCCAGTTATCTAATTTACAGAAAGAGAATGAAGTCTGAATTTTTCCTGAGCTTTAGATGTTCTCCTGTGCTGCATGAGCACCCTGTTTACCTTCTAGCAAAAGACTGCTCTCTGCATGGAGAGCCTCATCTGTTTGAGGCACAAATATTCCAGTGCATAATATAAAAGGTTGTTTGATCTGAAAGACTTCAATCTTGTATTGATTAGATTGGCCAGGAACCTGGAAAATGTAAAATTCAGATTAGTCCATGCAGTAGTCTGTTTGTTACTCTAGGCACATGATTAGCCTAATATCTGTTGCTGAATTCCCATTATTGAGGTTTTATTTTGGGGTTTGCTGCAGTAGAGGAGGATTTTATGCACAGCTGTGTGTAAAGGAGATTTTTTTCCCAAGCAAATATGCTGTGGCAGATGTGGGACACTAAGTTGCCTAAACATAGGTCTCTACTGCCGCTTGAGACATCGTAGGGTGTGTGAGACATCCACATGGTACCAATGGATTTAGCAGAAAACCTAGAGAAGTCCTTTACTAGAGTGGCAGCGGAAGGTCAAGCAGAAGGTCAGGAAGGTCAGATACCCTAGAGCATTTCAAATGGCCCTGCGTAGCTAAGTTTAGGCAATTGACAGAATCCCTAAAAGTGATGTTCAGTCATCCTAACATTTCATATAATCCACTAGAACTCCAGCTATTTGTGAGAAACTTGTCTGTTTCATGGGTCAGTTCTGTGTCACATCATGGGGATCTTTTAGGTACACGACTGCATCTCAAGTTGTACTCTGTGCTTATTTTTAGACAGCTAGGTGCAGTTCTTTAGGGTGCTGGTGGGATTTGGATCCAAGCTCAGATGCCTTTCAAATAGTCTCTGCCTGTGCATTAGAAAGTCTCAGTCTCTGTTTATAACCAGTGGAAAAATAAGTCAGAACAATTCCTGGTCCAGAATGCTGTCATGCCTTAAGCTAGTTTGTCTCTGTTTTGTATGGATCTCTCCAGAGCTTCACTTTTTTAGCAACTCAGTTTCTACACACTAACTAAATACCTAAATTTAGGCATTGGAATCTAGAGCTGAATCCTGCTCTGAGAAATAATCCTAAGAATGTTGATTTGCAATAATTTTGTGAGTGCTATAGTGGGAGTAATTTGACTGTTGCAGTGGAAGGACTGAAAAAAACACAAAAATCTGTCCCCAGAGAGAAGTGGGAGAGAAAAGTATTAAAAGAACAAACTATTTAGGGGCATATCTGGGTAACAGCAGTTTTGAGGAGAGGCAGGCATGCAAGCACTGAAATGCTTTTGATTGAATAAAGTACTATTTTGCTGCAAGAATCTGTTTGGCTGTGGATACCAGTGCCCTTGCTCCCCACGTGAAGTGAACCCTCAGTTCTGGAGTTTGTTGTGTTGAACTGATCACAGCAAACAAATCCCTTGGTTTGTGGGGGAGCAGTATAGGGTGCCTCTGGGATTTTACTTGGCTACAGTTGTCAGCTTCAGACCTTAGCCATGGGGTACAACATTCTTCCCCCCCAAAAAAGCCAGAATCAGAGGTGCTTTGCCTGCATTTCTAGTCAGTGTTGCAAAATCCTGTCCTTAAAATTTGTATTTTAAGGATTGAGAGATGAGATGATAAAAATCTTTACTGAGGGACTTTGCAAAAACTCCTTTCTGCATTCCTCACACTCCTCCCAGTAGTTTAGGAAAAAAACCTTGGAAGAAATATTAAAAACTACTTGTAAATAGAAATTAAAAGTTGAGTTAAAATAGGGTATATCGCCTTAAATATGCTATTAATTAATTCTGAACAACAGATAACGATTTCAAAGGATTAAACTGAGAGGAAAAAAGTAGTCCAAAGAATAATGCAAGTGATTGTTCAGATTTAATTGTTGAGCTAGAAATAGCTGATTTAGACCATTAGATGGCAGCATGAATTTGTGCAAGAATTTCTCAGCAAAAGCATTCTCAAAAAAAAGTTGCCTTTTTCTATTCTGAAGCTTTTCAGGACTTTAAAATGTCATAATTCCAGTACAAATCAATTAAAACCAGGTTTTCTGCAAGGCTTTGTTTCATCATTTCCTTCAAGTTTTCATCTTCTATAATAATTGAGGCTCTAATACAGTAGCTTTAATGGCAGTTTTCCTTTTTTATGTAAGTCTAGTGTGAGTAAAGGATGCCAGTTTGCCAGCAGTAACAATTAAGTGTTTGGTTTATCTGCACAAAGCATGAATTCTACATTTCATCATATTAATTCATTCCTCAGGCCTGACCTAAAGACATTTCCTTAAAGATAAGGCTACAATTTGGCCACTAAATCTGCAGTCTGTTTGTACTAAAGAAGCTTTCTGATGATTTTAACATCTATTTGCTTGTAAGGGACTGAGATTGCCAGCTGATACTTAATTCAATTGTGTACATTAGCAACTGAGATAGGATTCAGATCATATCTTAAAGTGAAGCCTTGTGCATCACCATTTTACTTTCCCTGCTAGTGTATTGGCATTATGGTGTAATAATCCAGTCACAGACTTTCCAATTAATTCTTTGTGTTCATCTTCTGCTTGCTACATTTCACTTCCCCTGGCCAGTTCCCACTAGTTGCCTGCCTCCCACACAGACATATTGTTACAAGAAAAGTGTTGAGTACAGCTGTGCTAAGATTTTTCTTTGCTAGTATCTGTTTCTAGGAAAGGAAAAGGGAGAAAGTCAGTCCATTTCCTGTTGGTTTAAAACAGCAGAAACATCTGTTTGTCTTAAGATAGTTTTCCCAAAAGAACAGTGGCAAGGGAGCTTGCAGGTGATGAGCTTTGCCATTGCCAGTAGCTATCAGTTTAGACAATAGTGATTATATGGTTAGCTTAAAACAAAATAAGATTCCTTAAGTGGCAGAGGATATTTATTCCTGCAATAAATTTTTTGACAGCTAATGTTTAATTTCTGCAGTATTTTAAATCTTAAATATACATAGGATATATGGGATCAGAAAACCCAGATTCTGATATGGAATTTACAGCTTCCACTAAATTCTATCCACGACTGATTTTTCTGCAGTCTCCTCACCCTGTTAGCATGAATTTGCACAATGCACACAAAATGATGTTGGGTGATGTGTCCTGACACAGTGTGCATGTAATCACATGTGTATATGCAATAACATATATACTCTTAAGTGTATTTATACTATTACACTGACAGCTGTTAAAATAAAGTTATGAAGGCTAAAAATCAAGTTGACAGAATAGAGAGCAAGGTTTGAGGCTAGTGTTCCAAGTACAGTGTCTCTTCATTCTCCAAGTTAATGCACTTACCTGGTATCATTAAAATCTTTTTAGCCTTAATTGTAGATCATTCTAGATGCTTCATCGCTCTTTGTGCCTAAAATGTAGTTCATCAGGCATGGCATTTTACAGTATTGTGGCATTCTGAACAGTCTTTGTTCAAGATGAAGTAGTTTTGTCAATGACTTCTTGGCCCTATTTATAAAGGAACTCCTATGCCCTAATGCTTCAATCTTTTCTTAATTAGTATTTTTATTCATTTTCTTTCAGGATATAGTGACCTTCCCAGACCACTTGCTTTCTTGCTCTATCTGCTAAGAGGAGTGCCTTTGCCTTCTGTGGTCCTTGGCTCATATTTTGACTAATTCTTCTGAAGCTTCTTCAGTGGACACTGTTCTTTACTTTGGTCCTTTAACTTCCTCAGATTTTTCTCTGCTCTGGAGGAAATGCATCTGGCTCCAGATGTGTCTCCAAGTTTCAGATGTGATTTTTTTGTGTTCTTAAAGAGGCTGAAAACATAAAGGTGTAATACAATCTTTACCTTTTGGTTTCCTAATGTCTATCTTTCAATACTGCCCTTCCACTTGAGAGGGTTCCTGTAAACCTTCTGATACAAAGATCCTCAGAGCCAACAGCTTGTCCCAGCACCTCGTGAATAGCTTCAGTCTGTTGGCTTTGCAGCTCACTGGGTGTTCTTTCTCTAGCCCTGCCTTTAGCACAGCCAGCTCTACTTTCAGGATATGGACAGGAGATTGGTCTTGTTGGTATGTATGAAAACAAGCACTAATTCAGAATGCTCCTCCAGGAGCCCGAATATTTTGGGTGTGTTTGTTCATTCCACACAGTTAGCTTTTTATTCACCCTTATCTTTTTCCTGTACTTCTGCTGAACTAAGGATATTTCAGATGGGACACCTGTGAGTTAGTGGGTTCAATGGAAACAAGCCTGTGTGTCTTCCTTTCTTCTTATGGCCTTTCTGCTGTCTCCAGAACCTGAATATTGGTTTCCAGTGAATATGTTCTCTTTCTTTTGCCTGCTCGTTTTGGTAATGACAGAGGTGAGCTGCTCTTAGAGCTCAAAATTTGCTTTGAGAGGTTGCCATATTTTTCCTGAGGGAAGCAAGCAGAAAGGTTAGTGGCTGAATTTTTTGATAGATTATAACTCTGTAAGATCTGACTGGAATTGTGCTCTATCCCTACAAGGTCTTTGTCACTTTTGAAATGAAAGTTCTGCCACAGAATGAGGAAGTATTAAATATTCTGAAGAAAGTTTTTAAAGATTGTTTCGTAACAGAATATATGCAGTCTGAAGGCAGAACTTTTCACCAGCAATCACTGTGTTATAGTGTCTTTTCACATCTATATTCACACATATAATATTGGTTTTGGTGAGTGCTTGTGTTCTGTGAAAGAAAAATACAGTTAACATCTCTTCTGAAATGCCAATTCACAGGATCTTCCAAAGATCTCCTTGTCTTTATAGGATATTTTAAAGAAGAATTACAGTTTAAGTTGGTTTTTACTATCACAGAAAGGATAGGTGCACTTGCAGGTGCTCATCAGGTACTTTGGCACGATAATTTGTTTGGCTTATATGTTTTACTAAAATGGGGTTGAATCCCTCTGTGTTGTGACTAAAAGGGAAATAATCTCTGGACAAAAAACAGCCCAAAATTTAGCTTTGAGGTTCTGTTCCACAACAGATGAGAATGTGGAGTCTAATCACCTTATTGATGTAGATTCAAGTCTGACACTAGAGTCAGGGAAACAGAAATGAGAATTCTTAAGGATGTGGACATCAGCAGCAGAGCCTTTGTTCATTTCAGTAAAGGTAATTTCTATGTTGACGTTGTTTAACTAAATCAAACATTGTAATAACCATTCCACATATTATGAAGAATTTTTTTACAGAAAGAGTTGTCAAGCAATAGAACAGGCTGTCCAGGGAAGTGCTTCAGTTACTGCTACAGAAGGGATTTAAAAGACACATAAATGTGGCACTTAACGAAATGGTTTAGTGGTGTACTTGTTAGTGCTAGGTTAATGGTTGAAATCAATTTTCTTAGAGGTCTTTTCCAACCTAAATAATTCTATGATTCCATTTTAACTGTCCTTGGTAAATCTACTTCTTTTGAGTCCCTGTTCTCTACAATACAATTCCACCCCATTTTATAAACATTTCTTATGTTTCCTACCTTTTAGAAAGTCAGCAACCTTGTATTTTAGTGTACTGATCTAACATGATCTACATTTTTTTCTTTGCTAATATTCACTACTAAATTTTATTCACTGGACCAACTGAGATCAGTCATTGTGCTTTGGTGACCACTACTATGGCAGTCTCATTGCATTATTTATGCATTTGTATTAGCAATGACTTGCTATTTACCTGTCAGTCACTGGTCAAAATCCATTAAACGATTGAAAAATAATATTAAATAATAAAAAAGAATATTAAAGGATACTATGTCTGCTTCCCTAGGAAATTTGCACTTTTAATGTTTTTCAGTAGAAATTAATCAAAGCACTGAAAGGCTTCACCAATCATTTTTGATTTCTGACTTTTTGGCCCTTTACAATCTTCTCTATGATTGATTAACAGACACCTTCCTTTTCCCTTACAGGTGTAGATAAATCTTCCTTCTTAAGGCCATCAACTTTTTTGTCAGCATTCTGATATGATGTTCAGGGCAACATAAAATGCTCTCCCTTTGTAATTGACCAAACTCTCTCTCACATTTCTTTGCAAGTCTGATGGCACAGAGGAGAAGATTTCTGGATAGTAGCTTTAGCTGTCCATGCATGGCCATTTTTAGAGGTTGCAGAGCTGATAACTAGCAAGGTAGGGGACTGTGCATCCTCAATTAACTGCACTCATCTGCTGAGGGCTGGCCTATTAAATCAGAATTAAGTGTGCTTTTTCAGCTTGTTCGTACTTTCAGTCCTTCAATTTCCAGTTTTAAACTGATAGGTTAAATTTCGTACGATAATGCCATTTAATTCCTATGTTTGTATGTTTACATTCCTCAAAGTGGGAAAAGAATGTAGATCAGTACACACTAATTATTTGAATTTAATTTGGATGGTGAGAATCACTCTGTGAGCTTTTTTGGGCCTTGCTCCTCTGGACTTTCATGTTAATTAATTCCTATGAACTCCTAGCCCTGAGATGTTTTTACTAGTAACACTTGTGTTAGTATTACATTACTGGCATAAATACATGATAAAATGAAATAAGTGAGATACTTCATTCTCTCATTTACTTAGTGTCTAGGCTGACAAGTGACATGATTTTTTTTTTTTGACATTAATTTCTTATGTAAAAAGAAAATGATTCTGTAGTCAGATATGCAGCATTATTTATGTTCTTTTACTGTAATGGCTGTTTGGACAGCATTCTCAGTAACCACTCTGCATGCTTGTAAAGATTAGTGAGTAATACAGTTCATGGGAAATTTTATGAGTTGAAGTAGATAAGAGTATGAGATGTTTGTCTTCTGACTGTCTGCTTTAACCTCTAAAGTATACAGTGTACATCACAGCTTTATTATGTTTTTCCCTTTAATTCTTATTGTTCTTGGTTTTGTGTCACAGAAAAGAACCTTTTTCCTTGTATTTATCTTTTCCTTCCCCCAGCCCCCAACTCCATTTCAGCACTGTCCACTTGACATTTTCCAATGTCTTTAACTCTGGGGACAGTATTCTTGTTATGTTCCTATGTTATTTATGCTACTTTTACAGTCAAGAATAAGTCGGTGTTTTGTAGACCATTCTCATTACTTAGTTATTCAGTTGATAGGTAAAAATACTTCTTCAGATGATCATAAAATTTTGTTCTCATTTCCGTTGGTTTTCACTTGTTTTTTATACCTTAGTCTTCAGTATACAGTACTTTGGGAGGTTTTTCTCATGATCATTTTTCCCCTGAGTTTTTCCCCATTACTTCTTCTTAGCCTGTTATTTTTTTTCCCCTTACATATCTCTTGCACTAGTTTCTCTTTAAGAGGGAGTACTTGGGCTGGTTTTGAGACCGTTCTGGAACTTTGACAAGTGCTTCATCTTAACTTCAAGGGTTTCAATTGAAGGAGAGAGAACAATAAAACTGGAAGCAGAGACTTGGAATTACTCTGAAACTAGTGCTCCATAGCTATTTCAGTATGTTTGCTCTATTACTTGTCAGCTTAATCCATGACAGTTCAAACTCCTAAACTTAAAAATGTCTGTAGCTTTCTGTTGGTTTCTTCTAATTACTTGTGATGAGCAACAGTTTTATTTTTACTTCTTGTTGTACATGTTTTCTATAAATGGTAAACAAAGTAGTGATAAAGTGATAAATGGAGACAGTAAATATTGAAATATTTATTTCAGTCAAATGTCTATTGAGCAACATGGAATTCAGAGAAACAGTAATGTGGCAATATTATTGTCTTGTCATCACAAATTCTGCTGGGAAGATTCCAGATTAGTTAATGTTATGTTAAACTGAATCCTCCTCCCTCTTCTTTTTCACTCAGGAATGTTTTGATATTGTGATTGTGGAAATATGAGTAAATTTTTTTTTACTAGGTTACTCATACTGCTTGAAGGAACTACATAGCCTCTAGCTCAGGAAAAGAAAAAAAAACATAAAAGGGAATTAACATTAGCTTCATGAAAAATTCCCAGACTCATAACAAAATTTAAAAGAAAGTATAAATAAAGACAGACAGAAAGATATAAAACTCAACATGAAATTACTGTGTATTAAAGGTAGATTGTGTATGACTAATGTGTTAACCTTACATGTTATGTGCCAACTCATTTTTTAGGTAAAGAGAGTAAAGTAAATCTTATATTTGTGAGATTCGGTTAAGCATTTTATAGTATTAGATAAGGATAATGTTTTCATTAAACTGAAGGAGAAGGGGATTTGTGTAAGAAATTTAGGGTGGGGAAAGGAAAAGAAAAATAATCAGCAGTATTAAAAGTTAAGCTAGGAGGAAGATTATTAAGTACAGCTCTTGCAGTTTTAGAATCAACCTTTTAAATTATTTTTGTTAAAGGTATTTGCACAAGTAGGAAAATGTTCATGAGATGCAGAAGGCATAATTGATGCAGAAAGGTCAAAATAGGGAGGAAGACTTGGGTGATAGAGAGGACTGACATATTAGAAATGCAACAAGACTAGACTTTCCAGTCTAAAATGTAAGATTAATAACAGAGGCACTAATATTGCTAATTCTGTTGTCACCTGAGGGTTATTCAGTTGAAAACTGCAGAACAGAAGTGTTATATTGTTAAGTATTTGCAAGATAATCTGAGAAGAACTAATGTGGTTGAATTAGCGGAAAGGCAAATGTGATTTTTAAGATGTGTTGACCAAGATATTTCTGGTATAGATACATAAATATTCCTATTATACAGAACACTGTTGGCCTTTTATATGGTATATTGTCTACCATTCTTGGCTTTTGTATTTCAGAACAGGAGCAAGTATGAGGAAGGGATGTAAAGGATAATCAAGACAGTGGGTAGCCTTTTATACAGAAAAGTTCTGAAATACTTTAACTTGTTCTCTTTCAAAGCAAAGGCTGATAGGGAGTAGGAAAGCTCACCTTGGAGGATAAATAACAAAAAAATAAATAAGCTATATAAGTTACAGGACACTATTGACACAGAACAAAATAATGTATGTTAAAGTATAGCCAAGGTGAACAGTAGGAGATTTCTAAGTATCAACTCAGCTTCTAGATCATCCTCCCAGCAAAAGCAAGTAATCTCATTTGTTTTCTAATGGACCTTAACAGATAAAGAGGATTACATTATGCAGTTGCCTGCAACTCATGAATCTTGACTGCTTAATATGGGATTTTCTTACATTCTTGCATTTGAAATAGAGAAGGGATTTCTGTGTTTTAAAATGGGAAGCATCTTTGTTATGTTTTCTGACTTTTTAAAAAATGGACAGATGCTTTTGAATGTCTTTCTGTTAATATGTTTCTATCCCATGGTTTTCTTTGCAATTCTTACATAGTCAGTTAAATATTCTTTTGCTTAGGGATTTTCCATAACTAGGTCAAAATTGTTTTCATAAATGACCACAGCAAATATTAAATAGAGAAAAAATACTGAGTCATTCAGAATTAATTAAATTCATTTAAAGTTTTAAAAATATTTTACTTATAATTTAATACTATATTTTGAATGAAGAATAATCTGGGACAAGTATATGTGAATTTTCTTCTTTTAATTCTCATCTAGGTATCTGGGAGGAAGTCAGCATTCAAATAAGGGATGTCTGTAGCTAAAACTGATACATAGTGTGTGCCTTGCTCACTTTACATTAAAAATGTATTTGGAAGATGTGAAAGTAAGCTAGAAAGGACAGACTCATTCATCATAGAATCATAGAATGGTTTAGGTTGGAAGGGATCTCAAAGATCATCTTGTTCCAGCTCCCTGCCATGAGCAGGAACTCCTTCCACTAGACCAGGTTGTTCCATGCAGCCCATTCCAGTGCCTCACCACCATCACAGTAAAGAATTTCCCACTAATTCCAGCCTCATTCACCAGCACCCCCAAGTCCTTCTCAGCAGAGTTGCTCTCCATCTGTTCATCCCCCAGCCTGTGCTGATACCAGGGGTCACCCTGACCCAAGTACAGCACCTTGCACTTGGTCTTGTTAAATCGTATGAGATTCCCATGGACCTGTTTCTTGATCTTGCCCAGGTCCCTCTGGATGGCATCCCATCCCTCAGGTGTGACAACCTCCCCACTCAGCTTGATGTCACATGCAAATTGGCTGAGGGTGCACTCGATCCCTTATTAATACATATATTAAATAACACCAGTCCCAGTGCAGATCCTTGAAGGACACCACTTGTCACTGATGTCCATCAGGATTGAGACACTAACTGCTACATTCATGCTGCACTGTCCAAACACTTCTTATCCATCTAACAGTCCCTTAATCAAATCTAGTTCTTTCCAGTTTAGAGAGCGGGATGTTGTAGAGAGTGGCTTGGCAACTAATTCCACTTATTCCCCTCAGGACTCTGTTGCAGCCCATCACGTCCCAGAAATTTGTTTATATTCAGGTTCCTCAAGGGCTCATGAACCTGACCTTTACTTACAATAGGAGGGATTTCGGTGATGTGAGAGAGGTTGTCACTGAAGACTGGCAAAAAAAGTTGTTGAGTACCTCAGCCTTCTCTTCACTTGTTGTTACCAGCTTTCTAGCACTGTTTTTCAGGGAGCACTTTCTTTGACCTTCCTTTTCTGATTAATCTACTTGTAGGTGCCCCTCTTGTTATTCTTTACATCCCTTGCCAGGTTCAGTTCCAGCTTCACCTTGGCCCTCCTCACCCCATCCCTACACAACTGTACTTAATCTCTATACTCTACCCAGGTTACTTATCCTTGTTTCCATGCCTCTGCATTTGCTTCTTTCCTTTTAGTTTGACTAGCAGTCCCCAGCTCAGCCACACTGATCTCTTGTTTTCCTTGACCAATTTCTTGCTCCTGGGAATTGCTAGCTCTTGTGCTTCATGGAAGAATTCACTGAAGATCTGCCAGCTCTGTTCTGCTCTCTTGTCCCAGAGAGCAGTCTCACATGGGACCCTATTGACTATCTCCTTGAAGATATGGAAGTTTGCTTTCTTAAGGTTCAGGAGCCTAACTTTACTCCTTACTGTTGTTGGTTGGGGGTTATGTATAAATCATGAATGGGGCGGGACTGCTGTGGAACGCGTCTTGAGCTGTTTATTTTTTAGCATCAGTCTCATTACATGGTTATGACAGTGGGAAGATGCTGGTTGTTCTATGTTCTGACCCATATCCCTCAGGACTGGAACTACACCAAAGCATGGTCACTGTAGCCCGGGCTGCCTCCAGTTTTGATGTCCCTTATTAGCTTGCTTGCATTGGTGACCAACAGATCCAGTGTCACATTCCCTCTGGTAGGACTGTCTATTACTTGGTTCAGGAATCATAAAGTAGAATCA